>CM035592.1:6639251-6676938 GCA_020423425.1 Chrysopa pallens
GTTTTTTATTGACACGAAAAGATCATTTAATAAAAGTAGCGAAATGGTTTTTGCCTAACATGTTTTTAAAACTGAATGTCCTTTGTCCGACAATTTTACAATTTTCAGGTTTCCTGGACAACGGAAATCTGGAAAAAAGAAAAACGGATGTCAGTTAACTTGAAGCAGTGTCTGAAAGAAAACGGTTTATTTTTTCAGATTTTCGTACAGGAAAAAGTTGTTGTTTTAAATGATTATTTCAAATTATTTTGTATATATTTTGTTAAAGGAAATTCAAATATAAAATGATATATATGAATTCGGAAAATTTTAAAGGATTTTCTCCCGCTTATATAGCAATGAAAAATACAGATACAAAATAATGTTTTTCATAAAAAGTTTGTTTTGTTTTTTAAATGCAAAGAATTAAAATTTATTACTTTAATTAAATTCTTCTTTAAATTTTTATTAATCATTTTTTGTACATAAAAAATTAATCAAGCATCTTTTTATTTATGCTCATATTTTAAAAATTTAAAAATTTCATTTATTACTCTTAATATAAAAAAAAAATGGGTAAGTGTGCTTACGTACGCGCGTCAGAAGTTATACTTCTTTAGCATCATTAAAAAACAATTTTTATTTGCATGCAAATAATTAATTGCAATAAAATAATAAATGGACTGGAGAAGGATAGTCAACACAGTCCATAAAGCTCAATTTAAATTTGAAAATTCAATAAATAAATAAATATTTTCTTACATTAAGTATAATATAAATCATAACAACAGCTTGAACCTGTGAATTTTGTGTGACGATGATGTGCGCGCATCCTAAAATTTCACTCACTTTATTTTTTCATAACACGCCTAAAGAAGTATGACTTCAAAAATAAATAAACTCACTTTAACGACGTTAATTATTATATTTTTAAATAAATGTTTGCAATTTACTGCGAAAAAATGAGACTAAGAATTTTTGAGTTAATTAATAATGAATTAATGATAATTATTGGTTTAAAAAAATAATAATTAACATTTTTTGGTAGCATAAAAAACGCTTTGTTAACAGAATTAAATAATAAATATTTCTTACATTAAAAAAAACTTTTTATTGCAAAAGCTAACTAAAAAGTAAAAAATAATTTGAAATACTTCTATAAATAATGTCCGTTTTGACAAAATTGGTCATATTATATAGATCCATGGAATATAATTGACAGATTTTACTCATTAACGAACTGTTTAGATTCAGAATGCTTTATTATAACTACTCCAGTCACTAGTGATTCAATCAAAACCAACGCTAATACCTTCAATAAACTAAATTTAATATACCCTAATATATAAATGTACAAGATGCAATTAAAAAGAGAATTGGGGTATTAATAAATTAGACAATTTTTTCTGTGTGTATTTACTATCAAAAAATAGTATTTTACTTAAACGGATCAACTTAAAACAAATGAGTTAATTATTAATACAAGTAAACGACCAGTGTTATTTATTAATAAACTTTTTAAAAGCTCTATAAAAATTAAAAAAAATTCATTATACCGGATGTAACCAATTCATTTTACTACATTATCCAATAGAAATTATTCAAAATATTTTCAAAAAAAATTTCATATTTATTATAGGAGATTCTTTGTAAGTAAAATTTAATATATTATTGAAAGCGACATTTCTCAATTTATTATTGTACAATAAATTGTTTATTATTTATTTAATTTGATCAACAAGTGGTACTGATATAAACCACTTGTTGTTATGGAAGTTAACATTATAACAATTTAGAGAAAAAACAATACATTTTACCAATGACAAGTATCTATAAAAATTACAAAAAAAATATACATATTCAACATTTTTTTAAAAATAAATCAAATTATATTATGGGTATGTTAAAAAATCATGTACACAAAAAACTTATTTATGAATATATAATTTTTGTAGAATGCCTGAAGAAAAAATAATAAATTTTGAAACGTCGCTTTTTATCTAGTTTGATAATATCTACATTTTATTTTTGTTTTTGTTCAATGTTAATCACATCAAGAAATAAATTTTTCTTTAGGCTAGATATATTAAGAATCTCAGAGGAAAGTTTTTCAATAATTTTGATTTTCTTACTCTTCATATTTTTGGATCACTAAACACGAATTTAAAGTTTTTAGGTATAAATTTTGCACAGATTTTTGTTTTCTGGCAAATTTTAGAGCTAATTTTAACATTTATTTCCGTTTTTGGTCTATATTTCAGAAAGGAAGCGTTTTTTTCTCAAAATTATTGTATACAAAATTAAAGTAGACAAAATTTTCTATATTTATTATGCATAATGTTTTTTTTTTTTTTTTTTGGAAGACTAATCATTTAGCTGCTAGAGCGCTCCTAAAAAAGGCCTTATTGTATTCTGTAACAACTTATTATATTTAATAATTTATGTGATATCAAAGTACGTTTTGCTAAAATAACGAATATAGACAAAGTTTAGTATCACAGCAACAAGGATTTGCCAATAAAACGCAAAAATTTCGTAAATTTCGTAAGATATCTTCTTTTGAACGAGTTCTATCCACAAAACGTTTAGTCTTCCAAATAAAAACGTTATATATGGAAAATATAGGAAATTGTGTCTCCTTTAATTTTGTAAAGCACAAACTAGTTAAAAAAACGGTTCCTTTCTGAGCTATAGGCAAAAAGGTGTCAAAATTTGCTCAAAAAGAGCCCAGAAAACCAATGTTCGTGCAAAATTTTTGCCTTCAAAATACAATTTTGTATTCAGAGACTCAGAAAATACGGGGAGTGACAAAAACAAATCGTAGCAAAACTTTTCTCTGAATCTCAATTTTTTGATAACATAGCTGAAATTGTTCAAACAAATAAAAACTGTAGATAAATCTCAGTGTTTGCTAAGAGAAATATTGCTTGTCGGTGGGAGGACAACCGGTATTTATATATCTATTAAATATACATGCAGTAAATTTAATTTAAGTTATAAAAAAAAAAATTTCAAACAACAGTTTACGATATTACTGTACGTAATACGAACGATACCAGAGACAAGATAAAAAATATGATGTTGACGCTATTGTTAATAAAACTTACTTTAATTATCATATTAAAAAAGAAAAAAAAGAAACAAACAAAAGACAGAAAAACGATGAATTAGTTATTTTTTTAAACTCTTTTTAACTTTATTTTATCGAAATAAGAGGAACGAGATAGCAGACATATTTCTATATAGAGTTAGTTATAAACTTAGACATATATATTTACCTATTAGAAAATTCAATATTTTCCTTTTTTTATTTTACTATTATTATTCTTCCTAATTATTATTGATTTATCAGTAATAATTTATATTCTTATGGCATTCAAACTATGGGAAACTGCAAGAGAGTTTTCACTAAACGCTATAGAGAGTTTTCTCTAAATTTCAATTTTTCACTTTTTAGTAACACTTATTTTAAGTACAACTTTGTTATTGTAAAATAAATAATATTAATAAATTTGAAACAACTCTTTGGCGTAATCTCCTAAATTATATATACAGAAAATAGTAAGAGAATCGGTACAATAGTTTTGCATTGAGGGGCACCTGACTTTGAGAACGTGAGTTGTAAAAACGCGTTTAAGTTTTGAGCTCTAAAAAACTTGGAATAAACGGAAAGGTTCATAAGCGAGTTACCTCACATTGAATTATCAATGTTAGATCCATAACGGATGTTGCTATAATCCATGATTTTTTGGACGAATCCTGTCTTATTTAGCCTAGTTTTCCAGCTCCTGAAAATTCAAAATATTAATATTTTCAGCACGTGAGAATATGAATCATCATATTGAATAAAAATAAAGATATATAAAATACATAAAATGAATGCATAACACACAATGCATTGCATCAACCAGTTATTTACATAGAATCTTATCTTATTATTTGTAAATCGGATTTTCTCTTATCACAATACGTGTAGTTTTACAGGAAAAACTGTATATTGCATTGCATACCAATTGTAATAATAATGCTAAGTACATACACAGATAAACAAGCGGACGCATGCTAGTAGATAGTACGAAAATTGATAATAGTTAGCCCTCTCAAATTATTACTATTAAGCACATTTTTTACATTTTCGACGGTAAAATTTGGATTCTAAAGTGCAGTTCCTAAATCACATTATAGACAATTATCGATTAAAATTATAATTTGATAAGGATTTAAACCAACTCAATGAATTAGTTAGATTAATCTGGGTATCGAGTTAATATGGCATGAAAGTTCATAAAAAAACAGTCTAATGGCAAAGGATAGATTTAAACAATTGCCTCTCGTTATTAGAATATATAAAGAGGAGAACCGCAATTGCGTTCCTTGCACCCAGACCTTTTGGTCTTCTGTACCCTATTTTAGAATTACCTGAATGCAAAAATGCCTTCTAGCACAAGCTGACAATTATATTGTCATTATGTTATTGGTGGAACCGGTTACTTCATTCTTAACCAGGCTACAATGTGATCAACCCCAACAACTTTTTTTATTATTATAATTGATCAAACTGCCGCCAACAGGATTCGAAACCGCAACAGATTCGAGAAATAAATTATTACAGCACTATTTTTATAATTATAGCATTTTTAGCTAAAATTTGTAACAATTTCATTTAAGAAATCTTTTACCTTGAAAGTCTTCCAGTTTTATGATTGTACAACCTATAATTTTATAATTTCCAAAAGGAAATCTTTGTAGTAGACAATGGGCGATTTTAATCTAGCATTTTACATAAGTATCAAAGGTCTGGACCAAATATTTTTGGCCACAAAATAATTGTTTATACAAAATTTAAGTAAAAAATGGTGGAAGCGCAAATAAATTATATTTTATGTATGTGTTTAATATGTTAAGTTTTCTTCCTTGCGTTTCCACCAAAAAAAAACATTTATGCTAAATTATGATTTATTAAAAATTAAATTTAAGTAACGAACTTGACAATTTTTAAGATTCAGAATGTATTATTAAATTTTAGCATCGTATACTTTTTTATTTTATAAATAGACATTTTTTGGAAATTGCACCGTTAAATGATTCAATGCATATCTAAAAATTTCACTATTACCATCAAGCTTTATAATGTTTGAAACTAATTTTAATATAGCCCTATGTATATCGTATAAAACACAATGTTGAAACTTAATAAATAATAACACTAAATATTTAGCAAATTTCCACTTTTTATTTATAAAAAAATAATTGTTACACTCTTGTTTCGGTTAATATAACCGAATTTTTAACCGAAAAAATAGTGTAACAATTATTTTTTATTAAAAAACAATTGAAAAAAAACAACTAACAGAGTTAATTGTTTAGATATTCAATATATGATTGAATATAATTGTTTGAATTATTTATAATTAGCATTCATAAAATAGTATAAATATCCAGTATATACAGTTATACATGTATAAAAGTAATATGTATTGTTATTACCTATAGGTGTTTTTAACCAGATTTGAGCTAAAATTGTGGCGAACTCAAACGATTTACGAAAAAAATGTTTCAAACAAAAGTTGTTTCTTTTATATTTTTCGTATTTGAACTTTTCCTCAACCTTTTTATAGTTTAAAAATTCAGGATCCATTAGACCCAATATCACCTTTTATGTTTAGAATATTGCTATCTATTTTTGTTTTTCAGTAATCGTGATGACGGACAGACGAACGAACGGACGGATACACAGTCAGAAATGAACTAACTATGTGTTTCTATGAACACCTATATCAAAATTATGTCTGTGCGGTCAATATTAGGTACCGTCACAAACTTAAGACTAATAAACTCTCGACAAGTTATGTATGTCGAGTATAAAAAGTGGAAATTTGATAAATATTTTGTGTTATTTATTGATATGACTTTCCACAAATAAACGCTCAATTCAATTAACAATGAAACTTCAATGTTCTGATGTAGAAAGGAAGGGCTTACTATACGATGACACACGGACAGCTTACAAAACTATTTTAGATAGCATCCACCCCGTTTACCAACAACCTATTATTATTCTTATTGTTAAATATTATCAGTTCTTAAAATAGTTGATTCTTTGATTATAAATATAGATAATAAATAATATTATTATTATTTATAGCTATTTAATACAGTAAATACAATATTTATTTTTATACGTATATATTTATTTAAACAATTTATTTTATTGTTTATTTATTTATTTAAATTTATTTTTATAATATGTGTGTGTAAATATTCAATGAATGTATGCATGTCTGATGATAGGTGTTTAATTCTATAGTACATGTGCTTGATTCAGCTCAATGAAAATGAAAAATATACTGTTATTTCAAAATGTGCAAATCGATCGAATACCTCATATTACTTCTATAATCTTATACCGAGAGCCGAATTTAACCGTAATGCCACCCCAGGGTACTGCATTTTTAAATAGGACTCGTAGCAATTGGCTGAAACCTTTTTGAATATTCTAGAACGTCCCAAAACCCAATTCGATCGATCTAGCCGTTCAAAAGTTATGTGGGGGCTTAGATGCATACATCATATGATTAGAAATGGCTTAAAACGCTGAAATCTGATGACAACCTCTTTCATCCAAATTAGGTGGAAATCAATAAGCGAAGTTAAAAAAAAAAACTGCAATATTTATAATTTTTATCATGATAATGTCTTGATAATGAAAAAATGCGTTTTAATATTATAATTTAAAGTTTTTAAAACATTACGGCATTTTTCAAAGCACTTTCCATAACGCGAAGAAAATTGCTTTTCTCAATCTCTGAATTTTTCCGCCTATAAAAATTTTCCACCCTGGGTACTTGCTCCTACTGCCTCTATCATAAATCCAGCGTTGTTTATATCTTAAGCAAGCAATTCTTGTATAAACATATTTCTATCTGAAAATCGGCTCTAACGATTTGGAAGATGTTACTTCCTAAGTTCATTTATATATATATAGATGTCATCTTTGAGAAAACGCCAGTTTCAGGAAAAAACTAATTTTTATATTTCTTAGAAAACAAATACATAATCAGGAAAGGTTCAACATTCCCACATTAAAATAGTTAGCGTACATTGAAATAAACGCTAGTACGTCCGTAAAATATTAAACAGTTGTTTGACCGCTCATATTTAATTCAATATATATCTATAACGGACGTCAGTTTCAACGGACATAAAACGCTAGTGTACCCACAGACTAAATAAAAATATTGAACCCCGAATTAATTTACAAATTGTAATACAATAAATTGTATAGTAGAGAGGGATGGATCGAGCTTTGTGACTGCAGTAAAAAAGCATTTATTAAATATTTATCCATACTTATTTGAAGTTGAAGTTTTGTTGTGAACCTCGGACATGATTTTCTATTTCTTGAAAAATAATTATAGACAAGAACGCTTTGTTTGCTGAGTGACTTACAATGTGCTTCACACAATTGTATTAATAATAGATTTATGTATACTTATTTATTTTTATTCTGTAAGAATATTTCTACCTACAAATTTGATTTCTCAGTTGAATCGATAATAAATAGTCGATTTAAATTTTAATTTTGTTCATTTTATTTAGATTGATAAATGAATTTTTCTTTGGTTTTTGATCTTGCGTCAATTCAACTGACAATCTTAACTGTTTTGACTACTGTAATGTTACAGCTTTTATTTAAATGTACTTCATCTAAGTATCAAAGTGTATTCCACATCTTGAACCAAATCATTTCCTCAGTGATATTCGGTAGGCATTTAATTATTAGAATCGGGAGCCGGCTATCCTTACCGATGATATATGGTGTTCCATTTGATTTGAACAAAGTGAATACTGAGATAGTTCCTTATAAAGTCAGCCATAGCTTGCATACCTTCCCCTTTCCTTCATATACCCTTATTCAAATTTTTGAATTGAACTTTTTATGCTAGGTATCTTAATTTTATTTTACTGACTTCATGCACAGATCAACAAATATAGAAGTAAAACAAGATAAAATACAATAAAAAAATTGTATTGCACATTGTTTTAAATTATTTGTATAAAAATGGCCGAGTAGTTGTAGCTAATGTATCGCTGATGTAGTCTATATGATTCTAAATTGTAAAAAAATATCACAATAATATTTATGGAATATTTATTTTAACTGTTTTATTATAATACTAGGAAGCTCTGTGAGTTGAAGACCTCTCTCAGAAATTAACTAAAAATCGCATTTAATTTGATTGTACAAAAGTCAGGCAGATGGGCGCTAGTATCGAAAGAAATTTACATCGCTTGTTAAAATCATCATCTTCCTACTTTGATATAAATAGAATTTTCCCATCTTTCTAGCTTGCATATAAAAAATTTGGCTATTTTTACCGACTTTCCTCAAATTGAGAGGGGAACACATTATTTGCTTATTTCTCCTACTTATGGCATTTCATTTAACATCGATTACAAAAATCCCTATATTGCTATTGTATAGAATAATTTTAAAGATATTCCTAAATGAAGGAATTAAAATTTTTCAAAAATTTACCGACTTTCCTCAAATTGAGTGGGGAACACATTATTTGCTTATTTCTCCTACTTATGGCATTTCATTTAACATCGATTACAAAAAATCTCTATATTTCTATTGTATAGAATAATTTTAAAGATATTCCTGAATGTGGGAATTAAAATTTTACAAAAACTTAAAAAGTACAGTAAGCAGAAAATTTTCTGAATGTGATAAACACCAAATTTCTTCAAAATCCAACAAATCGCTTAAAGAAAATAAAATTTACAAGAAAATTATTTAACAATATATTTTTCGGTTAATATAATCATTTTCAAACAATAAATTCTATTTCATTAGCTGTATTTAAATACAAAAAATTTTCAGGGTCGATAATTTTTGAGACCAAAAGAAATTACAGTAGGATGAAACCCATATAGGCAACAGAAGAGAATACATCAAAAGTGAAAAGAAAAATAATTTACGGGCGATCTGAGGTTGGGAAATAAAAGGAGGTAAGTTTTTAAGGGTAAAACACGGTTTATCTCGATTTCCGGCAACACCACAAGTATTATGGGAAAAAAATAAATGGCAAAGTAAATTTCACAAAATTGGGTGAAAACTTACCTTTTTATGTTCCAAATACACTGTAATTTGTTTTGATTTAAAATATTTATTTTTTCACCTTAGTTTGTAGTTAGATAGAGATAAACTGTGTTTTACCCCTAAAAACTCATCCACTTCCATTTCCCAATCTCAAATCGCTTGTAAATTATTTTTCCTTTCGTTTTTGTTATATTCTCTTCCATTTCCAATAGATTTCATCCAACTATAATTTTTTTTTTACTTTTTACCATTTTTAAAGGCTTCTACCCTGGTTTATATGTCAAATGTATGATCAAATAATTCTTTCATCCACATTGCGTATTGTTTCGTAACATTTTTCTTGTTTTAACAAAAATTGAAAAAACAACAAAATTTGTTGTATATAAGCTGGTTATTTTTGGAAATTTTTTCTGTACAGTAAATTTCCTAAATATGATAAACGTGTCTACCAAATTTGATCAAAACCGATCAACGCGTTCGAAAGTTACCATGAGGCAAACAAAGATAGATAGATACAGAAATGCAAAAACGTCTAGATATAACAAAGACTTCACTACGTTCGGTCAACTATGATTCATACGTAATGAATAAATAAAAAAATAGCATAAAAATGAATCTAAATAAGCACCTACACATACGATGATACTGAATGGTGTTATTTTAACACATTTAAACAAAAAATGTAAGCAAATAAACGAAATGTGTTTTAAATTTGTTCCAAATATAATATTAAAATTTGTAAACGGAAGTTTTAAAGGAATTTTTTAAAATTTGAGTGCTATTTAGACAGTGGGCTAAATGCGAACGTTTAATTTAACGTACGTTAATCATTTAAAGAAATCGAATGTAACTTGTCACACTAGCGTCTACTAAGAGTAGTTTTCAATTTTGAGAAGCACATTGAGCTTTATTACCTTAAAAAATCACTTTGTGTTATCGCATATTTACGAACAGTTTCCTGCTGTGGAACCTCACAAACAAAATGCTACCAAAGTCTCACAAGAGCAATTAATCACAAAAATTTTTGACTTATCATTGGTGCCTTTTTATACCCGACATATATACAATATGTCAAAGTATAGTAATTTTAGTCTTAACTTAACTTTTGTATATGTGTTCATCTAATTAGTCAATTTCTGACGGTCCGTCCATCCGTCCGCCCGACATCAAGATAACTCAAAAACAAAAAGAGATAGCGAGTTGAAACTTTTTTAAATTACTTAACTTACCTCTGTATTGAAACTCAAATAATAATTGAGTTAATACTGATTTTGTGTTACCAGTTAAAAGTGTAACACTTTTAACTCCCTCTATAAGATAAATATTTTTTTAACATATTTTTTTGTGTTTATAATCAATATTAATTTTATGTGGATTCGTTTCTAAAACTTAAATTATGTTGATTTTACACAAAGTGTTCCATTTGCAGCATTTTTTAATCTTCATACGGAAGTTATTCTATATATCAACACCAAATTACTTTTTTTTTAAATCTAAATTACATTTAGTTTTAATACCTTTAAATCCGTTATCAAAGGCATATTTTACAAAATAAAAAAAAAAAATACCAGATTTCACACAAAAATTTATGCGCGTATATTCTAAAGATAAATTGATGTTGAATAACGCCCGCTCATCACATATATAAATAATTATATATTGTCGTAAAAAATATATTTATTTAAATATTTTTATTTTAGAGAGACGGACGGCTTTCACATCAACTGAGATTTTAATTTTATAATTATCAATGAGAACTCTAGGATTTTTCGAATAAATTTCGATTTTTTTCCCAATTTCCTATATCAAATTTATTTGTATTTTATAAATACGTATTTCGACTACAAAGTAGTCATCATCAATATGAATTAGATAGTAATGATTCTCTGAGGAGATGTTACTCGTTGCTAATTTGGTGACGGTTTGCACGTGCATAAAAATACAAAATTGTGCAAACCGTCACCAAATTAGCAACGAGTAACACGTCGTCAATCTACTTGTATACGCAGCTTTTATTATTAAAGCCATACGATTTCAATAAAACTATATATTTTTATCTACAATTTTTCAAATAAAAAAAAAACCAACCTTATATCTACATTTACAAATCCAAGGTTGATAACAAAAGCTATAAGCTTTTTTCTCTATTATTATAATAAACATAATAATAGAATTAAAATGCCAAAAAGGAAACAGGATATCAAAACTATGATATAAACATATTATGACAGTGAGCTTTCAATATATTTACAGTTTACCTACATGTTTCATTTATTTCCTATGCATAAAGCTTTTCTAAGTATACAAAAAAAATAATAATAAAAATAAAGTTTACACACAAAGAGGAACAAATAAAAAAAGAAAACCGTAATAGACGATGGGACGGGACTAGACGGTTAGTTAATAAACCAATATTTATAAAATGACATAACACGTAGGTATAGATAGTTATAAAACCTACGTGCTTACAGGATGTACTAGAAGCACATGGTTAATATTTTTAAGAAGGGTAAATTTTCGAGAAAATTTGCATTGCATGCTAATCTACATATATATGTATAAAACAAAGTCGTGTTAGTTACACCTATGGAGGGTAGAGATAAGGAGGACCATCTCAAGTGGAGGACAAGTTGAAAAAGTGTCCATCGTAAGCAGGCAAATTATAGTTCAATAACCCACCAAATAGCGCTAGCGTAGCAAGAGGTAAGGATATGAATGTAGCAGTTGTAAGCGGAGTGAAGTGTGCTGAGTTGGAAAATTTAATATCTCTGGTGTATGGAGGGTAGAGATGTCTCTACCCTCCATATTATAAACCGAGTGAAATGTAATTTGATAAACGAAGTTTTTAAAATCTTCCCACTTGCTACTATGGCGCCACCTTAATTTGCTCCCTTTCGATGGACACTTTTTAATACATTCAGATGGTTCTCCTTCCTTTTCTATACTCCATGGTTACACCACTTATAACTAAAGAACGGCTGAACCGATTTTTATGAAATTTTTTGTGTATATTCCATATGTCCGGTAATAGGTCATTTTTATACCCCTAATTAGGTGCCCACCCCTAAAATTTATTTTATTGCAAGTACTCACTTAAAGTATGCTACAAATCCTATTAGTATCATTTCCATGGAAATCAAAATCTAAATTTAAAAATTCAAAATAAAATTTATCTCACACTTTTCTATAGAAAGTGTGCATATCGCATCGCTCAAGTATAACCGGAACCATTCATCGTGGTTCTGGAGTTCCATATACTATTTTTCATCAAGTATATGAGAACCACAACACGAGGTACCGGGTGGTCCACATCAAACACAAGTATATATATAAATATTTAGTGCCACGGGTATCCCACACCAAATACCGGGCATGCTATAAGAAAAGATTTTCTGAAATTCTACCCCTAAGCGGATGAAAAGCGAAGGCAAAGTTTGTATGGGACAACGGGATTTCTTTGTCCAATCTGCTTCAAATTTTGCATGCAATTGATGTTATATCAATTGTCACAGCAACTTAGCTTTCAGTATTAAGACATAGAGGAAAGTTGTTGAGAATATGTTAACGTGATTTTTCTTGATAATCCGTGGTGGTAGTCATTACCAGTATAATATTACGTTCGTAATTACTTTCCTGACTGATTACAATGACTGTTATTTTGTCTTTACGAGAAGGATAGTCATTTGTCACATATTTTTTAGGGATAGTCCCAGGCTAAAGCTCTGTGCCCCGAATTAGTCCTTACCAACATGTTTATAAATAAATTATTTTGTGTAAAATACAATTTTTTCATTCGACTCTGCAAAAGATAATTACAATAAAAATTTTCTATAAAGTAAGCTAAATTAAAGCACACAAAATTACGATATTATATTCTAACGTACATCCGAACTAAATAATACTGAAATTCTGAAACATATTGTAAAAGTTAATATAATATTTGATGTATGGTAAACTTATTATTTTATTATCATGTTGATTTATGTATCTAAATATGTTTGAACAGACATACATAATCATTTTCTTTTTAAAATACATATATAAAAATACAGTGTTGGACCTTTTATTGTGTTCAAAATTGGCAACAATAGGCGACTTCAAAACCAAATTTTGTGGATAGACTCGACATCACTAGATTAACATGTATGGTTGTTTAACAACAGGTTTATCAATGTGCTTTTCTCAATGATCTGCCAATTTGAGCGTAATCTAAGCGAATTGAGATGGAGCCAGTTTCATAACTTGCAATGTAAAAACTTTTTCATGATATTTTCTTGTAATAAATCAACAATTTTTGTTTGACATTTACTATACAATTTACAAGCAAACAATTGAACAAATAATGATATAGACTAAAATTCGAATGTTTTATTACAAATATTACCGACTTATGGCGCATGAATCGATTAAGAATTGCTATTCATAATTTTATAATTAAGTATTAATAAATTACGACCCTGTATAAAAATATAAAACATTTTAACTATATCAAACATGTAATTGTAATTAGTAATTGAATAGATATTAATAAAGAGGTATTGTAAATTAATTAATTAATAAATGAATCAATTATTATTTTTATATCCATATTCATAAGTAACTTTTAAAATACAACAGGATATGTTTATTATTTATATACAATAATATATGACTTGACTTACTTGTCTATCAAATTCTATTTATCATTACAGGTGCATAATCATAACATTGCGTCGCGGCGTCAGCTTAATTATATATGTAGTATGCTGTAATATTTTCTCTTTTCGTGTTTTTATTACTATCGATTTTTTAGTAGGGGAGGTTCAAGAACAGATTTGGAAATTTTCTCGGACACGCCAGTTTAAAGTTTGATAAGTTAATTACATGCAGTTCAATGTAAAATCATTTGACATCAGAAATTTCTGAACTCCTGAAATAAAAACCTGGACTTTCTAGATCACAGTGGAATTGTTTTTTTTCCCGCCCTTAAAAGAACTTATGAAACTTTGACGCGCTTTGGTATTTAAAAATGGCGATTTTATTTGTATTTCTAAAAAATTGTCACAAGCTTTCGTCAAATCCTCTTCAACAGTCTTTTGTTTGGCAGTTTCGTGTTTATTTAACATCCCTTACGAATATCTGACGCATTCGAGTTTTATATTTCCATGTAATTTCCATGATAACTTGTAGACGCTCCCCTACCGATAAAAGGAGATAAAGTACCCACAGGTAAAATATTAGACAACATTTATGAAAATTATAACACTGGAATTTATATAATAATATAATAAAAAAATAAACGTTACAATAATTTGTAGTTACAATGAAAATCCACATTAAACATTTCATCGCCATTGAAAATTTATAGCAAAGCTCATTTTCAAGATTCCAGTAGATATTTATAAATTACATCATTGATGAAACTGATCGCTCATTTTTGTTTTTTCGAAAGTAGTAATATCGATGCAAATAAAAATTTGATGACTGATATTAAGTTTGCAATATTTGACATCAAAATGTGAAACTGGACTCAACAACAAAACAAATTAAAATTAATTCAAAAATAAGGAAGAAATGAGCTCTTGAAAATTATATATCCATCTCTTTCTTAAATATAATGATTAACATGTAACCTCTATGGGAATACTGAACTTTGACGTCATTACATAGTATTTTCCTCTTTGTTTAATAAGGTATTTTATGTTCATGTCTTGCATACTCAAACAGTATCGTTCAATTTTCAATAAGCTTTTCATCTAATAACTTTTAAATATTACACAATCAAATTGAACTGTGAATAGACAAGTCAAATGTCAAAAACTTACTTATAACAAATGAGTAAAGTAAATAAGATGTAATATATACTACATAACAACAGGTAAAAACCACCCTTTTATTTACACCATCTTCAAAAACTCATGTTCTCCCAATACTCGACACCTTCCACTCTCAAGTTTGCACATATCAATAACAAACAACAAATAATTATACAACCGTAAAGTTCATGATAATAAAATATAATAATAAATAATAACATTTAACACAGGAAAATCATTCACATTTATTGTCAGGAAAAATCATTTCATTTCAATACTTGTTTATTTCTATTCAGTTGTTTCACACAAAACTAAAACAACTTCAACATCACATGATAAAGGTCGACATCGTTTTGATTTCCTTTTTTACAAAAGTTCTCAATTCAATTATTTTGTTGTTCATTTTCGAAAGTCGAAATCGAAAATAAAGCATGTTATTGTGAAAAATAATTTTTCTTAATTTTCGCTAAAAAATAAATCAATCTATTTATCTATGTATGTTTATTTCGCTATAATTTTCGAACGCCATGTCCGATTGTGATGAAATTTTAATACAGGCGTTTATGATATTCAAACAATTCTCTGTATAGATTTTGTAAATAAATCGTGTTTGGGGAATAATTTTTCTTAGTTTTCGCCAAATTACAAACAATATATTTATATTTATTCCGCTATAATTTTAGAACGCCATGTCCGATTGCGATAAAATTTGATAGAGACGCTTATGACATTCAGACAATTCTCTGTATAGTTTTTGCAAAAATTTGATTGTAGGGAAGAAAAAATAAATCGTTTTTGGAACATAATTTTTCTTAATATTCAACAAAAATCAAAAAATCAATCGATCTATGTTTATTCCACTATAATTTTCGAAAGCCATGTATGATTGTGATAAAATTTGATTGGAACGTTTATGATATTCAAACAATTCTCTGTATAGATATTTCTAAAAATTGATTGAACTGAAGGGAAATTAAAACGAGTGTTTGAAAAATAATTTTTCCTTAATTTACTTCAAAAAATCTCTCAGCCAATCTATTTACCTATCCGCTGTAATTTTCGAACACAATGTTCGATTGTGATGAAATCTGGCAAATCATATTCAGGTAAATCTTTATTTAGTTTTTGTTGAAACTATACTTCAATTTGAGGAAAATTTTTCTTTTTTCTGGAAGATGGGGTCTTTTAAATGGATTTCTTAAAAATTTCAGTATATAAAAGAAATGCTTATGAAAGATTATGTTTTAATTAATTTATCTTTTTTTTGTTACAGATTATAAAAGCCATCCTCCCTCAACAAATTGAATCAGAATGGAGTCATTAATCAGTAATTGCTGTTCGATAAGATTATTATCAACGAAAAGTGATGGTTTCATAATGTGGATGATATTATTAATGATATTTAATAGTATTGTTGTCACACCTGGCAATGGATTACCTATGTATTCAGTAAGTATGATGCTTTTTAACCGACTTCAAATAAAGATCAGGTTATCAATTCGTCTGTTTATACATAGATATAGTTTTTTTTACATATTTGTTTGCGCATAAATTATTTATTTATAAACCGATTTAAAAAATTCTATTTGTGTTGGATTCAACACAGATTCAACATGATCTCGAATTAATTTGAATTCCAGGAATAGAGTGGGGGTAATAACTAGTTTTAATGATTAAATTTCACCCAATTGAGAAAATGTTTCGAGATTATATACAACATACGGCAAATTTTTATTGTATAGCCAAATAATAATTATTATTTTATTGCAATTAATTATTTGCATGCAATAAAAAAATTGTTTTTTAATGATGCCAAAGAAGTATAACTTCTGACGCGCCTACATAACGTACACGCACCCATTTTATTATTTTTTCCTACTTTTTCAGTCAGTTCGATTTATTTACTACAATAAAACATTACCGCATCATATAAAAAGATTAGAACTCAATGTCCTTGTGAATTATAATTTCTTTTTGATCTTTATAATAATAGGTGAATACATATTGAAATATTAGACACAAGTATTTGGTTACTCAAGAAATAATTTACAAAAACATCAAATAAAATAAATATTTTATTTATAACGAGTTGATACAACGAATAGTACAATTGCGTTTATTTTGCTTGATACCATTATTTATAACAAACAGGGTTCATTATACCTTTAAAAATGAAAAACTTGATATTTAAAATTATTTTTAAAAAAAAGTAGATATTCATTTTATCAATAGATTTCATGTAATTTGATATCATTGAAAACTATATCCAAAAGGAAATCGTTATAAATTATATCATCAAAATATCAATCAAAAAAAGGAAAAATTCAATATTTACGATCAATTTAACTTTTAAATAAGATAAAATTGGGTGTTCATTTATAGAATGTCTTCCTTATTATCATGTACATTATTTTTGACATTTTACACTCGTATGGTCTTAAAAATAATTGATTTCTAGATAAATCTAGTGATATAAACAATAGGTGATAATGACGACATACTTCAGAAAACAACTTTGAATCAATATTGTCAACATTTAGAAAGTTCTGAATAAGAAAAATATTAGCATTGTCTTTATGTTTTAAATATTATTTTTCATCATGAACAGGTGAAAAATTAAAAATTGAATTTTCAGCCGGCTGCATAATTCGATGCCCGAAAAATGTGTAATTTTTTTATTTCTTCCTATCTGCCATTAAAATAATGTAATAAACGTTTATCTTTTGATGCGTAAATGTCATTTTTCTTCTTCTGTAAACTGATATAATGTGTTAATACAACAAAAGTTGTTAAAACATCGTAGCTATAGAATATGAAAATCAAGATACACAGGATACGATATGAACAAGCTTTTATATTCGGAATGTATGAAGGTATATTAAATTTAGTTTCGCTGATTAAAAAATAATCCTGTACAAACTTATAGGCATTGAATGGGAATTAATAGGAAATCAATAGAATTGAATAGGAAATCATTTTTTTCAATGAAATTTCCTATTAAATCCTATACATAAATTTCCTAATTTAATAGGTCCTTTTTATCAGGGCTATAGTTTGTAACGCTACAAAATATTGAAGGCAAAAATTTATCGGTACATAATATCGGTGTCTATTGAATCACCTAATTAATATCTATTCTTGTCCGCCCTTGTGCCCGTCATTAAGATAGCTAAAAGACAAAGCGAACAGCAATTTTCATGTTCGGAATGAGCAAAATCAATCAATTGGGTCTAATAAATCCATGACTTAACTTTTAAAACATAAGAGACAGAAAAAAAGTCATTGTAAGTATTATTTTGTCATAAACTATTTAGAATTTAATAAAACATATGTTTGCATATTTAGTATCATTTATGAATGCTTATGATTAAAAATAGTTCAAACTTTAAAACGCAGTCATATGTTTAGTATTAAAACCATTAACACTGTTAGTTGTTATCTTCACTTATTCATATGAACACACATATATTCTTTTAAATCAATTTGTCGATTTACAATAAGCGAATAATAAAACATATATTTGCATATTGAGTATATTTTATGAATGTTAATGATTAAAAAAAGTTGAAATATTTAAACTCAATCATATGTTAAGTTTATTAAAACAATTAACACTTCTAGTTAGTATCACTTGTTCATATAAACACACATATATTATTTAAATCAATTTATTAAAACTCAATCATATATTGAGTATTAAAACAATTAACACTGCTAGTTGTTATCTTCACTTATATATTATTTTAAATCAATTTATCGATTTAAAATAAGCGTTTAAAGACGTGCGTTATTTGATGAGCTTCACTGAGCAAGTATTCAGATTATTTATGATGGTATATTAGACAGTGAGCTTTTATATAAGTTCTTTTTGCATAATAAAAAATTAATTGTAATTAAATAGTGACAAATAATAAATTTAAAGTTTTTTTCCATTTTTTTTTACATTTATTCCTCTTTTTAAATTGGAATCGATTTCATATAATTATTATTACATTTTTTATCTCTGTCTATTCGGTGTGTTTTTTTTATATTAGTAACAGCTTTAGATAAATTGAATTCAATTTTAAATATTGTTTGCTATTAAATTACTTTACGTACCTTTTTGTACAGGATGATTTAAAACTAAAGGCAAACTTTTAAAAAAAAACCAAAATGTCTTTTAAGTTGATTGAGTGCATATTTAATACGTGGTTCCTATTATAATCATATATTATAATTACAAAAGGAATTTTAAAATAAATTTCGATTTTTTGCCCCAATTTCCTAGATCAAATTATTTTGTATTTTTATGCACACCGTCACCAAATTAGCAACGAATAACATCTCCTCAGAGAAGCATTACCTAACTAGCTAATTCATATTGATGATGACTACTTTGTAGTCGAAATACGTATTTATAAAATACAAAATAATTTGATCTAGGAAATTAATTATTAAAAAAAAAAAAAAATAGGAATTTTCTTATGACTGTCTTAAAAAACTGAATTAAAAAATTTCTCGTGACCTGACAAGTAAAAAATGGCACAATGAAATTAGTTTTATATTTCTGCGCTCAGAAAATGAATGGAAGGAGCTTCAAGAATATCATCCTTTTACATTGGGAAAGTCTCAGAAGCATTGAGCATGAATCACCCTTGGGAACGTCCTGAACTCTATATACGATGTCTAATATATGATGGTCTTTAAACAACATATGCTAGACTCTGATGGTAAAGCTTTTCTATCGATGAAAAAATTTTTATAATCAATTCAGTAGTCCCATAGTTATCCCCCACACAAAAAAAAAATTAAAATCATTACCTATATAAAAATTAAAATCATTACCTATTTAACGTAAATAAGTAGCAATTATTAACATAATAAAAAAATTTTCATTCAAAACTATAATAGAAATTGCATAAGCAAAATCTGTTTTTAACACCAACTTAGGGAACGTCTGTCTTTAAAGCTTCTTTTGATGTCTGTTTTTTTATTAACATTTTTTATGCTTTAATTTCTTAATCAAATTTTGACACTCGACTCAAAATTAAATATCCAAATTTTGAGGAAAATCAAAATTTTTTTTGAGACACAATTACAATAGCTATACTAAATTTAATATCCCCATGTTTTTGAGATGTATTTAATATCGAAATTTTTTTCCTGGCCCTATTACAACAACTGTGAATAATACAGGAAAAATGTCTCTTATGAGACCTATAAAAAATATCCTGAATGTGAAAAAAAATGATTTACCAGAATTAGTACATTTCATCAAAATTAGACATCGCGTTCGAAACTGTTACATTTTTCATAATAAATTTAAAAAAACATAAGAAATTTAGTTAATAGGAAAATATAATTTATAAGTATAGTAGCTGCGCCCCGCAGTTTCACCCACGTAAGTCTACATCCCGTGGGAATATCGAGTTAAAAGTAGGATATGTGTTGAGAGATATATTGTATAAGCTAAATTATTGTAAAGTTTCTTCCATTAATGGAGTTCTTAATGTATTTGAAATTTCTTTTAATTTCTGTAGACCTTTTCAATGTGTACAATACTTTATTTGTTATTACTTTTATTATTTTGATAAATCTCGTAGAGTTCAGCCTGCGTTTGCAATGTTAGCGGAAAAAATCTAATTATTTACGACATCACATTAGAAACCTCAAAAATAACAGTATTTTTCCACTATTTAATGGATGATATTATACATATAAACCTTCCTCTTCAATCACTCTATCTATTAAAAAAAACCGCATCAAAATCCGATGCGTAGTTTTAAAGATTTAAGCATACATAGGGACAGAGAAAGCGACTTTGTTTTATACTATGTAGTGATTATATTTACAAATATGGTGGGAGCGCAATTAATTATAAAGTATATACAATATTTAATATGCTACATAACTTATTTGCGTTTCCACCATTTATTTATTCTTTGTATTAATTCTTACCGTGCATTTAATAATTTTCTTTCGTTGCTATATTTACGAAGTAATACTTCTTCAATCAATTGATACATAATTCTGTGAATGGTATATGATTTAAAATTGGAAATTTGTTAAAATTTATTAACAAATCTAATTGAATAATAATTAATATTTTCATTTTTTTTTTTTTTAAATAACTAATTATTCAATAAATAATTCTTACAATTTTCAATCCAATAATTACAATTAAATGACCTTTTTTTGTAATTATTCCAAAAATTCAAATAATTGTATTTTCTAAAATACGCAAGTTTTATTACGCGAGTTTAGCAATTCGCTTGGCGCTTTGATCGATAAAGTAGTCTCTTTCAGATACTTATGATAAAAAAAAATCATCAAAAACATTATTTATTATACTCCACATAAAAAATATGTCAGAGTATATTAATTTTAGTCGAAATTTTGTAACGCTAGGAAATATTGACCGCACAGACAAAATTTTGGTATAGATGTTCATAGAAATGAATCCATTTTCGGTCCGTCCGTCCGTCATCATGTTAGCTGAAAAGCAAAAAAAGATAACGGGCAGAAATTTTGGTGACGTATTCTTAACATAAAACAGTAAGTTTAAGTTTGTGAATGAGCAAAATCGGTTCATTGAGTCCAATGGATCCTTGATCCAACTTTTAAACTATAAAAGATAGACGAAAAATTTAATATCCAAAAATGTTTATTTCTTTAAAAAAAACAACTTTTGTTTGAAACATTTTTTCGTAAAATATTAGAATTCGCCAGAATTTAAGCTCAAATTAAACAAATTATCACATATTGGTTATAATTACAATACATATTATTATAATACAAGTATATATATCTGTATAGAGTGGATATTTATAGTATTTTATGAATGCTAATTAAAAATAGTTCAAACAATGAAATTCAATCATATGTCGAGTATCTGAACAATTAACTCTGCTAATTGTAATCTTCACTTGTTTTTATTTTCAATTTGTTGATAAAAAGTTTATGAACACTGATAAACAAAAAAAAAAATTCCTATATGCAAAATAATATCATCTTGCTCCATTTCTGTCTTAACCAAGTATTGAAGTTTTGTTCTTTATTTGAATAAATGTTAAGGCAGCAACGGGATGCTGCAAAACAATTAAAAATTACTATTATAATAAAATTATTGATAATAAAATAATTAAATTTACAGGACGATGAAATGGATGAAATTAATGAAGATTCTACATCAGACATGGATGACCATTATTATACGAAACGATCATGGGATAAATTACAAGGCGGTTGGGGTAAAAGAGGTTGGGATCAATTACATGCCAGTGGTTGGGGTAAACGTACTGGAAATGGTATTGGTGGTGATTATCCATCAACGAAAATCTTATCTATATTATCATCATTGCAACAGAATGGACAAAATGGTTTGGCACCATTTTATATTGTTGTGGTGCCTGGTGGTGGTCGAACTGATTTGGAAAAGCGTGCCTGGAAAAATTTACAAGTAAATTCATTTTTTTTGTAAATTAATTCGCTTGTATTTAAACTAGATTAGCTTCTAAAATTCTTAATTAAACAAAGAAGGAGATTTGCATAAATGACGTCAAACATGTTCATCTTCATAGTGATTATACATAAGGATCATTCTACGATAAGAGGTGCATGACACTAATATACAGTTTCCTTCACAAATATCAGATGGATCAATAAAATGGATCCATTAAAAAATCTACACACTCATTTTTGGTACATTTAGCTTACTGTGGTCTTTTCGCCAACTTGTGTACTTTGGCTGTAATTTTTTTTTTTTTAAAACCATAAAACGTCCTGTTTGTAGGTTTGTAAAATTTATGTCAACGTTGAAAAAATATTCTTATCGTGACTTTTCTTAAAATTGCACATAATAGACCAGGGTAGAACTCTCTAAAAATGATAAAAAGTGGAAAAAATAAATTTTTATGGTTATGTGAAAAAAGTGTTAATACAAATGCTGTAGATCTTTTTATTACCTACAATTTTTCCACTACACTTTTTTCCATAGAACTTGTAGTTTTGCCGTAAATCGAGATGCCCGGTGTTTTACCCTTAAAAACTCATCCCCTTCCACTTTCCGGCCTCAGATCGTCCGTAAATTATTTTTCATTTTTATTATAATAAATATTTTAAAATTTATTCTGTATTCACATATATCAAAGTGACACATTTATTATCGAGGAATCTTAATGACGGAAATTATAAAAAAAACATCTTCATATGAGCATTGGTAACATTTAAATTAATATAAAAAAATAGAGGTGATTTATATCGAATTAAAAATATTCGTCAAATTAATTAATAAAGACATTTCAACTGACATAATAATATAATATATTGTTTCGAAGATTTATTCTCGTAGGATTAATGTTTACAAAGGCATATTATTCTGTCCCTTCTTCATAATATATATATAATATATAAAGCTCTCGTGTCACAGTGTTTGATACCGAACTCCTCCTGTGCATATCGGGTAGTTCTGAGAATCCACCATCTATTTTTTATGCCTCTAAATGTTGAGGGTGATCCAACCCAAAAAATTTTCTCCAAATTTTTTGTTTTTATTTTTTTTGTTATGTGGCATTAGAAAATACATGCAAACCTAGTCATTCCCATCAGAGGTCCCCTTCCTTTCACTCTCTATACAGTTTTCATTCTTTTTTTTTTGGGTTTTATTTGTGCCTTGATCATAGCAGTGACTGTTATACGTATCATTTCAATTTTTCAGTGCCTCTCAATTTTTTATCGAGGCAACCATTTTGAATGGCAAGTTTCGAGACGAAAATGTATGCCAATTGATTTCAAACGTATTCAATTTTCAATTCGATTGGCATTCGCAATGACGATGAATAAGTCACAAGGTCAAACGTTGTCTATTTGTGGCTTAAATTTTGGCACACCATGCATTTCCCACGGAGAACTATATATGGCATGTTCTTGCATAAGAAAACCATCAAGTTTGTTTGAATTAGTTAAAGACGGACTGGCCAAAAATATTGTACACTTCATTGTGCTGAGAGAATGATCATCGTTTATTTTTCGATTGCGATGATTAGTAGTAGAAATATGAATATGTATTTTCGATGTATCGATAGAGCTATCAAGAACTGTAATTTAATATAGATTTGTTACTTTAATAAAGATAGCACTTTATTAACATAAATAAAGTATAGTTTAGTTGTCAACAACGCTTCATTCGTCTTTCAATTTTAATAACATCCTAATCCACTTATAATGTTGGTTATTTTTTTAAATATTTCCTAGAAATAATGTAACACATGGACTGAAAACTCCCGGGCTTAACAAAGAAAACATTGTTTTTTTGGTTCAAATTCATCAACGTAATCTCAGAGAAGAGCAACGCAATCAATCCAGCGCCGCTCTAACATTTCAATACCACTTTTGTAGAACGATTTATCTTTTGCCTCAAAATAGGCCCCAACCAGTTGCTGTCCACTCAGATGACGATCGTTTTGATTCCGGAGTGAAGTGATGGATCCATGTTTCATCCATTGTCACATATCGACGCAAAAATTCCGGTTTGTTACGTTTAAACATGGCCAAACACTGCTCAGAATCATCAACACGTTCTCGTTTTTGGTCAACATTGAGCAAACGCGGCACCCACTTTGAACTGAGCTTTCTCATAGTCAAATGCTCATGCAATATAAAGCCAACACGTTCTTTTGATATCTTTACGATGTCAGCTAACTCACGCAACTTCACTTATCGATCATTCAAAACGATTTTGTGGATTTTTTTTATGTTTTCTGGTGTTACCGCCTCATTTGGACGTCCACTGCGTTCTGCATCATCGGTGTCTCTACGACTACGTTTGAAGTCAGCAAACCAACGTTTTATTGTTGTTTCTGATGGAGCGGAGTCTCCATAACACTTTTCAAGCCATTGTTTCGCTTGAACGGTATTTTTTCCCATTAAGAAGCTGTGTAAAATTAAAACACGAAATTGTTTTTGATCCATTGTTTGAAAATAACAAAAGTAGCGTCGCTCTTAGCACAATAACTCACAAACTAATGAATAGAATATCATGAAATTTTAACAGCTGTCTTTTGAAGGTTACTATTAACTGAAAAAAAAGGTGACTACAATAAAACTAGCACCATCTATGTGTTAGGCCCGGGACTTTTCAGTCCATGTAATATATGGCAAAACAACGTTTGCCGGGTCAGCTAGTATATATACATAGATATAGGCTCTCAACTCACAAAATATTTTTACGATATTTTTAATATTTACGAATTAGTTTTTTCACAACAATTTAGTACGTAATTTCTCGTTTCTACATATAAAAAAAATGTTTTTTTTTTAATAATATTTTTATGTTTGTGTAAAACATACAATTTATGTTTGTCACATATTATTTTGCACTTCATACATTTTTTTTTTATTATTAGTACAATAATAATTTTTTTGTGTTTATACATTTATATATATGATACAATAGAAAATAGATTTATGGCTATATATTATATTTGTATCAGGAGCGTAGCTAATTAGACTAGGGTCGATAATTATTGCAACCAAAAAAAAATTATAGTATGATGAAACCCATTGGAAACGGAAGAGAATATAACAAAAATGAAAAGGAAAATAATTTACGTGCGATCTATGGTCGGATAGTGAAAGGGGGTGAGTTTTTAAGGGCAAAACACTACTTATCTCGATTTCCGGCAAAAACTACCTTCAAAGTCTTTTGGAAAAAAGTTAAACGGCAAAGTTGTAGATCTACAAATTTTGTATTTACACTTTTTCGCATAACTTACAAATCCAAACCCTTAAAAATCCAACCCCTTCCACTTCCCGACCCCAGATCGCCCGTAAATACTCTTCCTTTCATTTTTGTTAAATTCTCTTCCACTCAGTTAAATTCTCAGGTGCACTCTGATAAATGTTTATTGTTTATTGTTTTATATTCGTTATTCTGTTTATTGTTTTATATTCGACATACATAATATGTCAGAATATATTAATTTTAGTCTAAAGTTTGTAACTGCCTAATATTGACCGCGCAAACAAAATTATAGGTATAGGTGTTCAGAGAAACACCTAATTAGTCGACTACCCATCCGTCCATCAACACGATAACTCTAAAACAAAACGAGATAGCGAACTGCAATTTTGATGACATAAAAAGTGAGTTTAAGTGAGAATGCGCAAAATCGGTCCATTGAGTTCAATGGATTCTTAACCCAACTTTTAAACTATAAAAGATAGTGAAGACTGGATATTTGTAGTATTTTATTTATAGTATCCAAACAATGAACTCTGTTAGTTGTTATCTTCACTTGTTATATAACAAACCAACAGAAATTTGATAAAAAATGCATTTTGGTTTCCAGGCAGGATGGGGAAAACGTAACAACCAAGCAAATATTGACGAAGTCCAATCAAATCAATTGACCAATGATGGAAACAAAGGACCAGGTAAGCATGCTTTGGTAAATCTTTAATATTACTAACCAAATACGTATAGAGATATGCATATTGTTTTCTGGACTTAGACTTTTTCCAATTATTCACCAAATTTGGTGAGTTAAAATAATTAATTAGGTAATTTTTGCTAAAGGCTTTATAACAAAAAAAACTGTGTCCAGATCCTTGAAGCTGTACAGGTAAGAATTTTCCCTCCCTCCCGGCTAATAGCGAGTATAACCCCAAAGCATGATGCTATATATAAATTTTGATTGGCTTAGAGTATAATTTTAGTTGCATATAGGATCGTATTATAGCAAATATATGAGAACATAGCACTGCGTAGCAAGTGTAGAAGAATGTAGAAAATTGTTTGCGATATGCTTTCCAGCGAGTGAATAGTACCAGCATTGCTTTGTTCCCGTTAATTTCCCAATAACAAGATTTTTCATATCAATAAGTCTTGCATAATTAAATATATCTGGAGATGAAAATATTAAGCCGTTACTATAAATTTTGGATTTTGTCAAGTATGATTTTGGATATAATTATTTCGGTTATGGGCAATTGTTTACTTTCGTTGCTATGGTTACAAAATACTACTTTATCGCTCAAATAATATATAAGTCTGTGAATGGTATATAATTTATCAAAGAAAATTTATTAACAATTTTATATGAATAATTATTTATATTTGCAATTAAAACTAATTACTAATTTGCAATTTCTTCAATCATTCTTATAAATTTCAACCCAATAACATCAATTAAATGTCATTTTTTGTAATTATTCAATAATTGTTATTTGACATTTGCTATACATTTTACATGCAGCCAATTGAACAAATAGCTATATTTTCAAGAATGTTTTATTACAAATTTTAGCTACTAGTCGCATCATTTGTTTAAGAAGTTTCTTCCACGATGTTCAAGTTCATTTAATAAAAAAATGACCGATTAAATCTTACTGAAAGTAAATCAGAAAAAAATCGCAAATCAATTCATTTCAATTCAAAATTTGTTTTAAAATGAATTACTTATTTGTTTAATCAGCCGTCTCTCGAACCATTAAATTGTATGGGCATAATTTGACCCTTGCAGTGTAGTTAGATAATTTTTGAGACTGAGAATGATCAATTCATTTAGTTTTCCCAAATTTAATCAAATTTAAGATTGTTATGCTATTATTAAATTTAATATTTGCATTTTGCATGATATGTAAATGAGTGATTCCTTTTTTTTGCAGCACCCAAGAAATCCAGCTGGAACAATTTAAAGTATATGTGGGGTTAAGTTTATTTATTTATTTACATCCAAATTTAAAAAAAAAAAAAAAAAAATAATATGTTAACAATCGCATATAACACGAATTGCGCTATGACAATATAAATTATTTTTAATTTTTTTTTTGTTTTTCGATTTAAACAAAAAGTTATACGACGAAATATATTCATAAACTTCCAAAGACATATTATTATCGTGACATATTTGTATTGTGTCATGAAAAATTTTTCGTGTTATACGAGAATTGTTTTCCTAAAATTAAAAAAAAAAAAAAAAAAAAAAAAACATTTTCTTGTAAAATATTAAAAAAAAAAGTATATTCTGTAAAATGTGCGTTTTATGAATAAAATATTATTGTTGGAGCTTTGGAAATTTTTATTTTTTCGATAATTTCGTAATATTTGAATCCCCCCCCCCCCTCAAAATATCGTAATTGTATAGGATTTATATTTTCAGAATAGTAACTAATTCGATTAATTAAAAGGTAATGACTTTAATTTTTATTGTTTTATATAGATTTAGCATTTTTTTCCGCACAGGTGTAGAATAGTTTCCACCTATGTAGAATCATTCTTGGTAAATAAATCAGTAAATCATTTGTATTTGTATAAAAATGGCTTTTTTAATTGCTTTAAACTTATAATATAATAATAGATGTCGCTCCAATCATGTTTTGATATAATTTAAATCAAGGAAGATTCTAGAAAAAAATTCCTATTAATTACATTACATCTTATTATATATCATGACTTTTAAACATAGAATAAAATTGTTATAAAATTAAATTTGTAATTTCTATAAATTTAAAGAAAAATTAAATATAAAAAATAAAGTGGAATTAGCTGAAAGATTCTTTCTTTGACTTAGATAAGAATTATCTTTATTGTATATTTAGTATAAAAAAATGTTTAAAAGTTAATAGTAGAGACATCTTTTGGCATTCAAAACTATTAAAAATTTAAAAAGACAAAAAACATTTTTGCAATACACACATTACTCAAAAACACTTATTCAAATTTAATGAAATATGGCGTACTTAATCTAAACAGGAAAACGCAGGATTTGTCAAAGAGCTTTTCTTTTATCAAAAATAAAATAAATTTTTATTTTTCTTTACAAATATTCTTTTTTGGAAAAACTATTTGATAAACCCTGCGTCATTATATGAAGATTGTGCAAGCTGAATTTTTTCACAGTTGTATAATTATTTTTTGAGTAGTGCACGAAAATGTATCTTTAGTAATGTGTCTTTAGTATAGATTTCGTATTCCCTTTAAGATAATTTACAATCTGTAAAAATTTCTCCCACAAACGATTTTTTGAGTCGTGCGAAATATTGACTGGAATTTCACATTTGTGTGTTAATTAATGCTAAACTAATAAGAATGGTAAAGCTTTAATGCTATAATATTAATGGTTTGCTTTTATGCTTGCGATTTATATGTCGAAATCATTTTCCGCGACAAAGGTAATAATCATTTTTTAAATAAATTTTTTAGATATATAAACCCATAAACATTGTGTCAAGTATAGATATATGAAAGATATTCATATACTCAGCTTACGGTATTCGCATCAATATCCGAAACTATTCATAAATTTTTTTAACTTAATATATCGATTCAATATCAATATTATATTAATTCATTTTAGTGCATTTTATGCAATAGTTTATACATTACTGTTCAACAAGTTGCCTATAAATTCTTTATTATTCATATTAATGACTACTTTAAATATTCCGACTTAACACTTCTCTGTATAATTATACAATCAAGGCTGCTAAAGACACCGTAAACCTTTTTTTTATTTTGTAAATAATATTGCTAATTTATGTACTTTCTATTCCAGTATCAAAACGAGATCCAGGTTGGAACAACTTAAAAGGAATGTGGGGTTAAGAATTATAATTTTTAATTAAAGAGAAAACATAATAAATCTATATATTTTAACCATAAAATCTAATAAAACTATTACTAATGCAATTAATATTAAGATAAATATTTAACCAAACCTCATTAATTATGTAAAAACAAAACATATATAGATATATATATTATAAAAAATGAATTATATATATTATAAAAAATTATAATATTATATGCATAATTGTAAAATTAATTTAAAAAATATGTATTAATTAAAAAATATATTATAAATAAAAATTTTATTTAAAATACGCATGCATTAAATATTTGTTCATAATTATTTAAGTATTTGACAACTTTATCCCAACAAGTGTTTTAAGCTCAGGCAAAAAGTACAGTTCACAGTTCAACAAAAAGCACAGTTCACACCATCAGATTTTCTGATCAGAAAATATGACGTAACTAAATAACATGTATTTTATATTCGACCTCACACACGGTAAGATTTATAAAATAATGCTATCTGAAGTAGCATCAGAATTTCTGATCAGAATATCTTACGATGTTGTCAGATGTAGGCCTTCCGTTAGTTGAAAAGTAATTAATAAGTTTAAAATATTTGAAAGTTCATTGGTTCATCGTGGTTTGTCGTACGTATCCGATAATACCCGATGATATGCGCTTGCTTATGATTTTTGTCTAATGTATGATCAGATTTTCTTATAAGAAATTCTTATAGGATTGTTCGATAGTGAGCATTTCACCATCTGATTTTCTGATCAGAAAATCCTACGGTGTACGTTGTAACGTAAAAAATCCTAGATTATGAGTTTATTTTTTAAATTAAAATGAAAAAATTCAATTTAGAAATAAATAAGACAAATAAGAATGTTTGTTTTAAAATTGGTAAATCCTACAATATTTTTAACATACATAATATTTTATACACACAGATAATACACATCGCGGTATTCATTTTCGTAACTGACTCTCATAATTCACTTTTCAAAAATTCATTTCCTGTTACAAAACGATTTAAATTTTCCGATTATGGTTTTGGATTGATTTGAAATTAAAGTTTACTTACCTTAACATTTTTTAATTTGTCACCAACTTCAAATAAGTTTATTTTTAGTAAAAATTCATGCTGAGTTTTGTGGATTATAGCTGTTTCAAATATTGCACTAAGTAGTAAAAGGTAGGTAATTTCCTTCTTCCAAAATTGTATACTAAATACATTTCATAAAACTGAGAATACTTCTATTTTCGCAACCCTGATTTTGAGTGATCCTCAATCATATATGTCAAAAACTACAAAATGATAGTGTTTTTTTGTCTTTGGATCAGACATTTTAGACCACTCTGTACATTTTATACTAATAAATTTATCTAAAATTAAAAAAAAGGATGTTTTCCCTCAGTTATAAAACATGGTTTCAAACATAATCTATTGTCTTACATGTATGGGAATATTCCATATCTTATTTCGTGAGTAACAGAGCTCAGTACATGTCTGGAAAATTCACAAAAAGTTTATGTTTTATGAGTCAATAATGAAGAGTGAGGAATCAGAGAACCTATACACAAGACTCAATTTGAAGAGACAGTTCCTAAAACCCTCGAAACCTCCAAAATGATTTTTCGTTCGTAAAAAAGAGATCAATTTGGAGGTAGAGTACAGGTACACAAAACATAAATAAATACATACTCGTATATATTATATCAGATATCCCCATAATCCCATAAATCGGATTCTAGGGGACATAAAACCTATTTATAATACGTCCCCACCATTCCCGGTGATTTTCGATGCAGTTACTCACAAAATGTGAACCTAAGTTCGTACTTTAATCGAGCATTTGTTGATCAAGCATTGGTTGATCTTCTTTATGTTGATTTTACAAGGATCGATTCTAATAAAAGAAATGAAACACCATCAATTTTTTTCACTTTGGTTTTATGACGCAGCTTTTCATTTTATTAAAAAAGAAAATAATAATAATAAAGTTTTTTTATTGAAACGTACAAAGTTTTTTTTTTCAAACGCCTCAATATTACATTTTTTTCCAGAGTTTTTATTTTTTTTTATTTCAAATAATTGTTTAGCTTTTTTTTTAATTTTTTTTATAAATTTTCACTTTTTACATTTTCAAAATAAAATGTGAATAAAAAAAAATCAAAAATCAGTTTCTAAATTTAATAAAAAACAAGGGATCCTTTTTTGAAATAACATTTTGGTATGGAACCCTTAAAAACAATTTTTTAGAAAACACACAACAAATTATAATTTTAAAAAATTGTGACTATAAATTATTATATTTTCAGCAAAGAGAACAGGTTAGAAAATTTATGGATATATGAGAAGAATATCTGAGAAATATGACAAGCTTCTACCAACTTCGAGAACTTACCCATGTGCTTTAGAGATGAATAAATATTTATAATTCTAATAAATGCTACTTATTAATATCGAATGGTAATCAATATTTTCTTGTTATAAAGTTTGATTTTTAATTTACACTCAACAATTGAATTATTCATATTCACATTAATTAAAATTTTCTGTGCTTTTACTTTTTTGTTTTTGTCACAAAATAACACGTAAAAACTGATAACTCTTCAATCCGTAATAATCCATTTAAAACTAGTCATCTCTATCCTATTCTCTTTGATTTTGAGTTAAAAATAAATTAAAAATTGTCGTTATTAATATTTTTTTAAATTTATTTTATTTCTTTAAGTTAAATATAAAATCCAACATCCACTACCAGCCAGCTTTCTTCAGAAGTAATATTGTGCTATTTTTTAAATAAAAAATTCATGCCACAAATATGTTGATATGCTTTATTCAACGAGAGAACAATCTGGATAAGAGTGAAGTCGGATTAAGATGTCCGGACCCGACTCTTTGGTGTTTATTTTATCTTCATTTTCCTCTATTTAATGTTATCTATTTCTTTTCAAAGATGAAAATCAATCAAAGTGCATCGAAAGTAGCTCTTAAAATATTAGCTACGAAATATTAAATTAGCTCTTAATAACATAGAAACAATGTATGCGTAATTTTAAGAGAAGTAATGACGATAAGTTTATTCAAAGTGACTCAGATAAACTGCAAAATTTTTTGCCTATTTCAGATTTTCACATGAAAATCATTACCCAAATAATTATCTCAATGTAACCGTTTTTATTAAATATGGAATCGATTTTTCAACATATTTTGTGGATTGAACTACCAAAAAGAACTTTTACTTTTTCATTTATATAAAAAAAAAACCATTAGTACAAGTTTATAATCAGAAGGAAATGGGGTTAATTATATTAACAGCAAAGCCATTTTATTTTGAAAATTGTTCCTCCCGAAAAATTAATTTTTTTTATTAATATAGTTCATATATATATTTATATATAATTTTTTTTTTTTAAATATGTATAAAATTATTAATTATATTTTTAATAATACAACTACCTACAATTAATTATAGAAATTTTTCGAAGAGCCGAATACTTTTTGGATACATGAAAAAAGGAGTAAAATTGGAAAAGTCTATGCAAGTTCAGTTTGATTTTCTCTCATGTCTCCATAAATCTTCAGTCTCAATAAGGTTCTCCCTCAGTTTTTCCATGTTAAAATTAGGCAACTAAATTTGAAATAACATTTTCTCATATTAGTGATTGTAATTCGTTATTCAAACGATTTGGAAATCATTTTTTGGAGGGGTTTTACATAATGGAAGCTCTTAAAAACAAAAAGAAATATGGCCATTCATACAGGCTTTTATTATTGGCAAACTAAATTAGGAGTGCAATTAGTGCCAATCAAGTTTTTGTTTTCAAATTTATTGATTTATAATTGGAAATATCGTTCTGTAGAATGAAATTATTTACAACAAAATGTCATTTATTATTTTTTAATGGTGTGCTTCTTGTCAAGAAAGTATGAGAAGAGAAATTCATACCTTGGTAATATTGAATTTACTGTTAATCTTAACTCGTTTTCAGATTAATTCGAAGCACACCTTTACAATAATTTTCAGGACACTCATGAAATTTACATAGTAACGATGTGAATGGTTGTAGTCTTTTATTGATTTAGAAGCAAATTAAACTACGGCGCCAATTAAAATCGAAGCTAGCATATTAGGAGGTATTTGGAGAGAGAGAGAGAGAGAGAGAGAGAGAGAGAGAGAGAGAGAGAGAGAGAGAGAGAGAGAGAGAGAGAGAGAGAGAGAGATATCTTTACAATTCAATCGAAAGTATTTTTTATTGCAAGCAATAAAAAACACTGAAACCATTCATATTAAATGCAAATATCTTTTACAAAGCTGACCTCAGCTGGAGTCAGAAATTGATGAAGCACGTCATCACAATTCAGTGCTAAGCATTTTTTGAGCCATGGTTTATATGGCTATAATATTATCTCGAGACAACTGTCACTAACCACGTTTTCTCGCATGATTGTATTGATTTTTATTATCCTTTTCAAAACATCAAATTTTTAAAAGCAAAAAGGAGCTCACATATAAACATATAAACAGTATTTCGAGTATCCCATTTAGTACACAGCTCTTCGAATATATTAACGTTCGTCGAGAAAAATTTCAGATTTCAACGACATGATGTGTTATCTTCGAAGTGATCGGACAACAAAATTTCAGCCGAAAAAGAGATAAAAAAGAGATTTTTGTTGCTTTCTTTTTATTTAAAATATTTTTATTGTTGTTTGTTTTGGATGATGATTATCATAATTATTAATATTTTTAATTATTAATAGTTCAGAAAATATAAAATAATAAAAGTAATCAAACCGCACAATACGCGCCTCTTCACGCACGCGCACATGCCAACCTATAATTACAAAAGCACACACTTCCTACGTTTTACTGGTTCTGGTGGTTCCAATGCAGCTAATATTGCTTCATCAAATACATTTTTTAGTCCTTTCTGAAAATTTGAAAAAAAATCATATCAATAAAAGTCTTCATTTTATAGTAACAAATATTTCGAGATCCATTCTATTAAAGAAATTTGTCGCTAGCTTTTTAAAATGTCGACAAAAACATTCAAAAAAAATTTGTCTTCTGTTTTTAGGATTTCTAGAGTAATTAAGGTCTTAATAATAAAAAAATAACATTTATATTGGTTGGTTAGTTTCTAAGATGCAAATTACAATTTTAAAGTCAAAATTCGCATATAAACGGAGTTTTCTAAACCAAAATTTTTCTACCATTTTTCTAAATTTTCTCAAAAATTGCAAAAAATCGTAAAAATTTGTTTATTCAAAATTTTGATGAAATTGTATTTTGGATTTCAAAAAAATATTGTAAACATTGCATGCGATATCTCCAAAACTAGTCGATCAATCTTAAATATTACTTTTATGTGTTTTAGACCTTAATTACTCCAAAAAATTCAAAAACTAAAATATATATATAAATATATAAAATATAGGATCGGAATTAGTGGTCCCTGCCCTGCTCAGTTTTTCTTTTTTGAAATACAACTTTCTCAAAGTAGTATGATTTTAATGAAAGAGAAAGAAACCCAATTAGGCCATATTTCTCTGAAAGCTGCAAAAAGTTATTTTAATAAACCAGCAGAACAATTATGAGTTGTTAAAGTGATGATGAATACTGACATAGAAATAATATAGGAACTATAGCTCCTAAAAATTAAGACTTAATATTCTAAGCACATTGTAAACTTATACTTACTTGAGTTAAAGCAGAGCATTCAACATATTTTACAGCTCGTAATTCTCTTGCTAATTTTTCACCTTGCTCGAATGTGATTGGTTTTTGTTTATTTTTTGCCAATTTTTCAATAACAGCACCATCGTCACGTAAATCAATTTGTGTACCCACTAATAAAAATGGTGTCTTTTGACAATGATGCGTTATTTCTGGTACCCACTGTAATAAAAATAAAACATTTCAAATTTGGAATTTTTTTTTTCTGTGAAAATAATTTTGATTACCTTTTCTTTAACATTTTCAAATGATGAAGGACTAACAACGGAAAAACATACAAGGAAGACATCTGTTTGTGGATAACTTAATGGTCGAAGTCTATCATAATCTTCTTGACCTGTTTAATAAAACGAAATTTTAAATAAATCAACTCAAACTATTGTGTAAAAGAGAAAATACAAAATAGGAAATATATTCAGGTCTAAAACATACAAAAAATTCAATATATTTTATCACTGGGAGGTGGCTAGGTTCGGAGATAGCAGATTTTCAGATTTCAGATTTTGTCAATTTGGTACGGTGGCTCCAATTTTATAAACGACAAAAAAACTAACGACAATAATTGCCTAACAAACATTCGGTTGATGACCATTTTCTATTCACTATGATTAACATTTTTTTATTTGGTAAGCTATCAACATTTTTAAGTCTATATTACCATTTTACTTCCATCCTCTACTATTAGAATAAGAAAATAATTATCATCAATAAAACATACCTGCAGTATCAAATAATCCTAATGTGTATGGTTCACCGCCAATCATAACAGTGACGGCATAATTATCAAATACTGTCGGTACATATTCCGATGGAAATTTATTTGTGGTGTAACTGTAAAAAAAAAAAAACAAGAAATACTATATTAAAATACCCTGTATAAACTAAGGTATTTTAAACTAAGGATTAATAAATTTGGAAATTGGTAAAATCTATTAGTATTCATTTACCATTCACTTTTGTTTCAAATTATACAAAATCATGTATTCTTGTTCAAGTTGGCTATAAATGTCAAAATCAGCTGATCAATACTGAGTGATTAAAATTATAGTTGATGGATTCTATTGGTTAGTATATAATGAGAATAACAACGTCCAACTCAAAATACAAGAAACAACAAGTGACGATAAAAACTATTAGTGTATTAATAATTATTAAATTACACTAAATACATAATCAATGCAGTCATGAGCACTTGTAATGTAATAAAATGTATTATAATAAGCATAACATGTTTTAATTAGCTGAATTTGAACTTTTATCGCTTCAGTAACCCTTATGACAAACAAGCAGATAGAAATAGACAAATTAAGTGATCCTGTAAATACCATGCCCAAGTACTTTATAGGCAAATATATAAAACAGAATACAGAACAAGCAAAAGAAAGACCACCCTTGCTAAATATCGCATGTGTAACAAACTGTAAATCGTTAAAAGGCGAATCGTATAAACTATACTTTAGAAGGTTGGTAAACGTCTAATTTCGATTGAACAGAGTAAGTTCCAGTACTAATTTCAACAATATTTTACAAGGACATACATATTATTAAAAATAGACAGACCAAAAAATTGAAAGGCTAGTAAATATAAAAAGTAATTATTTGGCCTTTTAACTTTTACAGTTTGCTCGACAGATATACAGAACGGCTCGATTACGATATTACCAATAAATTCTAAGACTCTTTTTAGATAGAGAACAAAGTATACACGTAGTGATACGATATATATTTTTTGACGTTCCTTGTTCTGTCAATCATTTTTAGACTTAGACATTTAAGGCAAGTTTTTTGATTAATTTTGTGACATCTATAATCGACACCATCAATCAAACTGCTGGTAGATTCTGATTAGGCTTTTCAAAAAAATGTGGAAAAAGTAATATGTATTTACCTGATAAGTAAACATGTTTTACCTACAGCACCATCTCCAACGACAACACATTTAATTGTCTGCATTTTCACCTAAAAATAGCACAAAAAACTTTGTATTCTAGATATTTTTTATAATACAACTTTTTGACTCACAAATCTAATTAACAGAAAAAGTTCATTAACTTAAAAACATTTATCATTTGAAAATTAATAAGACCATCAAAAATGAGACGTCACATAAATTTATGAGAACACTTTAAAAACCCTTCAAGCTATATAAATTCTTATTTCATGAAGAAAAAAATACTGAAAATGCGGCCATCTTACTGTATAGCGTCATGCAGGTTTATATATTAGGAAAAAAAAATTGTTGTTTTTTTTCATCTACCGCTACGAATCGTTTTAGAAAATTGTTAAGAAAAATAGAAATGAAATAAATGTACCTTAAATAAATTAAACTATCAATATCAAATAATTATACTTTATTAGTTTTTATACATTCCATTAAAATAAAACGAACATATGACAATCTAGTCTCGTATTTAGGGCTTGGCCAATCTTATTCATTACACTTCAAATTCTATGTAATTCGCCTGGAGAGTAATGCCATCTTACACATTTTTATTTAAACCATTTG
>CM035592.1:6677038-6702038 GCA_020423425.1 Chrysopa pallens
AAAAACGAATTAATACAAAATTTGGTCGCTTATATCTAATGTTCGTATATTTAAAATGCAAATTAATTATTTTTAGTTGAGGAACCAACTTCCAATGATGAAACAATTGATATGACAACATCGACAAGTGACGAGGATATGTTTGATGGAAGTAATTCAGATACATCAAATGTAAACATTAACAACAGTAATATTGATGCAAGCGATTCACAACAAGGCTCTTATCCACGATTACAATTAACAACCGAGGAACAACGTTTATTGGCTAAAGAGGGTATTAGTTTACCAACAAGTTATCCATTAACAAAACATGAAGAACGTGAGTTGAAACGTATACGACGAAAAATCCGTAATAAAATCAGTGCACAAGATTCTAGAAAACGTAAGAAGGAATATGTTGATGGTCTTGAAGATAGGTAAGTCAATTATACATAATATTTTTATATATCTCAGCTTTAGAGACTGAGAAGGTCTTTACTCTGCCACACAGTTTGTTTTCCAGCGAGCCTGGCTTCTTTTTCCTATCCGTTATCTTTATGCATTTTAGATAATTTAAGATATTGTCTAATCATCTTATTTTGGATCTTTCCCGTGGTTTCCAGAATAGGAATATTGCAACACGAAAACAAATTTGTCTTTCGATATGACTGACCCAAAAAAATCTTTGTGATTTTTTCAAAGATCCAAAAATTATTTCTCAAAAGTCAAATGAACAGATTTTTCAATTTATAAAAAGCGATTATAGCTGGGCTGAAAAAAATCAAATCTAGATTTGAAAAATTAGTGAATTTATTTCCTAAAACAGAGCCTTCACCAAGCAATATTCGCTCTTGACTATCACCAAGAAAAAGCTCTCTTGAAATCTGATTATATTTTGTCTTAAGAAACTGGAATCATTTTCACTAATTCTTTTTGATAAATTTTCATATATTTTCGTTTTATCCAGAGTAAAACAATGTACAGAAGAGAATCAAACATTATTAAAACGTATAAAAGTATTACAAACACAAAATCAAACATTGGTATCACAACTACGTCGTTTACAAGCGTTGGTATCAAGAAAGATTGGTGGTAATAATAATAATGTACATCAATCAACGGCTGGTAGTGCATTTAATGGTACCACTACTCAGCTAGGTGGAGGTGTTGGATCAAATAATAATAACAAAGCACAACCAGCCACATGTTTAATGGTGTTACTTTTATCGCTAGCATTGATTGCAGTACCATCATTAAAACGTGGTGATGATTCATCAACAGCATTATCAGATGTTGATAACTTTGAGAATAAAGTTGAAGAATATATTGGTAAACGTGCGTTACTATTTAAACCAGGTATGGTTTTAGTTTTATTTTTAATACAAACGATTTGTTTCTTCTTTTATTTTTATATGAACCTGTCTCTTAGTATAAACATAGACTTTTTAACAACTTTTGTTGTACTAAAACACTATATCAAGTACAAAAGTAGAAATGACAATTGTACCTCAATATATAAACTTATGATTTGAATATACTGGAAAAACCATTATTTACAAACCGATTCACTAAACTATTGAAAAATTATTGCCATCTTAAAAAACTGTAATTTTATAGATAATCTTATGGAGATTCGTTAAGAGAACAAATTAAATTTTTATTAGCTGAAAAAAAGCTACCGGAAATTTCAAACTTGTGTAATAAATAACTTGTACTAATACACTTAATATTTCTTCCAATAAAATATTTCTCATAAAATTATCCATTTGCAACTATTAACAGGAATTAAATTATATTCCTAAATTTAGTATTGTCCATTATATTTAGTCTATCAGGTTATGTAAACCGGTGTTTTGTGTTATGTTAAGCCAGTAAGTCTGTCCTGGCCGAAAAGCGCTATAGTCAGCTTGTAAGATTTTAATTTTTTTATGCTTACTGGCTTACTAAGTTTAGTAAGTACTTACTTCGGCCAAACACGCCCATTGATAATTTTACTTAAAAAGGCGCTGAAAACAATAAAAATTTATTACAATTTTGAAATTTACGAGTAAGATTTAATGAAACTGAATTTGAACAATTTTTTTTTAAATTTAATATAAATATAATCGTCAGTTGAAATAATGAGTTCATTCCATACACTTTTGCCGCCAATTGAATCGCTCAAACATCCTTAATTTTCTAGGTAGAAATTTGTAAAATATTAAAAATGAAATTATTTTCTTTTTATTTTAGCAGATGAAGGTATTGATGATGATCTAAATATGGATGATTTAATCACATTCCATTCAGAAAACTATTCATCATCACCATCACCAAGTAAAAAGATGCGTTTGGAACCACATTTACCACCGCTGGAAGAATTATCATTGGATGGATATCCACCGACAAGTCCAATGTCAAGTACAAAGCTTGATCATGACACTAATCATATACAACAACATGAAAAGTATAAAGATGCATTATGGCCATTGTCATCATCGTCATCACTGGTGGCTGGTTCGAGTGATGACGATGTTGACAATGGCAACAATTTACGACATAATGCATCAAGTAAAAATAATGTTGTAATTTTACAACATCGAATTCGTATACCAGAGGATCAGTAAATCGAAGGTGGTGTTTTTCTTTTTTTTTTTAGTTTCTTGTACCTTTTATCATGAGCGTAACTAAAGGCAGTACCATTTCACTTTTTTCTCACAGAAAAATATCAATGGGGAACTTGCATTTCGATAAAACAATGAAATATGACCTTTAAATCTTTGACTTGAGCCAAATTTCTTATATTTGTATGAAAATTTGATATTGAGTCTAGAAAAAAAAGAAATCTGCAAGTTCTCTATTTGTTCTACAAGTGAGTCCGTGCTTTTTTCCTCCTAGATTGAGAGGTAGACTCCTAATAACATCGCAATTTCAAAGTTTTTTACGTTCGTGTTTTTTTTTTGTTTGTTTTTAATTAGGGAATTTTTTTGGTTAAGTTTCCTTTTAAACAGAATTTATTGTATATAAAAATAATTCAAGTGTTTTTCCTTCTCATTTTTCTAGTTGTATAAGCTTAATGAGTAATATTTTTAGAAAATCCAATTAAGGCACTACTATAATAAGGCTAAGTGTTATCAGCCATTATGTTTTCAGTTTGATGACAAGAAAAAAAAATTAAATAAAATTTAATAGATTCTTAGAGGCAAGAATGTGTTTCCTAGTGATGAATTTTAAGAGGAAACAAATGAATATACCTGTATTTTCTTCGAATCAAACTAAAAACAAAATGGTAAAACGATTTTACTTAAGGAAAATGCTATAAAAAATGCGACAATCGGCCGCTTCAAAAAACTGGTGTTATATTTATAAGAATAAATTATTATAAAATTACACAATTTGTATTTGTAGGCTCATTATGAATGTAAAAAAAAAATTAATTTCCGAGAACATACCTATAATTCGATTATGTTTTGTCGATTTTATGTTTTCCTTTAATAGTCTAGGAAAAGTCTAGTACTTTCTTAGGAAAGGAATCTGTAACGAATTTCATTGTAAAATTTTTTATTTTTAACTTTATAATGAATTCTGTATGTACACTGCTCTCCAAAAAGTGGTACCGCTAAAAATATTACAATTTTTCATCATGATAGATTTTCAAAATTGATTTGAAAACTAGAAAGAATGCGCTTTCGAATGGAATAAATTCTATTTTTGTGCTTTGCGCCAATTTCTTTGGGGGGTTAATGTATATTTCAGAGTTTACAAATTCAGTATTTCGATATGCATTTTCACCTAATCAAACAGTATTTACTGTTATTTAACCGGGATGTTGACTGACTAGAGAAAACCTTGAATAATCAGAAAATTATCTCAGAATTTTTTTTATATTAATAACGAAAAATAGATTCAATATTTATTGATTGAATAAACGAAAAATTCATATTGGTTTTGAGAGAGCCTCTCTCATAATTTTTTTGGTGTGTTCAATTGTTTATTTTTAACAATTCAAATGCTTTTATCAAACTGTGGTCTTTTAAAAATGGGCTTCATTTAGGGCTAATTAATATTTGCATATATATAATAATTGTTGCTGTGTTTCATTTGTTTGTTTAGTGTCACATTTCATTTGAATTCAAAGGTCCCAATTAAAAAAAAAAAAAGATAAAATATAGAGGAAAAAAGATTTTTACATTCTAATTTGTCATCTTCCAAATCTGGAATAAAATTTGTTGTAAATATTGTTCTCAACAATTTTTTACGTAAAACCAATATTTAATAAAATAATTGAACGCATTTCTTTAATTCAAGATGGCGATCACAATTTATAAAACCTTAAATTTTGTAGAACTCAAAATTTTTGAATTGGAAAAGTAATTTGTTTTCTCTCTGTAATGTCCTCTTTGGTATCCAATGATTTATTTTAATTATATTTCCAAATTTATATATATTTGGTACTAGCAATTTAGTTTATTAAATCGCTTAAACCATTAGATAATTTTTGGGGAGGGTTTGCTTAACATTTATTTAGAAAGCTTTTGTGATGAGTCTAAAAAAAAGATAACTTATTTTAAATTTAAACGAAGAGCTGCAGCTTTTTTTTTGAGTCATCACTGTGTCTCCCATTTTATGAAAGATTTTTTTTAAAGATCATCGTTTTAAAAATTAATAATACTGTGAGTGCAATTTTATTTAAATACACATATTTTTAGCTATTTTTTAAGGTCGGTATTACACCACACATAATATTTGATCATACAAATGTCTAAAAGAAGACGCGAGTCTGTTAAACCACGGGTTTAGATACACGACGACCTGTGATCATTTATCAAATATTTGATAATAACTGGCCTGAAGTAGAGAAACATAAATATGTCTTATATACAGAGTGTACTAGCATAAGATGTTGATGTTAGGAAAAAATGACTAACTATAATGAAGCTACTTGTTAGGTTTCAGCTTGTTATCATTAAAAAAAAGCAGGCGATGTATTATAAGATGTTTGTTGCCCCTTTCTACTACCGTCCACCCACATTAGATGCTGTGACACTCTGTATAAGTACTGCTGAATATATTTTTTTTATTATATTTATTTTATTTTTAATATATATTTTGAATTTATATACAAATTTATATGCATGCAGTTATTAATTATATTAAAAATATTAATTAATAATTATGTGAAAACTATATACATATATATTATATATTACCTATTATAGATGTTAAGAGTTGATTTCAAAAAAAAATGTATTTAAATTTATTTTCATGTTCATTTTTATATCATTTTATTTCTTTTATCTCAAATTTAAATAAAAAAAAAACATTCCTAATAATAAAAATTTTGTATTATTTTACTCAAAAAAATCTGAATTAACGAGTCTTTAAATAATATAAACAATTTAATATATGAATAGGTGTGTGTCTCTTCAGTAATGGTTCGGTATATATTTTTTATATAAACAAACGAGGATTTGTTTAATAAAATACCTATTAATTACAGTGCATGTTTTCATATAGCATGAGTTTTAAAATCGAACGAATATTTCTATAAAAATAATTTTATTTTTATTTCTAGTTATCCGTCGTTTCGCAACTAGAAGTATGAAAAAATATCAGATTTAATAGTATTTAGTTTGTCAATTTCGCTTTTTTTTATCTTTCTGCGAACACTTACACAGAATATTGATGTGGTAGCAGGAATATGATGAAAGAATATCCTTCAGAAAGAGATGTATCGGTCTCCAGCCTTGATTCGGCCATTGGCGTAAGTGTTCGCTTCGCTCGCAAGGGAGGTCTTTAGCCCAAAAAACTCGCTTCACTTACAAGGTAACCCCTGCAACCTTAGCTTTGTTTTCCAATCTTACGGTCTGGCCTCGACCCCCGGCCTCATTGTTATTCATTATGTTTTTTTATTTTTATTTTTTTGTAATTCTCTTCATTTTTTAGCTTACGGCCAAATGTAACAGTCAATATTCGACGTTGAAATTTTCTGCTCCATATATGACAATCGTTCTAAATAATAATAGTAATATATTTTTAGCTTAATGACCCAAGAGAGAGAGTCAGTTTAGATAATTTGGCGTTCGCATATTAAGCTATATTAGGAGAACTTAATTACCTGGCACTAGATTCCCGACCACTCGAATATAAAAGGAAACGAGATAGTAGAATCACTAGCCTGGAAGGGGTACTCACACACACTAAGATGCTCCGTAATATACCGTATTAGGTAGTGACTTTTAAAAGACATCTCGATTAATATAAAAAAAAAATTAAACTTAATAAATACTGTTTTATTTTTCTATTAAAATTTACATATTAAAAATTTAACAAATTTTGAATTTTTTTTTAAACAAATTAGATTAGATTTTTTAAGAAAGATCTGGTTGCCTTTTAGGAAAAATTTTTGAAAAACTTTTAACATGATCTTTTAATAAATTCATGATTTCACTTTCAAATTCTTTTGGTGTTTCTTTTGCATCCGTAGCCCAATAATATATTTCCCAATCGTTCGATGGTTGATTGATCAATCTTGTTACATAAGAGAAATTATTCATAGTTAAATTTCAACATAAAAAATGCTTTAAATAAATAGATCGTAGCAAGTTTACTTTTAGCAAGCATCTTGAAAAAATTTGATCAAAAAAATTTTTCTTGTAAGCATTGTGCTAGCAAGTAAATCTGAATTGTACGGTATAGGCAATTTTTTCACGTTTATGTACTCATAAAGTAAAAATAATCCACTAGTTCTTAAATTTGGGACTATAGTCACAATATCTTCGAAGCGATTGAACTGTTGCTGATTCAAAAATGAATTAACGTAAAAAAAAAGTATTCATTGACATACATATGCCCCCGTACATACCATATTAGAATGATTTATTACGTTAAATCAAATTAAAATTATTTATCACATTGATAGTTATCTAGTTATACCGTTTTGACTAATCGTTAATGACAAACTTGAATTTTCCATTAACTTTCTTAATAATGTTCCATGAAATGAAAGGAAACTTGCTATGATTATTATAAAATTTAAATACTCACTTATCGTAATCAATAACTTGTTTTTCGGTCATTGAATCAAGGTATTTGTCAGCAAAAGTACTCAATAATAATCCATTTTCCAACATTCCTCTTTTACGTGATTGATACAGCAATCTAATTAACAGAAAATTGATTATTAAATGCTAAACAGTATCTATAAAAACTGAATACAAACCTTGCCTTTTTTGTTGCCAAAGGCTCATCAGAACGTGGTACGTAAGGAGGAATTATGATTGAAGGATCATCATCACGATCAATTATTCTGTTATCTGTATAATTCACACTTGTTGTGACAATTTGTCGTAAACAATTTCGATAATATAGATCCTAAAATTTGTAATGTATTTAACCATTGAATCTATATAATATAAATTATCGAATCATATTCTTAAACATTCTAAATTACTTACATTTCTGATTTTTATACAAGATGATCTCAGAATATTTATTAATTTTAAACTCGACATGTTTATTATTATTATATAATCAATTTGTAAATAAATAGCAATTAATTCACTATTTTGACATTTGAAATTGAAAATGTACTATAGGGATGGCGACACGAGATCGATTAATTGAAAAATCGACTTTCACATTTAGTTGAATGTATCCGTAACATTGCGGTGTTGCCGGTTAAAGGGTTAATTATTCAAAAACTTTCCGGCTGTTTGCTTGTGAGCGCCGTTTATCAATTGACTATACTTATTGAAAATAAATGTCTTCTTTCATACCTGATCTGACTTTGATATGGTAATAAAAATAATTGTTATTATCAAATTTCCTGAACTAAAAAAAAAACTGATTTTACTGATACGAGATCATTTATTATGGTATCTTTATTAGTTTTCATAAAATGGATTTATATTTACATAATAAATCTAAAAATGAAAAAAAATCTATCTTTTAGACCTCAATTTAATTGTGAACCGATACATTAGCTTACGATTTAAAAATCGATCTTTTTCGAAAGAATCACCATCCCTAAAATGTAGAAAAAACTCAGGTTCGTATTAAGAAAAATGTATATAAAATTGAGACGTCATTGTGATTCCTCTTTCTTGTACCCTCATAATAAAATATTATATTAAAGTTTTTATTATATGAAATAGCTAGATACATACGTTTTCATAAATAATTCTTTAATATTATTACAATGTATTTTTAGGTTAAATACGATATTTAACAAATTGAACCCTAATCATTTATCGAACGGTATTCAGATTTTTGTGAAGTTAATACTTAAATCATAAAATATTAATGCTTAAAAATTTCGGTTTATATATATCAAATATTACAGTTGTTAGGATGAGTGCTAAAATGTAGAAATACCTTTATATTTAGTTCTGTATTATAATAAAATTAAATATAATCTTAAATTACAATTATTCATGACCGAAAAGTGAAATTTATTCTTAATAGTTTTTCAAATAACTTTAAATTTATGATACCGGAGCCCCCGATAGCCTTATTAAGTAAAAAATACGGTAATTTTCATGAATATGGAGTGTTTACTGAATTTCAACAAAATCGGACAACGCATTGGAAAGATACAGCATAACAACCATAGATACAGACAAACTAAATGCAAAGTTGTCTAGTTACATGTATTAAGAGGAGGCAATTTTTAAATAATATTTTATAAAGCAAAACATTTAATTTATTTTTATTTTTTATACAAAATTAATAAATTTTATTTAAATACATTGTATTTATGTTTCCATATCCCTTTAAGGGATGTTGGACACTACTTTAGTCCATATTTTTCGGATTTCTGGGACTCTGCACACTCCTTCCAAAGACATTCCAGTTCAGGCTCTTAAATTATCCATCCAATCAGTTTTTTTCCTGCCAACTGCTTTTTTAGCTGGGATTTTACCAAATAAAGCTACCTTTATCATGTCATATTTGTTTGATCGCATAATATGCCCAAAGTAGCTTAATTGTCTCCTTTTTATTGCCTTGCTCAGTTCGGGTGAATGCCCAATAATTTTAATAACTTTACTGTTAGATGTATATGTCTTAAATACATTACTGAAAGTTTAAAATACTCGAGAAGAAATTTCGTAGTAGGTATTTATCTTGTTAGTCTTTTATTTATCTTATTAAGGCATATGTAGTTTCCTTTTGAGTAAAAATGATCGTGATAATAATATCTGGGTACCAGCTACAAAAATTGTTTCATATTTATTGATAATGAGAATGTGGTTTTGTTAAAAATGAAGTTAGGAACTTGATTTTAATATTTATAACTCGAGACAGATATCTACTATTAATAGTATAATATTTTTCATCGCCATATTTTCACAACTTAAAGCTGACGCTATTCTTCACTCTGAAGCTTCACTTATTTAAGCTAAATGCAGTCTAGTCTTTACATCTTTAATCGTATCACAAATTTCAGGAGAAAAATATTTTTAACTAGTATGTGTACGTTCATGTATAACAAAATTACTTTCCAAAGTAAATAATTTATTACAATAATTACATGAAAATGGTTTTTCCCCGTTATGAATTCTTTTATGTAAATTTAAACTAAATTGTTGATTGAATGTTTCATTACAAATATCACATGAAAATTGTTTTTCTCCCGTGTGTATTCGTTTATGTTGAACTAAATTGCTTCGAGCAATAAATGTTTTCTCACAAATTTCACATGCAAATGGTTTTTCTCCAGTATGAATTTTTTTATGAATATCTAAATTCTGTTTCATACTAAACATTTTATTACACACTTCACATTTAAACGATTTTTCTCCAGTATGATGAATACGTTTATGAGTAATCAAACTACTTTTTTGATTATAACTTTTCTTACAAATTTCACATGAAAATGGTTTTTCCCCACTATGAGTTCGTTTATGATGTTTTAAATCAGAATTCTTAAGAAATTTCTTATCACACACTTCACACGAAAACGGTTTTTCTCCAGTATGAGTTACTCTATGTTGAGTTAAAGTCTGTTTTAAAGCAAATGCTTTACCACAAATTTCACATGAAAATGGTTTTTCGCCAGTGTGAGTACGTAGATGTCTAGTCAATCTCTGATTAGTACTAAATACTTTATCACAAATATCACATGAATATGATTTTTCTCCAGTATGAGTTCGTTTATGTTGTATTAAATCACGATTCCTAATAAATTTTTTGTCACACGCTTCACACGAAAATAGTTTTTCTCCAGTATGAGTTGCTCTATGTTCAGTCAAAGTCTGTTTTAAAGAAAATGCTTTACCACAAATTTCACATGGATATGGTCTTTCACCTGTATGAGTTCGTAGATGTGTAGTCAATCTCTGATTCGTAATAAATGCTTTATCACAAATAGTACATGAATATGGTTTGTCTCCAATATTACTGCGTTTGTCAATAATTACATTGCTTTGCTGACTAAAAGTTTTCTTACAAATTTCATATGAAAATGGTTTTCCTCCTGGATGATTGCCTATGTGTTCAGTTAAATTTTGTTTTAAATTAAACGTTTTATCACAAAAATTACAAGGAAATGATTTCTTTTCAGTATGAGTGTCTAGATGATTATTTAAACACTGTTTGTTACTATATGCTTTATCACAAATTTCACATGAAAAAGGTTGTTCTCCTGTATGAGTACGTATATGTTTTAATAAAGTTTGTTTTAAGCTAAATTTTTTACCACAAAATTCACATGAAAATGGTCTTTCTCCCGTATGAATTCGTTTATGTTGTATTAAATCACGATTTTTAATAAATTTTCTATTACACAATTCACAAATAAATGATTTTTCTCCAGTATGAATTACTCTATGTTCAGTTAAAGTCTGTTTTAAAGAAAATGCTCTATCACAAATTTCACAAGAAAATGGTTTTTCTCCAGTATGTGTACGTTGATGTTTTATTAAACTCTGTTTCGTAAAAAATGCGTTATTACAAATTTCACATGAAAATGGTTTTTCTCCAGTATGACTACGTTGATGAATAATTAAACACTGTTTCGTTCTAAATGTTTTATCACAAACTTCACATGAAAATGATTTCTTCCCAGTGTGAATGATTTTATGTTTAATTAAAATCAATTTCGTAGTAAATGCTTTACCACAAATTTCACAAAAAAATGGTTTTTTGGTATGAAGCTGTGTATGTTTAATTAAACCTTGTTTTAAACAGAATGTTTTATCACAAAAATTACAAGAAAATGGTTTTTCTCCTGTATGAATTCGTTTATGTCGTATTAAATCACGATTTCTAATAAATTTGTTGTCACATACTTCACACGAAAATGGTTTTTCTCCGGTGTGAGTTGCTCTATGATCATTTAAAGTCTGTTTTAATGAAAATGATTTATTACAAATTTCACATGTAAAAGGTCTTTTGCCAGTATGAATTCGCTTGTGTACATAAATATTGCTCTTATATTTAAATTTTTTATTACAAATTTCACACGAAAATGGTTTTTCTTCGGTGTGAATACGTTTATGAGTAATCAAACTTATTTTTTGATAAAATTTTTTGTCACAAATTTCACATGAAAAAGGTTTGTTTCCGGTGTGAACTATTTGATGTATATTTAAATTACATTGCGTAGAAAAAATTTTTACACAAAGATTACATGAATACTCTTTTTTGATTTCGATTGACTTCTTCTGACCTATATTCCATTTTTGAGTAATTTCACTATCATGACCTTCACTTGGTTGATAGAAAACATCCTTTACCGCTTCGTTTTCTAAATCATTGTCATCAAGTATTTCATTCTTTATTATAAATTCAGTATTTAATTGTTCAGAAAAATATTCGTCCAATGCTTCTTTTTTAATAACTAAATATTGCTTTTCAATATTTTCTTCAAATACTTCATTTTTTACAATAAGTTCTGTATTTAATTGTTTTTCAAGACTAGTAGTTTCGTTTTTGATAAATAAAGGTTCAATTAAATTATGGCTCTCCATTTCCTTTATTCTATCAGAACAATTTTTTGTAGGTAATTGTACATAATTTACTGGCTATTATTTGGTACACCAAAAATATAACTTAACAGAGAAACTTATTCTATCCCTAAGAGAGCAAAAGCAAAACGATACAATATTAACAATTTAAATGAATTTACAATCATTTGTAATATGTATGTAGATGTAATAATCAATTTAAATCGAATTATCAAATTAATAAACATATGGGTATGGTTTAGAAGGAAAAATTTAATAAATATTACTACGTTTTTAATAAAATAATTATTTATTACCCTTGATAATTAAAAATCTTAAATTTTATTGATCACAAATAATTGACGCTTATGTCAGAATATGGGTACTTTCTATGGCGACTTCTTCTGATTTATGTGTATTTCAATATTGGATGCGTTCACACTTCACAGAAACTAATCAATGGGGATCCGTTTTTGTCAAGCTTGACGCAATTGACTTCAGTGCCACTGCCACGCACCACGTATGCGTTTTTCTCTAGTATGAATTTCTCTATGTAGAGTTAAAGTCTGTTTTAAAACAAATTGTTTACCACAAATTTCACATGAAAATTCGTAATAAATGCTTTTCTTACAAATATCACATAAAAATGGTTTTTCTCCCGTATGAGTTCGTTTATATAGAGTTAAATTCTGTTTTATGGAAAATTCTTTATCAGAAAATTCACAATAAAATGATTTTTCTCCAGTATGACTACGTTGATGTAAAATTAAACACGTTCTTTTATGTACATTTAAATCATTAAAGGCTTTGTTTTCAAAATCATTTTCATCCTTTATTATGAATTCAATATTTAATTGTTCTGAAAACTTTTCATTCAATGCTTATTCTTTAATTTCTATATATTGCTTTGTATTATTTTATTCAAATACTACATCTTTTACAAGAAGTTCTGTATTTAATTGTTTTTCAAGTTTAATTGTTTCGTTATCGAAAATAAATGACTATTTAAATAATGGCTTGCCATTTTCTTTATTCTATGAACACAAGTTTTCGTTCACAATTCAGTCGTTCACAATTCGATTAGGTGGCGATTTCTTCCATTACCTAACGGAATTTCTTCTCATTTTTAAACTTTCATCCCACGATTGACAATAGTTAATTTGTGATTACTCATACTGTCTCGTCAATCGCACATTCAAATTCAGATAATATGAATTTAATAACTCGAATAAATAAATGCGATTTTTTTACACTTCAGTGATTTAAAAAAGAAAACTGATTTTCTTGGGATCTTTTTTATCAATGACATTAAATTATTTATAAAAGGAATATTAAGGTTTGATTATCATTTAAATAAATAAAGCATTAAGTTCAATTTTATTTTTATTTGTATGAATTTGTAAACATAATTTCAATAATTTTGAGAATATAAGAATTTAGTTATTTAATATTATTGTTAAATACATTCAATTTTGATTAAAAAGTGTTTTGATAATTTACAAAATGGATTCTAAAACTTATGACACAATGCTATTTACACTTTATAGATAGATCAAAAGAATTGGGTTGTTTAAGAAAGTCAATTATTCAAAATGAGACATCTATTTTAAGTATTAGAAAATTATTGACGGATTAGACTCCTAACATAAAGCACACTCCTATGTAAGGAGTATGCTTCTAAAAATCTGTATTCATACCAAATTCCAAACATTTGGATAAGTATTTTTGAGTTATTTATACGTGAAAATTGAAAGATTTTACATAATGGTGGGTGCTTTAGAGTCTCATTACTGTGTCTCATTTTGATTAAATCCACCTCTTAACGATAGAAAAAAAACTGATAGTGTATCATTTCAATGAATCTAAATTAATAATTTTTTTGGTTTTTGAGATGTAGAAAGAGCAGAAAATTTTAGTTGTGCGCAATCTTTTTCAAAAAATACTCAAAGTTTTAGAAGCCCTTTTGGATCAGTAACAGTAATGATTAATTAAAATATACATCTACATTGAAAAATATCCCGAATTTTTGAACAATAAAAAATGGGTTTTTCGTGATATCGTCCTAGAAATTATGATTCGAGATAATCACAATAAATAAAATAAAAAATTACTTATTCCGCTAGTAAGTAATTGAGTATATAATATTCGAGGCCCTTATATCATTATATGAGTTCAATATAGCCTTTATTAAGTGGGTATGTGTTTGTGATGTAAGCCTCTACAGGCTCTATTAATAAAGAAATGTTAATGTAATGTACTTTGTATTTTTTTTTCAATTTTATTGCATAAATAACTCAAAAAATAATTATCCAAATGATATGAAATTCGAATCTGGATATACAAATAGAAGGCATACCGAAGAGTTTTTTTTTTCCTAAAAAAGGATTTTAAAGTAAAAATCAAAATTTTGATGTGAAACCTCTATAGGCGAGGGTAAACTTGATTGTTGGCGTGCCGATATAAACCGTGGCGACGCATCTCCATGCTATATGATGGAATATATGTACTATACGTGGACGTAGGTAATGCGCAAGTGACTGTACGCAATCTGTCTTGTCACACTGATTTCGCATACCTATAGTATATATAGTGTTATTTACTACGTTGCACATGTTAGGTTAACCTACAAAATTATTTCGATGTTTCACATCTGTCAGGCGTCCCATGATGGCTCACAATGTTTTATTTTATATTGAGAAATATTTTTTCGCGTAAAACTCTTCGGCATACCCTCCGTTTTTATGCCAATAGTGTGCAAATAGCAAATTTTATAACATTTGGATAATTATTTTTTGAGTTTTGTTGTTTGTTTTTTTAATTTCTGGCTTTAGCTACTTTCAGCTATATAGCCATTAACCAAAGGGGATTATTATTATTATTATTATTATTTATACAACAACAGTACACAGTACTGCTAGGTGGTCACCTATCCAAATACAGATTGTGACTGCTGTTGCTTAACTTTATAGATTGGTCTAAGCCTGTCATTTTACGTCAGTCCAGGGTCATTTTTTTGAGTTATACATGCGCGAAAATTGAAAAAACTACAATGTATATTACATTATAGATTGTCTTTATTAATAGAGTTAGTAAAGGTCTCTATGAAAAGCACATACCAACTTTTATGCAAAATATTTTAGATAAATGTCATAAATTGCAAACAGTTAAAAAACGATAATCCGAATGAAATATTTGGCATGTAGTACAATATAAAAATTAATGCTAAAATGTTGAGTTTTTTGAAAAAAACGTGTAAGAAACAACTCACCGCCTATCTCTCCAAAATTCATAACATTTGGATTATTATTTTTTAACTAATAATTGTGCAAAAATTACTCAAATTTTCTAAATTTAAGTAAATAGACATTTCATATTAAATTAATATAATAAAATGAAAAGCATTTCTATCTTTACGAAACAAATTTGGAAAGGTTAAGGTCTATGGAAAAAAATGCTTAAAATGATTGCGCAAATTGATAAACGATGTTCCTAATTCTTCAATATACATTTCTAACAAATCACATTTATTTTCTCTGATAAAATACTATCATATATTATAATTTCGAGGTAAAAGTGATACGATAACAAATAAATATCGACAATTCTAGAGTGATATACACACAAAAATTTTTGTGATATGTTTAATATTTGTGACTAGTAACGGTTTTCTTTAATAATATATCATAGTAAAAAATTAATAGCTTAAGTGATTTCGATTTTAAAATAAATTTTGGTACAATTATGAGAATTCCAGATTTTTACATGATATTTAATACGTGAATTAAAACTATAGAAATACTAGAAAACGAAGAATAAGAATATAGTGAACAATTGAAAGTGGAAATTGAACCCGAAGCAATATTCTAATTTCTTATCCATTTTTTTATGATAATTGTCATTAATGTGGACGACTTGAGTAAAGTGCTCGATATAAAGCTGTTTCTTCATAGAAAAAGTTCATTGTCTTTTTTTTGCAATTATTACAAATAACGGATCTAAAGTATCTAGAAGTATGCTCATTTTTAAGGAGGAATTGAGCTGTTATTTATTACATGATATAACTGATACAATCAATGGATTTTTAAGGATCATTGCATTCGATTACAGATGCGAAGTTTCATGTAAAAATTCAGTTTCATCATAATTATTTCGAAATATTTTTGTTCTCTGTAATATTAATTGTTTAGTCGATATCACGATACAAAATAACTTATTATTATAGGTAAACATGAAAATCATTACAATTAATAAAATTACAACCAAATGATTTTTAATTTAAAAAAAATTAGATATCACAATTTTAAAATTTATATAAATACTATTTTTTAATTTTATATACAATTAACAACGTAATTTATTTAAAATTAAAATGAAGTTGAAACTTGCAAAACTATGCATTTGATATAAAAACAAAAGATTCATACAGAGCAAAAACCCTCAAAATAACGTCTGAAAATAAATCCGAGTCCGAGGGTGGTCTGTAAAGTTTCGGACCTCAACATGAAGATAGCAGAACTCGTCAATAAAAGCTAGCGAATGTAGTTGTGCATCGCTTAACAGTTACTCACCAAGATTTCAGCAAAAATGGAAAAGATCAATTTTTCCCGTTTTTAACAAAAACACTCTGATTAGGAGAATTTTATAAGAGTTCTCAGAAACTAGTTATTTTTCCTTTTTGAGTCTATTAAAGATCACCTTCTCTAAAATTGTTGAGACTTTCAATTCAAGTTATTTTGAAATTTTACTACAATTTCATAAAACTGTCGTATATTGAAAGTTTTTTTATTATTTATGAGAAAACTAATGGTCTTAATTTTGTCGACGTCATTTTGTGGGTAGTTTAACCGTCAGTCAGTTTGTTTATCTCGAATAGCATGGCGGAATTTTATGCTTTCGATGTCTTTTACATAGACTTGACATTTGATTTTAGTTAAAATTTAGGTTATGAAAATATTTTAATTTTCGTGCCTAAGAAATGTCACTATAATATATAGCTGTTAGTTTCAACTTCATAAATAAAATAAGATGGAGCCTTTAACTAACTAAAAATTTTGATACTTGTTTAGTACAAGTGTTTATAAAAAGCAATATTTTTTTATCACCAATTAGTATTAAAAGTTTCTATACACGTTGGCTTTGGATTCAAAATTCAGATTAAGTGTCGAAGATTACGTTTTCACTTTTCGAAAAAAAGTGAATTAGCCGAGTATCAAAGAGACCTTTCCTATCATCATATTGTTACAATTTTCAGTAAAGTTTCCAATTCATTTATAAGATTCTGATTATGTATACAATTAAATTGTCTATGTTAAAGATTGAGCAATCGAATTTCTAATCAAAACCTCGATGTATGTGATTAAACTCGTTGCTTTAAACGAGTACTCGGCTTATAAAGGCACTGATCTATTCTTGACAATTATTAGGATTAAAGCACTATAAATTGAGTTTTTTTTCATAAAGGAAAAATTCGAAATTCCGAAAAAACATCGATTTATCTACATTATAGTTACGTCAATATTTTACCAAAGCAGTGGGCCGTTTAACTATCTTCGGTTAACACCGACTAGGGTATAGAGCAAAAATAGTGTTTGTAGTTTTAGTTTTTTACAACGAATAAAAGGGTTTTTTAATTTACTACAAATATGGAGAGATAACAGGAGATAATTGCTTAGACCGAAGTATATGATCTAAGAATAATTGTAGGTTATGGAGGGTAGAGAAAAGGAGAACTTTGTAAAATAAAAAAGGGTTTGTATCTGCTCTGAGAAAGTTATAAATGAATACCGATTTGCGTGAAATATTGCATATCCAATATTTTAGTGCTTTAATAAAACTAGAAGATATTTCTACAGCCAACGTGTCACGAATTCAACGAAATAAAACTAAAGCGTACTATTACTATCGACTCTACTATTCGAGATTAATTTTTTTTTTCAAATCACATTTAACTCTAATTTGCTAATTTTTTTTTATAATGTGCAAATTTTGCTTCAATTCGATAGCGCGCAAAGTACATACAATTTATTAAAATTTTTTTATACATAATGCATCCTGAGAGTCGCTCCTTTTTTGAGTGAGTAACAAAAAATAAAAATAACTACAATTTATTATAAATAAATAAAGTAACTCTCTAAGGCTTTGAGATTACTAATTCACATGTGTCTATTTTGAAAAAATGACGATAAATCGTTTCCGTATTCGTAGAACTCGTAAAAATATGTATTTTGAAAGAGTAAAATTTTTCGAAATGACTTTCAATTTTTGAAATAACGAGTTTTAAAAAAATTATATAATACATTTTATGTAGCGTGATTGAACTTTAAATCGGAGACGTTGTCAAAGAATAGCGAACCCAAATGATCTTGATATCGCTGATAAGGAATTTAGAATTAAAATGATATCCAAAATATCTAGGTTATGATATCAAATATATCTTATCATAGGTAGTTTAATGCATTTATATATTACGTGGTCTTTGTGATTCTTTGAAAACTTCGCCAAATTTTTATTGCTATTTTTACGTCATTTTAAAATTGGATAACAAGTGGACCATTAAGTGTTTTGCGTTTTCCCACACCTCAATTACTCTGGAAAACCTAAAAACAGTAATTTTATTTGGTTTTTTTTGGCGATTTTTTACAGAACCACAAAAATTACGTAATTATTTTATTTTATGAATAATACCGATACAACTCCCTCCGAAAAGAGCCTTTTAAAATTAAAACTACAATCGGACAGGAATGACTTACAGCTTTAGCAATTTTATAATTGAAGCAAATATAGCATCTGAGTTGGTTCTTTAATACTTTTGATTTTTCTTTCTTAGTAATCAAGGAACAGAATCAGTATTTCATTAATAAAATTTGATAGTTTATTAATTAAGCATCACAAAATGTATCTTATCCACATAAAACTTAGGTCTTTGTCAGGTGATTGACAAAAGTTTGACATGAATGTGATTGAGCAAACACCATTATTTTTCAACTGAGTTTACAATTTTGTGCTTAGTCATTGCTAATAATGATTTAAAAAAAATTTTAGTATCATTATAACATCTTCTGCAAAAGTCATGATAATACGCAGTTTGTCTGCTCCGATATTACTTAGTTATATACAAATAAATATTTTCAAAAATTATGTGAGATCTCGAAAAACCTTAATCTTTTAAAAATTTGAAATCATCGGGTTCTTAGCATCATTACAGAAATTGTAGCAACATAAAAAAAAAAGAAAAAACATGGAAAAAAATTTTAAAATTTGTGGACATTTTTCAAAATAGTCAATTGTGTACATGTCATTAATTAAAAAATTTGATCTTGTTTTTAGATTCGATAAGAATAATAATTACAAGAGCACTAATTTACATTTATAAATATCATTTTTTTTACCTCTATATAAACGGAAATCTAAATACAATCGTCTCAAAACAGCAGGGATCAATTTCTTACAAAATTCTAGTTTTTTTTTTCCAAAATCGATTCGAGATAGAAATAATACTGTCCAAAAGATTTATAAAAATGAGTTTTGGTTGATTTATTTTATTGAGAATAACTTTTTAAATATTGGAACAAAAATTGTGAATTTTGAAAGAAATTAATTGACTGCGGTTATTTGTAGCGATGATTTTTGATCACCTTGTATTTATAAAGATATTGTTATTTGGTTAGGGTAGTTGTTAATATTAATTATTAAACATACTATATAGCATGGAGGTACAAGGTTATTCATTTATTAACATACAACATTTTTAATAATCCTAAAATTCAGAAACTAATTACGGTATGTGAGAAAGTTTGAGAAGGTTCTAAGCCACGAATGAAGTATGTCATACGTCATACGTAAGCTGAAAGTATATTTTTTGAAAAAATTTGGTTTTTCTCCTAATTTTCGTTTTAAAAAGTGACTCAAAGAGATAATTTTTAGTTATTTGGACACAATTTTCCACGAAGTCGAATTAAGTATTTCAGAGAAAAAAAGCTGGGTTAGTTTTCCAATGATGTTAGGCAGATTTTCGTGACATTATTATTTAAAAGTGTTAATTTTATTTCTGCGATGAATAATTTGGCCATACCGCAACTTCGCCCAAATTTTCGATTACAAGTAAAATAGGGCCCCATTTTTTTACTGGCCACTAATTCAGTATAGTCCACAGTAAAAGAATTTTTGCCCTCTATAAAATTTTATACTTGATTCATTGGTCTCAAATAAAAAAATTATTCGCTAAATAGCAAACATTTCATTCGCTAAAGATTTTTGAAAACCTAAAAAATTCATCAACTCTGGAGGAAAAAATCTTTTCTTGAAAGAATAAACGTACAAAATTTTTTTAATTGGAAGGAAACAGTAATACCAATTTTTGTTAGCTTCTTATTCTTCCAACTGAATTTAAAAGTTTTCTCGCAAAATAAGGAAAAGATGCTTGGAAACCTCGGTGTGAGTAAAATCACTTTGTTCCAAGTTTTAGTTAGCTATTTTAACTATCAAAACTTTTTTGCGACTATTTTGAAATATAAGTGCCTTGATAATATCCCCGATTTTTAAATGGCATAACTATTTTACAATTGTATATATTTAAATGAATAACTCTGTATACATTGATTAAATATAATAAGGCTAAATATTTATTATTATAATTATTATTAATTATTGTGTTTAATTTTATTAGTTGAATGCAGCGTTAAAAGATACTTTAAAACATAGCGTTTTTAGACAAAGAACTGAAACAAATTGTTTCATAATATGATGAGCTATTATTATTATTATATTTATAAAAAAGAAATCATTTTAGAAGTGCTGCTATAATCCTTCTTATCTGGACTCGTCCTATTTATACAAAATAAATTTACTGAAAACTTATCCAAGCTTGTTGAAGCACACGATAAGTTTCAGATGCATGACGATAAACAATGTTATCTGTTTCATTAATTTTAATTAATGGAAATTTATCGCCCTGTAAACAAAAAATCAATTTTTAGTAATTATTTTATAACAAACACTTGCAAATATAGTTATTGATTATTTTATTGTAAATAATCCCCAAATCGCGTTTCGTCAAAAGTCTCGTACGTATTTGATGTATAATAGCCGGTAAGGAAGAAAATTAGAAGAAACACACGCCTGTCTTTATGCTTACAAATTATAAATATGGGAATGGTTAGGGTTTTCATATTTTAAATGAAAACGGTAATGTTTTTAGTTTCTCAGATTAAACGGTTTTAAAGGAATTTTAGTTTTTGTTTCGGTTCGGTTAGAACCTATAAATGGTAAATATGTGTGTTCAAAGTTCAAAAAAGGTTATTAATTATGTCCTAAAAACATGAAAATAAGGAATGTTCACGAGTTTTTAATGGAGGAATCGGTCAATGGGTTATTTATTAATAAAAACCGCGGATTGTTATTAAATTAGAAGGTGGAAATGAGACAGAGGGAGGGGGTCAGATAGGTATAGACATAGCTTGATAGGAAAAAGATGACAAAATTTTTTTTAAAATGCTACGTCAAAAATTTGTTTTGGTTAAAAATATGACATTATTTTTTTGACTGTTTTTCGAATTAAAATCGCTTATAGCAAGAAAAAATGAATTTTTTTGTAAAAACGCATAGTTTAAAAGTTTTTAATTATTTTTGTTTTAATAATAAAAAGAAAATGGTGAGTTTTGATCCCTTTCTTTCATTTCCGCCCTTTAATTTAATAGCACTCCGCGATTATTCCTTAATAAATAGCCCATTGACCGATTCCAGTAATGGAAATTTACGAACGTCTCAGTTTATTTCAAAATGACATAATCAATAACCTAAAAAAATTGCAATATTATTTTATTTTTCCTTTACAAACAATCTTTATTATCATAAAGGGAAAGATTACTAGACTAGGATTGAGTTTTGTATTAGCTTACCTGCGAATTAGTGTACGACCATAATACTTCAAAAGTTGATAAAAATTGATTTAATTCAAAAAACGAAGAAAAATATAATATCCAATCACCGCTAGTTTCACTTACTTCTCGACATGAGAACTCCTATAAAATAAAATTGATAATTAATACTTAATAAATTCTACTATGAGATTGAACTTACCAAAATGCACCAACTTTGTTGTTCATCATCATTACAGCTTGCTGCAGTTGACGTCGATGAAGGTATTTTAAATGAAGTCAAGTCTGAAATAGCTGCACATGATAACGTTTGAATACCACCATCGTTACATTGATTTATGGATTGACTGTCTTGTTTTTGAGGATTAAAATTAAAACTTTCTCGTACAGTCACCAGATGTTCACTGGTTAATATTAAACTACATGCTGATGTCGTTGACTCCTGATTTTGTTCTTCTTTTTGTGCTGCTTTTAAGTCATTCATTATTTGAGTCTAAAAAAATGTATATCGTATAAATACAGTGAACTAACTTAATTTGTCGTCTCGACTTTTCTACAATTAAAGAAACAATTTAAAATTTAACATACTCCACTAGCAGATTGTACAAATGCTTGAAGCCAATCACTTGCTTCATATTCATCGGATGCAGCAAATTCTAATGATTCAGTTTTCGTAAATAATTCAAAGGTATGTGGACGTGGTCTAGGTGGTGTTCTGTGTACTCCATAACATTCACCATCGTATAATTGTATTACTTTGATAGGTATACGCTCCGAGGGCGATGTAAACATATATAAAACACCCGCCCTGTACAAGATATTAAAATAAAATTTTAACTTTTGTTGCAAACTAGAAGAATTTTCTAGAAATATTCTGGGATATCTTAAGAAAGGAAGATGATACCGCGATAATATTTTACTAAGGTTTAGGCATATGTTATCAAAAAATTGTCTAGAAAGGGGAAGATCTTAGATATCCTATGATACCTTTATCTAATATTAAAGTTTTGGCAGTTAAAAAAATTAAAAAAGAAGTAAAATTAATTTTAAATTAATTATCACCAAAAATCGTTTTATAATGAATTTAAAAAAAAAATTTTTATGGGACCAACCTGGAAGTATATTCTTTCAAAAAACAATTTACTAAATCTGTTTATAAATAATGGAGTTCTTAGGAATCTGGATGTATATCCTTACAAAAAACAATTTACTAAATCTGCTTATAAATAATGAAGTTCTGAGGTAACAAACATTTAAAAAAATCGGCTACTTGATAACATCTCCCTTTTTTGAAGTCTGTTAAAAATAAAAACATACGTACTTTAAAATAAAATATCCGAATTGCCAACGATCATCCGATTGTGCTTTACGATACATTAAGAATCCATCATGGTATGGACCCAATGGAGTTGTGTCTTTTGTTGATGACGTTAATAATTGTTCATCTTCAATATGAACTAAATTATAATGGTAAAAATCTTCATCCTGGTTAATAAAAATAAATATTAAAATAAAACAATCCGTGTGTGTGTGGTGTCGTTGGGCATCCGATTGGAACGAAGTTCCTTACGTTATTCAACAAATATTTTTTTAAATATCAATCAATTAATTTTGCAAAAAAAAAAAAAATTATAATAATAATAATAATATTAATCATTTACGTATTATTTTTTCATGCATAATATTATCTTATGAGGTTCAATAAATTTATAATTATTTCATTTGTTTTTGAATTAGAAAATTTATCAGCTAATTTGGGACCTAGGAATTAAACTAAAAAATATGTAGTCATAAAAATAAATAAATTTAAAAAGATCTATACTCTCTAACCCATCCAAACCGGGTACTTTTGGAATGGCATACACTGACGTTAACCATTACACCTCTTGACAATAACAAATTTGATTTATATAAAGTTTACCTTGTACATATTTTCTCGCAATTTTTATTAAAAAATTAATAACTCAAAAACTATTTATCACAGACAGATGAAACTAATCTCAATCGATTCTTTGGGAAATTCTCTAAAAATGATACGTATCATGTCCAGATCTTCGATGCATTTTTTTCGAAATCTAATAAAGAAATTTTCTATGCGAGTAGTGGGATTACTTTCTGTCTTCCTCTCTCTTCAGACAGTAAGTGTAGAGAAAGAGATAGCGACTAACCCATTCCTGTGTTACGCACATATTTTTTTGGCTAGAAACGTACGATAAGGAACTTCGTTCCAAAAATATTAGTTTCTTTATATTGACAAAAATAAATCCAAAAACGAGCTTTTTTTAGAATTCAGATAGGAGGAGAAAGTGAAATTTTAATATATAAACGACTGTATGTATAACTTATGACTTACCTTTGTAACACTTGTTTGCTGATAAATAGCATAACGTAATTGTATCATATCATTCAATGCAAATTGTTTAATCGCAGGTAATTGATAATGAATTGTAGTTGTAGCTGTCGTCGACGTAGATGTATTATTTTGATTTTGATTTGTACGTATTATAAATTCTAAACGACTAATAATTTGTTGTGTTAAGTTTGAATCAGCCGTTATAATAAAATAAATTAATGTTTGTCGATTATTTGTTATATAGATTGTTTGTTGATTTGGACCAATTAATATAAAATGTATCTCTTTTAATGGTATCATAAATTCATTATAATATTGTTCATTATTTAATGAATATATAAATAATATTGTATTTGTTATTAATAATAATATTGGTTTATTTTCACCAATCATATTGTATGCACTTTGAACTTTGAATATCTAAAATTAAAAAAGAATCAAAATTACTAAACTGTTGTTTATTTATTTTCCACTATAGTAAAAACAAAATTTTGAAAAATTAAAAAAAAAATATATATATATAGTGTGCATGCGTAATGGCCGCATTGGAAAAATACAGTAAAATTATTTAATTACATATAGGAGGACTTAGAGGTACTTGAGTATGCAAAAATCGAGCATCGAATTCTGTTAATGGCCGAATGTTGTAGTATGGTCTAAATAATTTACGACCCGTTTTCTCCATTTTCAATGGACCATAAGATTTAGAATCATTTTAAGTTTAATAGTAGTAACTTGTAATTGTTATTTTACTCATACGGTTAATTTAATTTACATACGTAAATATATACACAAGGCAAGTGGTACATGAGACTCGTTGATCTTCAAAAATGTTGCCCTATTTTCGTAAAGACATTTATGTAACT
>CM035592.1:6702138-6777138 GCA_020423425.1 Chrysopa pallens
TATAATATTTTTTTTTTAAATATAAATTAACAACAGATAAAAATAGTTTTTTGCAGTAAGTTTATTGAACTTTCACAGTCACCACTACAAAAACACAAAAAAAAAAGGAACACAGTACCAAGCAAGTAAAGCAAGCAAGCAACAACACCTACGAAATACACACACAAAATTTTTTTATTTGATTACCGTGAATTTTTTACTTTGTATAATTCACGAATAAATAATTAGAAAGTATTTTGTTTTTTGTTGTTAGTGAAATAATACTGAAATGTATATTTGGTGTAAAATATTTTTACTTTCTTTGTAACTTAATAATAATTTTTTGTTTTTAAAAATTGAAAATTTAAACAAACAAAAAATATTTTTAGGTAATTTATTTATTAATTACGTAAATCATACTTTTTAACCGATTTCGAATGCAAAAAAGAAGGTTTTATTTATTCGTTTCTAATAAATCAAGTTTTTAGAAATATTTTATAACAAATTTCTTCGACAACCATATTTTAGGTTTTCATATCAATATTGTACATACGAATATTCGGTAAATAATATCTACACCTCTAGAAATTTCTAGAATTCTTAATCAAGAAATATATTGACCAATCTTAGTTTCAATAATCTTTAAAACTTTCTTATAAGACAGGAACTTGATGAGTGAATAGTTGTAGTAATTAGCATTCATAAAATACTGTAAATATCCGTTTTGAAATTAATTGTATGCAAATAAATGGAGAGAGCCATCAGAGATAACTTTTGGTAATACAGACATTCACCAATATCTACCAATCTGCTACATGATCATTTCCTTGGACTTTATTCAATAGAGAACCAAGAACCAAACGTTTCACGCTTTTAAAAGATTCAAAAAGCTGTCAGTACTATCTTTGTTCAACTTTTGCCATAGATACATATAGGCTTTTTCCCGGTCCATTTGTGGTTATTCTATCGAGAGAAAATCAAGTGAGAGCTAATAGGGCTCACGCCGGATGAAAAAAAACGATTTTATTACCTAACAAATTGTAAAATGGTACAATTATTGTCACTGATAAAGTCACCAGTGACTTCGAATGTATTTGAGGCTATACCAACTACAGGCATTAATGCGTTGGGAAATTTTTTTCAAAATATGATTTAGGTCTGAAATTTTGAATGTCGGTCTTATTATCACTTAGACCTCATTTTCTTCAGGTACTTAAGTCCTTTTTTATTTTGGAAATATGAAATACTTTATCTATATAAAAATCAATTGCTGTTCGTTTGTCTCGTCAAAACTCAAGAATGGCTGTACCGATTTTGGTAATTTTGATCTTGAAATATTTGTGGAAGTTCAGGGAAGGTTTTAACGGAGAAAAACATAAATAATAAGTAACGGAAAATACTATAAACGACAATTTAATTTTCGAATACAAAATGTTCCTAGCTGTGAAACATCTTTTGTCTTTTTTTTCTCACATGTTACAAATCCTATTAGCATCATTTCCATAGAAACCAAAATATAAATTTGAAATTCAAAATAAAACTTCTTTATCTCTTTTCACTAGCAGTATGTCGAACTGTCAACTATATAAAGTATGCAAATCGCATTGTTCAAGTATTACCGGAATCATTCGTGATTCAGGAGGTCCATATATCTTTCATCAAGTGTATGTGAGTACCACAGCACAAATTATCAGAACGCGGTACAGAATGTACTCCACCACATACCCGGTAAATACCGGATGCATATAATGTACCGGGTGCACACTAAAAACCGGGAATCCGATAACAACGAATTATCTGAAATTCTACCCCTAAGGGTAGAATTGTATCCGCATGTAATCGATGTAATATCATTTTAATAAAATGGGAAAATTAACATAGCAACGCGTGAACCAGACGAGTCTGGTCTTTAAAATAAAAATTAATATCATTATTTATTCTGATTTGCCTCAGCTTTTCATTATTTAGAAATAATGAGATATTGTTTAGTAATAATTTATATGACAAAACAATATTTGTCCGGGTCAGCTAGTATAAAATATATATCTCTTGTGTAAAATATATATAACCCTTCAAAAAAGTGATAAATATTTATTTTTACCTGTACAATAAACAGGATTAAGTAGCTACCACCACCGGTCTTCTGATGAGACTTCTATACATAGAAATATAGGTAAAAGGTAAATGTATTTAGCTTTTAGGTATAATGTACTATGGTATATATATATATATGTATGATTTTGTATGTCGTCAGAGCGTCTCAAATCTATTTCCGGGTTCGGGCGTCACCGCCACCGCAGGCTCCCCGATTCACACCACGTCTACTCTGTAATATATAAAGAGAGTAACCATGACAGCATTGATGCTACATTGTGATTGGTGGATTTAATAAAAATATTTTCTATATTTATATATATATAATACAAAGGTCAATGTCCTGACATTTTGTATACTTTGGTGAAAATTGTAACGACGAAAAAAGACGAAAACATATTGTATGTGTGTGTGTTTGTTGTTTTCCAGACCAATTTTCCTATGCGTTGTTTAGCTGGTGTTTGTTTTTCATATTATAATGATGGATATGACGTGAAAAATTATTTTATTTGTAATTTATCATTTAAATAATAAATAGAATTTTCAACGTCTATTGTTTTCGAAGTACAAAAATATCAATGGAGAAATGAAAGCTTGAGAAAACTTAATTTTAATGTTTTTTTTTTATTATTATTATTTAATTATACGAAATAAAATAAATTATAATCTTTGACATTTCAAGTTCATTGACATTTACATTTCAAAATTTTGGGAGTTTGATTTCAGTGGGAAAAACTGTTTGTATGCGATGCCAAGTCTGGCCAAGGGAATAATAAGTCGGGTCAAAAGAATTCATAGGATTACAACAAAATGACACTTTCAAAGGTCTCAGACTGACAGATCCCTATATACAAAGTAACGTTGCAGCTTTATGGGAAACACTTAAAAGGAACAAAAAGTGATCAGGAGAACATGACGTATCCGATATTAAAAATCGTCAACTACCTACCGTTCCCAGTCACTTCTTCTGGCCTTCCAACCGTATATTAATGTTAGTATATTAAGTTTGTAACGCTAGAAAATATTGACCGCACAAATAAAATTCATCACTCAATAACAAAAAGAGATAACATGCTTAAATTTTGGTGTATTCTTGGCATCATCAAAAAAGGGATATTAAATTGGTGAATGAGCAAAATTAGTCCATTGGATCCAATGGATCCTTGACTTTTAAACTATAAAAGATAGACGAAAAATTTAAATATAAAAAATGTTTATTTCTTTGAAACAAACAAGGTTTGCTTGAAAGATGTTAGCTCCTTTACTCGCTAGACATCACTGACCAGTAGATGTTCTAGAATCATCTAGAATCTCTCTTAAACTGATCAGCAGAATGCTTTTAAATGATCCAGAATATTCTAAAATAATCAAAGAATTCTAAAATGATCGAAGGCCGACAACAAAATGAGTGTATTAGCATGTTCGTTAATAATCTTGTATATTTTCAATTATTCTTGAATCATTTTCAAATACTTTTGAATTTACTAGAACGCTTTATTATCTTAGAAAATCAAATTTTCGAAGATATACATTTTTTTCAATTTTTAATTTTGATATGAATTTTATATCAATAAATTAATTAATTAATATAAACTTGCCTTAAAAGACAGAAATGATTACAGAAAAACGAGTACGATATATATAACTATAAAATAGTTAAAAAAGGATAGATTGTTAAGATTTAGAGTTTACTCTCATGAGAAAAAACTATAGTTTCACTCCAATAATTACTAAAATTCATCGGAAATTGTGCATTTTTTTTCATTTTTCTCTCAATTTGTAACAAATTTGTGTTTTGTGTGTAGGACACCTTGTACATGAAACAATTGTTTTTATACTCGTAAAGTTAAATGAACGAGGTTATTATGGGAAATTTTATTTTGATCTTTTGTAAAGCAACAAAACAAAAATATTATAATTTATAACTTTCTCTCTATAGCATTGCAGAATTGAGCAGTTATGTATCAAGAAGACCTCTTGTATGTAAAATACATTACAGCCTCTTTATATATCATTGTTATTTATTATAACACTAAAAAACAATACTACATATATTTAAATAAATAATTATAATAACAAGATCATAATGCTCTGCCTCTCAACTGTGATCCCCTCATCATCCCGCGTCTATAAATGCATTTATTATACAACATATTTGTGACCACTAATATATATATATATATATATATATATATATATATATATATATATATATATATATATATATATATATATATATATATATATATATATATATATATATATATATATATATATATATATATATATATATATATATATATATATATATATATATATATATATATATATATATATATATATAATGTGTATTGCAGCAATTAAATCAGATTATTTATTATCCAAAATCAAGTTGAATGCTTTCCACTTGAATTTTTATTTTTGGTGGAACATTATACACTTACACTTTTTATAAAAGTTAATTTATAATGTATATATAATGTTGTATAATTCTGTTTGCCATTATATTTATTATAGTCCGGAAGGTGGCGTTGCATTTTTCATGGTGATTTTAGGCCGAACAATTTTCGATTTTTTTTGAATTTGATAATCGAATGGCGGTTCAGCAGGCGCGCCCAAGGTGAAGGAATAATAAAATATATTTAGGGTCGCTTGAAATTAATAATAGAGATTCAATAATGTAGTAAATAAAAAACAAATAGTCAGCAGAATATTTACGGGTGGAATAATTGTCAGCTGAATATGATATTTGATTGCCTTAGAGGGAGATTGCATGGCTGCTCAGCAGAAATTTGCATCCCGTCCGTCCACCCTCTCGGAGCCGGCTGATTTTCATGGCAGTGTATAACTGCTAATAAACATTCAATTTCAACATGAAGTAATCGACTTGTAATAATTGTGTCATTGGCAACGCTACTTCCCGGACTATTATCTTGTACTGTTGAATGTCAACAAATGCACCGAGTGTCCTCCGCTCTAAATATTCTGAATATTTCAGCCATTTTTGACGTGTACTTGTTATTTGACAATCGTTTGAGTGAGCCAATGTGGAAAAAAATTTTATGGAGCTATCATCAAATTATAACAATGCGTACATAATGACTGAAATCTTGGTGAGTAGCTGTCAAAAAATGCACAACTACAATCAGTATCTTCACGTTTAGGTCGGAAACTTTTCAGGCCACCCTCGTAATTAAAATTAGTTTTAAAATTATCCTATCTAGTTATCTAGAAATCTGGCTCCCTAGATAGAAAAGGTTACTTACACTACTCAATCCAGGAAAACTGTATCCTATGAAATTCAGTCCATAGTCTTAGACTAAGGTGCACATTGAGACGTGCGTGACTCAAAGTACGCAGGGCATTTTTTGTAAATCGAAATAATTTACACATTCATGTATATTAAAATGCAACACAGTCTTGCAAATAGGAAGCATTTTCTAATTTCCTCAGAATATAGTACACTTTCGAGCAGGTAAGATGAAACTCGTGCTCGTTAACGTGTGGGCAACCACCACTGCAAAGGACTACCACTTCGCTCAATGTACGCCAAGACTCATGGCCAACGCCCAACTACAATTTGACGTTGTTGAAATAAAGAGCTATTTTTCCAATACAATACACCAAGTGTCACAAGTTGATGAAAAGAATAGATGAAACAAATGAATTATCATTCATATTGCTTGCTCACCAACCGTGGTCTCTTTATTTTCACTCAAAAGACTACAGACTTTTCACAAACTTCAAAAATTTATTCCAGGAAAATAAACTTAGCTCAAATGAAGAAGTTCAAAGAAGCACAAAGCTTTCACAGTAAAGAAAGATCATACTAAACAAGGCATAGACATGATTGAAGACCATTAGAATGACGGTGATGCGCGCGCATAAAAACGCGTCTAAAGAAGTATAACTTCAAAAAAATATTTCGCACGAAAAAAAACCTCATAACAAACTAATGAAGATTAGCTCTATATATGAACGTTCTCATTGCCAAGAATCTATCAACAAATATCTTTGGTATGGAACTCAACTTGATAATGAGAAACGTCACAAGATTTCTCATATTCTTTGTAAATCAAAAATTACATCACATTCAAAACAACAATTCAAACTTTTCGAGTACATTGAACTCTCATTTATTTATATTTTACGTATAAAAAAATAAAAAACCACTTAAAAAATAATTGCAATTTTTAATAAAATATAAAAAAAATTGAATTTCTCCCAAATAAGTACCTTGAAATAAATAAGAAATAATAATAATAATAATAATAACATTAAAATTATCCAAATGTTGAATTTAAATAAATAATTAATTTCAAAATAAAAACGGTTTCAAAAATAATGAAACTTCAAAACAATATGAACTAAAAAGTAAAAAAATAATTTTAAATTAAAAACTTATAGAAATCATAATTTCCTTATGACAAAATCGGAGATAACAAATTATTTTAGCATTCACGTCGATTTCGAAATTTATGTAACTGGTCTCAAGCAAATTATAGAAATTGTTAATCTGAAATTATTTTTTACTTTTTAGTTCATTTTTTTGAAGTTATACTTCTGTAGGTGCGTTATGAAAAGATGATGAGAGTGAAATTTTAAGATGCGCCCGCATCACCGTCACACAAAATTCACAGGTTGAAGGTGTTTGTTATGATTTATGTTACACTTGTAATGTAAGAAAATATATATTTATTTATTTTCAAATTTAAACTGAGTTTTCTTGACTGTGTTGACTTATCCATCTCCAGTCCTTTTATTATTTTATTGTAATTAATTATTTGCAAGCAATTAATAAAAATTGTTTTTTAATTATGCCAAAGAAGTATAACTTCTAACGCGTGTATATAAGTACACTCACACATTTTTTTGATTGTACTATTTTTGTGTGGACCGTTAATACCTAAATTGTGTTCATTTTACACAAAATGTTTAACTATGTCTCCTTGGAGCTAATTCATATAGGACCAGTTTAAAGCTACGTTAAAAGAATTATTAAAATCGATTCAAAAAGACAGAAATTAAAGAAATATATATACAGAGGAATTGATAACTGCTTTCCTTTTTGCAAGTCGGTTAAAATGAAATAAAATATTAAATTATGTAATATAATTTGAAAGGAGAAAAATTCGAAAAAAAACAAATTTGTATTAAAATACATAAAACTTTCAATTTCAATGAAGTGCAGCCAGCGAGCGTACAATGTGTGTAAGTAAGGTAATTCTTACTGACACTCTCTCATGATCAAAGAACAGCTAGCTCTCTTAACTCAACACAACCAACACTGATTTTAATATCTTTCTGTATTATTCACCTTACCTTACTTAAAAGTAAAATCATTACTTTTATACACCTTAACTAATTCTATGTTGTACATACTATAGCTTACTTACTTAGTAAGTTAATAGTATATAGCTTAGTGTTTATAGCTGGTTTTTTTTTGTATTTCACTTTCATCTTTTTAATAAAAAGTAAAAATATAAGCAGTTTAGTTCATGAATATTATTTATTCATGTTTTTATTTTACTACTAAGTCAGTGACTTTCTCATGGTAAAAAGAACAGTTAATTTTTATAAAATAACTGTTCTTTTTGTAAATAACTTTATTGTAGTCATTCAAAAATGCTCTATCAATGTTTATTTATTTATATGCATTGTTAAATTTTACAAGCTTTTTTTGAATTAAGACTTTTCATGATATAATACTTCAGTTTTGTTCTGTTAAGTCCTTGTCCTTTTCTATTCAATATAATTTCATACATATCTCACTTTCTTTAATATGCAATGTTTCTTATTGGCTGATTAGAAAAAAAACATGGCTGCTTTAAAAATCAAATATTTATAGTTTAGTTTTTTTATTAATAGATGGTGTTGGCGTTATTCTTAAAAAAAAAGCTCAAAACTGCAATGATGGCCCAACGATTAAAACAAAATCGTTTAGTTCAATTTACTTTGAAAGGGCAATAAAGCAACAAATTTTCACCTGTTTTTATTCACAACATGGTTTTTTTTAATTATTTCTGTTATAAAATTTAATGCTCTTGAGTAAAAATCGCTAATTTGGTCTTACGTATTTGTAATTTCTCAGCATCAAAACTTGCTTCTCATTTTTATATCCAATGAAGTTTACATAAAATGATATCAATCTGCACACAGATTCAGCAACAGCGCTGGATTTATGATAGGGGCATTTGGGGATCGTGCCCAGGGGTTGGACAGTAAGGTTAAATTCGGCTCTGTTCAACAATGTATTTCTTTCGAAATAATCAGAATCGATATAGAAGTTTTATTTTTGCAAACACACATTCACAGAGTGTACAAAAAACAGTGAACAAAAATAAAATGTGTATTTTCAACTCATGACTATTTACGGATACGAACGATTTAAAAAATCTGTAAAAAATTGTCAAAAATAATGTAATTTGAAACATATGATTTTTATTTTACAAATTGTCTGTCATCGAATATCATCGAATTCACATTTTTTTTGTTTTGTATTTCCTGCAAAAACAATGTAATTTTTTACAAAATAGTTTTTTGGTGAAAATAAATTATATTAACAGATGTTTTCATAGTTAATTATTTAAAAAAAAAAGATTTTTTTAAAGTATCAGATTAAGATTACGTTGATAGAAATTTACTTCTATCGATATTTCTAGATAGAATTTTTGCTTTTTTTTATATAATTAAGGTAGCTTGGTAGCCGCAATTCAAAGTCAAATAAAAATACTATTTTTTAATTTTTTTTTACTATCAAATACACGAAGCATGCTTTAATAATTAATAGAAATTCACATAAGAATTTAATTGATATAATTTAATACGGTTTATAATTAAATAAATAAAATAATGTAATAAATAAAATATTATTTGACTAGTACTCAAACTGTCACTAGATAATACCAACTTTAAATGATTTTCAAAACATAACTATAAACTGTCAACTTTATTTTTTATATCGTGAATTAATTATTTATTTTTTAAATTTTAATATAAATAAATAAATTATTTCGTTAGAAAATAAATTTAATATTATAAAAAATTATTTTTTATATTTATTAATGTTCAATATCCTTTTGTTGTTATATACCATTCAAAACGCTAGTTACTATTTGAAATTGGCACGGTTAACGGGCCCATCATTTTTTCCTTTGTAAATATGGAGAAGAGAGATAGAGGCGATATGTCAATATTGAAAAATTAATTACATTTCAGGGATATACAGTATATTTCAGGGATATAGTTCTATCAATAAAAAAGTTTTTTTTACGGGGTCTACTTTGCCAATTTGCTACAAACCTTCCATTTTCGGTATTATTGAACAAGGACACTCATAAGAGCTCATGTATTTTGGCTAAACTTTAATTAATTATATCTCTTAAACGGTGTGGTAAAAAAATCTGATTTTCTAAGGTGCATTTCATTATAATCTTTCAAATAAACACACAAAAATATTGGGCTAAGTTTAATTCATTTGAGTACCAAACTACCTTAAGGTGCTTTCTTAATTTTATGATTGGATGGGGAACGTTTGGAATGTTTCCAATTGTGGAACGCCTTTAACTATTTTGTTAATATTTAAATTAAAAAATGTATAAATTATATAAGATTGTTATTTATTAAGATTTTTTGATTATTTATTACTAAAATTGACGGCCACATTTTATTCAATATACAAGGTTGGACAAGTGGAAAGTTATACTGTGGAAGATTCGGTAGTTCTTGTAATTTTGATTCTATTGAAGATCAACGAGATGGGCAAATAAATAGTTTGCGAGTTTAAATCAGATTATGATGATGAACATTCGATGACTGCTCAAAATAATCTTTTTAAATGGTTAGAGCCAGAACATTCTGGAAATATGGATAATTGAAAAAATATATGACAATACTTCCAAAATTTTGCAAATTTACTTTGGCTCGCACATTTCAAAGGCATCCGAATTTTATTCCAATAATTTCACGCAATCAATTATTTGAAATTTATGTGTTATAAGATTTTCGTTAAAAACTGCAAAAATTTATCAATATTTTTATAATTTTCTGAATAGCGCATTCATAAAAAATATCAAATTTTGTTAAACTTGTTGAGTTCCACAACAGGGTTAGAATTCTACCTCCCAAGTTTGATTTTGATAGCTTTCCAAAAAGTTTTCTATATATTTTAATATTGGCAGAAAACAAAATAAATTTAAACCATAATTTTTGAAAGCGTAGAGTCAAGCTAGAAATTCCTTTGATTAATGAAACTTATTCTAGAATTCCTTTTTCTCGGTTTGAAATCAAATAAGCAGTAAAATTTATTGTTTATTTCAAATTTTCATTTATTTTATTAATTTTATTGATTTTATTTTATTTTTTTTTTTTTTAGGTAAGTACAAAATTTTGCGGATTTTTTTCTATTTCCATGAAAACATTTGGTAATGTAAAAATAATTTTTTTTTTATTACTTTTAAAATGAATCTTTTAATTCTAATTAAGATGATTTATGCTATCGAAAAAATTTGTGACTTCTTTTAAATTTCTTACTCTAAAAGCAACTTATTATTTTATTTTATTGCAAAAATGGCAAAATTAATTGTTTCAATTTAATGCAATTTCATAATTTTATTAATAATTCATTTGCAATAATCACAGTTAATTCTGGTTTTTCGTTTGACCTTTAAAGCTGAGAATTCTGAGCCTGGCTGGTGTGCAAAAATTTGATGGAAGGCAATTGAAAAAAATCACAAATTTGAAATTAATTTTATTTAAATTACAATAAATAAGTAAAAAATTCAATTTATTAATAAGGACGATGCAATAAAATAACATTTGCTCATTTGCCCATCAAAATGTGAAACTCGCCTCGGATACCGAAACAAAATTCGAAAATTAAAATTGATTTAAAAACGATTAATTTATAAGCTCTTTAAGACTGTTTTCCATCTTTTTCTTGCAAAAACAATTTTATTAGTGGCTTATACGTTAAGCGATCATTTTCTATAGAAAATTCGCGCAATAAACTTTTTAAATATTTATTCACAATCAACTCATTTACGCACAACTAACATTATTGATATTAAATTTTGAAGGAAAGCGTATATAAGTGCCATGGACATCGATAAGACCTCTTACCATATAATGATCCTTATGTATGTATCACTATAGAGATGAACATGTATGACGTCATTTATGTAAATCTCCTTCTTTGTTTACTTTTGAACATCCATATTTTGGCTACTTTGTAAGATTTTTTAAAAATTACTTCAAATTCGTGAAGTTAAGACGCTTCCCTATTTACGAACGTAGGTATTTGCAAATATACCTGCACATCCGCACTTAACTTAAATGCGCTACTGGAACAAACTAAATACCTATAGGTGTGTACAACGATAATAAAACACGACGGAACCCTTGACAATAAAAAATATCCAAATAAATATTTATCAAAGATTAAAATTTCGCTTTCGTTATTGTATGCCGAGAAAGTGAAATTAATAATGACATTTAAAACAAAATAAATAAATGATTGTTTGTATAATATACGAAATCAAAAACCTCTCCAATCTACAAACACACACACACACACACACACACACACACACACACACACACACACACACACACACACACACACACACACACACACACACACACACACACACACACACACACACATAGCAAACTTTCACCCAGAAATACGTACGCAAACTTGTTTCTTTTTTTTTTTTTATAAATATATTTGGCAGTCACCAAAAAGAGAGGCATTTGGTGTGTGACTAGCGAATTCAATAAGTGGGAGGGTATACGATTTGTTTTAATTTAATATACCGTTACTTAAAAAAACCACATACATACACAGGCAGACAGATAGAAAGACAGACCAAAGTTAATGGCATCATATCTACACTCTATTCTGCTATGTACTTCAAATTTGGTTGGGTTGGTACCGATTATAATATTAGAGTTCATGGTTGTGATCAGTGAAATTTATAATCAACAAAAATAAATATTTTTTAACAAAAACTTTCTCATTTTTGTATAATCACATCATCATTGTAATATATTTATAATAAATTAGACATATTTATCAACATTTACCATTGTGTGGAAGTTTAAGAACATTTATTTAACCAATTCTCAAAAAAAAATTGCTCCCAAAAATGCTCTATCAGGATCCGTATAATTGCTCCAGTAATTAGCAAATTATTTAATTATTTGCAATCAAAATTACAAAAACTGTATTCCTTATATCTCAGCTAATTAATGCTTTTTTCTATATGTTTTAAAATTCAATAAATTGCTCCTGATTTGCTCTTTCGATATTAATCTGATTTGATTCAGTAATTACTTTTATTTATGCATAATTAATTAAAATTATTAATTACGATTTAAATAGCCACCGTAAGACTATGGTGTGACTCTTAAAGTGTGACGTCATCATAGTCTTACGGTGGCTATTTAAATCGTAATTAATAATTTTAATTAATTATGCATAAATAAATGTAATTGCTGAATCAAATGGATTAATATCGAAAGAGCAAATCGGGAGCAATTTATTGAATTAAAAAAATATAGAAAAAAAGCATTAATTAGCTGAGATATAAGGAAAACAGTTTTTGTAATTTTGATTGCAAATAATTAATTAAATAATTTCCTAATCACTGGTGTAATTACGGATCCTGATAGAGCATTTTTGGGAAAAATTTTTTCAGATTTGGTTAAATAAATTTTTGTAAACTTCCACGCTAATTTAATTTCGGTAACATTTATTTTGAATAAATGATAAATTTTTAATTTTAGCAGTTTTGCTTGTATATAGTTATAAGAAAATTAGAACCTTAGAAATCACACCTCAGCAGCACAAAACTTGTATGATAATATCAGATAAGAGCTTAGATTGAAAGAATTTAGAAAATTAGGGTAAACTGATTTAATTGACTGTTTCTGACAAATCGCAAGCAACATGATGAAATACCTAGGACAACCTTCGTATTACATCAAATAATTTGCCGGCAAATGCCTGTACAGAGTTGCTGCGACACAGTCGAGAATTTAAGCGGTCATTATAGGTTATAAAATTATTTTTGGTATTATGTGTTATTCTTAAACAATACTTGACACATCTTGACGGTCATCTAATTATCCTTAACATACTTTCGGATTAACCTATTTACAGATTTGAATATAATTATTTATTTTGATTATATACATGTCAAAATTAAGTCCGAGGTCTACTGAATAGATGAAATGGAACACAGAAATAAAGCTATGAAACTAATTGAGGAAGGTTAATCTATGAGAAAAGTTGCGAAACTCAAGAAAATACCGTTTTCAGCTCTTCAAACTAGATAGAAGATAAAAAAGGATAAATAACTCTTGTGTAGCAGATGCGAGTTTCTCGGGAGTTATGTATGCGACATTTGCATACAATTTGTGGCCAATGATGGTAAAAACTGAATTTTTTTTAAATTTAAGCCATCTCTTTACGATTTTACCAAAGACATTAAAAAGTTGCTTAATATAAAGATTATTTGTTAGAGAGAATGTGTTAAATTAATGTAAATAAATATATCGCTTAAAATTTTCACTTTGTTTAAGAATAAATTTGGGAATTTATTTTTAAAAATTTTTTAAAATATCAAAAAGTTATAACGAAAAGGGTCAATTTTGTATATATCGAATATAGAGAAAACAGATATTGAAAATCAAAAAAAAAAATTGTTGGAAAATCTTATAAGATCCCTTAAAATTGAAAATTTTTTATATATTTAAATTATTAAAATTGAAATTGAATGAAAAATAAAAATTAATGAATTTTCCTGTATTAATCTAGGAAACAGTAAAACTTTGTGCCTCAAAAATTCTCCGAAGAGAAGAAAATTTACATTTTTGAGCCATAACTTTTTTTTGTCCACAAGTTAATGAGATTTAATCTATTTTGAATAGATTTTGTGAATTAATTACACAATTAGTTTTTGTTTTTTTACAAATATCTTTATTATTAATGATTGATAAAACGAAATTAACTATTTTTTAATGGTTAAAAATAAATTTTAAAGAACAATCGAAAAAAAATGGTAAAATCGTAAAAATATAGGAATGACCTACTATGACCTTGCCTAAGCCCGGAGTAATCAAAAATAAATAAACAAATTGATCATTATTTTCAGAGCAATTATAACGCACGCTTTGTTTTTAGCGCTTTAATGCGCTAATACTTAAACTCAGCTAGAAAAAAGCTACACAAAAAATTGTTTTAAAAAATTATAAAATCTGTAAAATGTCGGTAACTTTGAACGGCTATATCTCAACGAAATTAAATCAAAAATAACTGAATTGCTAACCATTTTGAAGGAAATTACATAGGCTTTCTTTTTTCTGAACCATTGGATATACCCAAGTCCACTCAGTAAAAAGTTATATATAAAAAAAACTGAAATTTATGAATTTTTACTTATTTTTTTTACAAACAAAAAAATACTTTTTTTTGACACTTTATAGTCTATTTATAGGGCATTCAACTCTCAAAAAAAAAAAAAAATTGTATTATATATATGTACTAAAAATTTCTAGTTATTGTGTTATTATTCAAAAACCAAAAAGGGAACAAATTCAAAAAAGAAGGGAGGTCAGATGTTATAGCATTTTTGGATTTATTATTTTTAAGGTAGAATAGGATATTTGATTGATTCCAATATCATAATAAAACTTGTGATAACAAAACCACTTACCACTTTCTTGAAAACGATGTTTAACATGAAATTAATATGGAGATACTAACATTTGACGTCATACATACGTATTTGCCTCTTTGTTTAATTAAGAATTATGAATGTCCCCAAATATTGATTGTTTTTAATAATTTAAAAAAAAAAAATGGGTTCGTGTACGTTATGTACGCGCGTCAGAAGTTCTACTTCTTTGGCATCAATTAAAAAACAATTTTTATTTGCATACAAATAATTAATTACAATAAAATAATAAAAGGACTGGAGAAGGATAATCAACACAGTCAATAAAGCTTAGTTTAAATTTGTCAAAATTCAATAAATAAATTTTCTTATAATTAAGTGTAACCATAAATCATAATAACACCTTCAACCTGTGAATTTTGTGTGACGCGGTGATGCACTCACATCTTAAAATTGCACTCTCAACATTTTTTTCATAACGCGATTAAAGAAGTATAACTTCAATAACGTCAGATCTATATTGGTAAAGTAAAAACGCTTCAATTGAAGTAATAAAACAATTTACTACCCAATTGATATATAAAATAATAAAATACCTTCAAACAAATTAATTCCTTTTACCTCTCTGTTTTTATTCACAATGATTCAAATTTCATAAATTTTGATGTCGTGATTATAAATATATAGAAACATTATTACATTAAACACTTTATTATTGATAATATTACTATTATTTCCTTAATAAATCTTATTTATTTTTAATTTACCTTTTGATGAACAGAATTGAAGGTAAAATAAATAATTTTTTTAAAAGATATTCTTTATTTTTTAAATAATTAATTATTATCTTATAATGATAATTCATTGTTTTTGATTTGTATATCGATATTTTAATAGATACTAAATAATGTATTTTTTGTTTGCAATAACATCGCCAGTATACCTGTTTTTAATATCCTAGATAGATAGTCCAGGGTAGATAATTTTTGAAAGGGAAAAAAAATTATAGTTAGATGAAACTAATAGGAAACGGAAGATAATATGATAAAAATGAAAGGAAAAATAAATTACGGACGATCTGAGTTATGGTAGTTGGAGGGGTGAGTTCTTAAAGGTAAAACATGGTTTATCTCGATTGCCAGCAAAACTACAAAAAAAATTTAAATTTTGTAGATAAAAAAAAAAGATCTCTACAACTTTTGTATTTACACTTTTTTCACATAATCTCAAAATTTATGTGAAAATTGAAATAACCTTATTATATACAAAAAAAATTTTGTTTCCAAGTAATTTGGTAAAAACTTACCTTTTAATGTTCCAAATGTCTTTTTTTTTTTATTTACCTTTTTTTTTGAATAAATATCGAAAATTCACCCTAATTTTCAATCGAAAAATTTTGAGGTTATGTGAAAAAAGTTTTAATACAAAAGTTGTAGATCTTTTTATTATCTACCGCCAATTAACTTTTTTCCATAGAATTTGTAGTTTTGCTGGAAATCGAGATAAACCGTGTTTTACCCTTAAAAACTCACCCCCTTCTACTTTCCGAACTCAGATCGCCCGTAATTTATTTTTCATTTCATTTTTATCATATTATCTTCCATTTCCAATTGGTTTCATTCTACTATAATTATTTTTGTTTTCAAAAATTATCTACCCTGGACTATGGCCTGTATACTTATTTTTAATGTCCTAGATAATACGACTTATTAAATTAATTTGTATTATGTGAGATTTATAAGATATAGTAATATTGCGCAGCATCCTTATTATTATAATAGAAAATTTTTTATCGAGGATAAATTTTAATGTTTTACAAATTTTTTATTTTGTATTTACTCTTGAGAAAATAACACAAATTTGTTACGCTTAATAAAAATTTAAAACAAAAAAAATTAAATTGTCACTAACGGGCATATTTATTATAAAGTACGTAAGACGAATCGAAAAAACAGGTCAAGTTTGTTAACGATAATAAAATTGATTGATTTTTTTGTTTATGCAAACCGTCACACAAACGAGTAACAACTCCTCAGAGAATCATCAACTAGCTAATTCATACTGATGATGACGTCGAAATACGTATTTATAAAATACAAAATAATTTGATCTAGGAAATTGGGGCAAAAAATCGAAATTTATTAAAATTGATTGACCTGAAATTACAAAATAGAAAATTTTATCTTCTCTTTTTTTTTCTGATTATTTCGCCATAAAAAAGTATATGAGAGCAAAAACTCAATTTAAAATAAATGTTGAATAAGCTCATTGTGCGCAGAATAAAATGACTGCGCAGTATTTAAAGCGCAGCTTAGAGAAAACTTTGTTTTTAAACCCATTAAGATTGTGAAAATTCCACTTCTCTTCAATTCATTGTACAATTTTTCGTATAAACTTTGTGAAAGATGATTTACATAAATTTTCTTTTGTTAAATACCTACTGAAAATTATCGAAAATAAAATTTCACATTCTAGACTGAGAGACGAAGAAAACTTACACAAAATTAAGTGGTTAATGGTAGAAATCAAAAGCTTTAAATATGTAATACTTAGTGAGAATCCAAAACTGCCAAAATTTACGAAAAGTAAAAATTAGGTATAGTGATAAAATTCTTAAAATAATTTAGATATCGGTTCTAAAAGAAATGTATGTGATTCACAGACTTTCTGGAAATAAGTCTCAGACTAAATGCAAATTGGATATTTGATTTATTTTTAATCTGATATATTTTACATCAAATTCTGAAACTAGACGCAATACTATAACAAAATTTGATAGTTAAATAAAAATTAATTTACAAAGAAAGAAGTTATGAGCTATGAAAGATATATTTTCCAACTCTATCTTGAAAATGATGTTTAACTTGTAATGTAAATGGAGATACTTGCAAATGACGTCAAAAGCAAGTATTTCCCTCTTTACTTAATTAAGAATTTTGAATGTCCATATTTTGCTTAATTATAAAGGTTTTTAAAAAATATTTTCAGATTCATGTTTGTGAAGTACAGACGCTTCAATTGAAGTAATAAAAAAATGGGTGCGTGTACTTATGTACGCGCTCAGAAGTTCTACTTCTTTGGCATCATTAAAAAACAATTTTTAATTGCATGCAAATAATTAATTACAATAAAATAATAAAAGGACTGGAGAAGGATAATCAACACAGTCAATAAAGCTCAGTTTAAATTTGAAAAATTCAATAAATAAATATATATTTGCTTACATTAAGTGTAACCATAAATCATAATAACATCTTCAACCTGTGAATTTTATGTGACGGTAATGCGAGCGCATCTTAAAATTTAATCAAATTTCGATAAAAATTAACTTAAACAAAAATGTTAATATAATCCAGAAAATTTTGCCAAGTGATGGAAAACATTCTTAAAAATGAGAAAAACAGAGGCAGGCCTTTTGCTTCGATAGAAAGATCAGCTTTAAATTTGGACAAATATTGCAGTAGAAACACTAAGTGTAGTGCGGCACTATACAAAAATCGGAATTTTTAAATATTTGTTCTTTATAAAACACATTACCGAATGTTTTCCCCCCAAATATAAGTAGTAACGATAAAATGCGATCCCAAAGTTTGCGACAATGTGCAGCAAAAAATTGACAAACTAAGTATTGTGATAGAAATCAGGAAATTGTGTGTGTGTGTGTGTAAATAAAGCACCAATCTTCTCTTCAGAAAATGACTGACAGCAACAAAATTATGGAAAATTAACCAAAAAAATTAAAATTTTTCAAAATGCTCTTAAAAACCCTTATAACAATACCAGAAACAAAAAGGGCATATGAATTGGTGTGGTGAATAAGTCCTGATTTAAGCCATAATTCTACAAATAATGGTACCTATTGCTAAATGATACAACTATTAAAACCAAAAAAATATTCATACGCCTCCGTCCTTTTTTTTTAAAAGCAATATTTCCCTTTCCATAAAAGCGCGAAATATGATTAAAGTTTTATTCAAATCTCATTCAAAAATTAATTAGAAATAATCCTAAAAAAAGTAATGAATTATATCTATTTTTTTTTCAACAAAGATAACACTATATTAGTCTATCTCAACTTACTCACAGATATGATAATGATTATATTTATTATTATTATTATTATGATTATGATTATTATGATTATAGAAGTGTGGGTAAATGTAGGACATCGGACTTGGATGAATATGTCGTGTCGTTGGCCATTGCAATGCCGCGCGCGAATCTAAACATACAATAATAATAATAGTACTATAACATTCATTTTAATACACACAACACTATATTTTATATACTAACAGTAATTCTGAACATTGTTAGTTCATAACTTCATATGTACGTTCACTTCTTCGTTTAGCACATACAGCTTGCGCTAAACACGTACAACAATAACCATGTGCCCTACTTACTAAACAACAACAGTAAAAAAGTGACGAAGCCACACACACATTACGCTCTTTTAACAATTCCTGGAAGTGCATTTTTCTTGAAAAAAATCTGTGCTTTTTAGCGACAAATAAAAAAACACATTTGAGAAAATATTACGCTAAAATTCCTTCAATTTTTTGTGCGTGTGTAAAATTTGTGCGTTTTTTTTTTTTGCTAAAAATTTTGTGGTTTGTCGAAAAAAGTGATCAAAAATTGAATTTATCCAAGGAACGTTGAATTCAAAATTGAAAATCTGCAAAAAAGTTCCACAATAACATCAAAACAGTGAGAAAAAAAAATGCCATTGTTGCTGAAAAAAACGGGGGCATTATACAAAAAAGTGTAGAAAAAATTGCAATTTTAAGCTTTTATCATTCAAATATGAAACTTGTGAAATAAAATTGAAGAATTACAACAATGAAAATTTTAAAGAAAATAACGTGAAAATGCATTTATCAAAATTACACGGTAATTACTTCATCAAAAAAAAAATTGATAACTAGCGAATGACAGTGACGTAATATCAATTAGAAAGAGATAACTGCATACATAAGATAACAAATGATAAAATTAACTTTTTAGTTTTTCAAACATAGTTTATTAGATAGCTCTCTCTCGTTTCGCTCGCACAGTGTGTTGATAGTGATTTGTGTGTGTGTGTTTGTAAATTTTGTTATTTTATTAAAACGAAAGTGTTTTTTTTTTTAAATTGTGAATGCGCTGCTGCTCTTCAGAGAACGTAAAAACAAACGAACAGAACATGCATTGAACACACGCGGTGCTATAATAATTGTGTTATTAACGGTATCTAACTTACCCACCACACAATTTTAACCAGATAGTATTGTACTACACACTAAAGCTAACGGTTAATACAATATGTATGTGTTCGCTCGCTCGCTTGCTCCAACTCCAACTCTTGTAGAGTTTATGTAAGGCAGTAGTGTGTTTCCGCCTCTAAATGAAAGTGAAAAAAAATCTAAGACCTCTTCATCAAAGTTATACTATTCTATACATATCGCAAAACACGGGCAACGTTTATTGTTGATCAATGAGAGTGTGTTTTGTTGTTAGTGGTGATTTAAACCACTAAATTGTGGATCTTCCTTAAAAAAACAAAAACAAAACAGTGTGCTTTTGAATTTTAGTGTGACAATTTTTCGATTTTCTTTTTTGGTCGAGATGATTGAATGTGATGAATTACATAAACAAGAATTTCATAGTTTTTTCAATTTTATGTTGTGTCGAATTATGGATTATCTAGTGAAAAAATCTTATACGAATTTAATTTATTTTGAATTTATCGTCGATGTTTAACAAGTTTTCGACAATGAGGATTATTTTCTAAAAATATATATATATACTTTTTTTTTAAATTTTTTGTTAATTTGGAGTTTTTTTTAAAAAATTACATTTTTTTTTTTGGTGTCTCTGAATGTCCAATGGAGCTAGTGCCTATGCCGCTTCAGATATGACGTCTTCTTTTGGTATGTTTTTTAATTTTTCCGAAAATTTTGCCGCTTTTATTTTTTGAGGTTAGAGAATATAAAAGTTTGATTGTGTGTTGTTTATACAATTGAGTTCAATGGAAAAATGAAATTGCGTATAAAATAAACAATATTTGTCTTCAATCAGGGGTGGATTTAGCGTGTGCATAAATATTTCTTAATTATAATAATAAGGTTTTTATTAATCACTAAGTTGTGTACTAAAAATATATCAAAAAGCTTCAAAATAAGTTTTATAATAACCATAAAAAAGTTAATTATCCAAAAAAAAGCTCAGGAAATTTTAAATTTAAATTAATTTCTTGATTTAAAGCTTCGATTTTGTTTAAAATTAATATGAATTTTCTAAAAAATTTAATTTACTTAATTTAATCTAGTGAAAAAAGTTTAAAAAAACTATTTAATACCTTAAATTTAAGTTTTCTTTTAATAATAAAAACTTAATGAATTTAAAATTAAAAATAAATTTTTCAAGTCTATATCATATTTAAAGCGATCTTTCTAATCGAAGCGCTTCAAGCTTTTACATACAGTAATATACGGATGCTTAAAGTAAAAAAAAATAAGTTTACCTTTAGTTTGATAAAACATTTAATTTGATTTAAATTTGCGTATTTAAAACTAAAATATTAAGTATGAATGCCAAAATATGGTGGAAGCGATGGAAACAAATATTTAGTTTAAATATTGCCATTGAACTTACATCTGCCAATTTGTGAACTCAAAATCTCATAATCTTCCAAACAGAGAGACAAGCATAACAATTTTCTCATTTTAAGCTTCTAAATTCATTAAATTTTTCATTTGAAAACCGAGGTGAAAATTGTAAATTGTTTAGAACTAAACAAAATAAGCATACAAATGCAAAAATCTGAATAAAATTTTAAATTAAAAAAAAAAAAACACTTAAATTGCATCTTATTACAATTTAAGTTCACAAAACTTAAATTTTAAGAATCTAAATAAAAATTTTAATTGCAATTTAAATTCAAAAAACTTAAATTTTAAGAATCTAAAATAAAATTTTATTTGTATTTTATATTAACAAAACTTAAATTTTAAGAATTTAAATTAAAATTTAATTTCAATTTAAATTCAAAAAACTTTAATTTTAAGAATCTAAATTCAAATTTTTATATTCATATATATACGAATTGTAAATTCAATTAAGAATTATTAAAAAATATATAATAAACTTAAATTGTGAAATTTTAAAAATCACTTAAAATTTTAAGAATGTAAATTAATTAAAAATAATTAGATATTCAAACAGAAGGCCGATACGTGCCTAATATTTATGAAATAATAATAATAATAATATAATAATTTACTTCAAACTACGCAGTAGCATCCGATTGCAATTTAAGTTCAAAAACTGAAATTTTTAGCATTTAAATTCAAATTTTAATTGCAATTTAAATTCAAAAAACTTAAATTTTAAGAATCTAAATTAAAATTTTAGTGTTCAATATACGAATTGTAAATTATTATTAGAAACATTAAAGTGAATTTTAATTCAATTAGGAATTGAAAACAAATATATAATAAACTTAAATTATGAAATTTAAAAATACAATTAAAATTTTAAGAATCGAAATTAATTAAAATTAATTAGATATTAATTTTAATGTATGTCGATACGAGCCTGGTATTTATCTAATAATAATAATATATATACCTTAATATAATAATTTACTTCATACTACGCAGTTTTCTCATATTATTTAGACATGAATAATGCGTTTTTTTTAGATTTTTAAACTCTTTAAAAACTAAACACTAAATACGTTGCCATTTCTTTAGAAAAGAAACAAAATTAGCATAATATTAAAAAAAAAAAAGAAGATATTTTTGAGGCTGTTCAAAAACTTACCAAACTGTAGGAGCTATTTTTACGTCACAAATACAACAAAAATTATTATTTCTTTTTTCTAAACTCGACAGTTTTAGAGAAAATCCGAATTCTTTATTTATTTTTTTTTGGGTCTTGTCATATTTTTTATACCTAAAGAAACTGTAAATTCTAGCCATAAGAGTCTATATGCACACATTTTTTATGGATTCAAAATGGGGAATATTATTTAGAAATTTCAGGAGAAAATTAAGTTTTTCGTTTCAGCCTTGAAAAATATTCTATAAGGTCATACAAAATAGTTTCATAAAAAAGTATATCTGCTTTTATCGAAATTTAAAACTGTTGGTAATTTTAAATTTTAATATCATTTCTTTATTTTAAATCAATTAACCAAACCTCTGTATTGAAACTCAATAACTGAGTTAACACTGATATTGTGTTAACCTTTAAAAAGTGTACGACTTTCAACTCCACCTTCGGGACAAAATTTTAACACAAAATTTCTGTTAAAAGTATATTTTTTTGTATTAATAATTTGTGTGTCGTTCACACAAAATTTTTTACTGTGATAAAAGTTCAATTTTTTGTCAGTCTCTTGACAGTTTGGTCACCTGATTTCTGAACATTCTGTATGATGATTCGCGTAATCCAGCTCTATAATTAAATCAATTGAATCCCAAGTGTGTCTTTTCATCCTATAGAAAATGAATAATGTATCAATGAACTGAAAGTATTTATAGTTTTAATTTAATAATAAAAAAAAAAAATATATATATATATATATATAACATTTTTTTTTATAATATAGGGAAGTTCAAACACCTTCGATAAATTTTTCTAGACAAATATTTTATATATACATACAAAAAAAAAAAATAACATCAGATTGTATCGTCAAGATAATAAAAAAAATTTTATTTTTAAAAATTTTAAAAATATTTTAATTTATCTGTAAAAAAATTTGGTTGATTAAAAAAACAATAGCAAGCAAGTGAAGATTAATAATGAAAGAAGTCTTAATTCTCGATAAATAATTGAGTATTCTTAATCATTAGTATTAATAAAATAAACTAAATATGCAATTAATACAAGTATAATTACTCATTATATAATAATACATGGACTGAAAAGTCCCGGGCCTAACACATAGATGCTAGTTTTGCAATAGACAGCTTCAAAAGACAGCTGTTAAAATTTCATGATATTCTATTCATTAGTTTGTGAGTTATTGTGCTAAGAGTGACGCTACTTTTGTTATTTTCAAAACAATGGATCAAAAACAATTTCGTGTTTTAATTTTACACTGCTTCTTGATGGGAAAAAATCGCGTTCAAGCGAAGCAATGGCTTGAAAAGTGTTATGGGGACTCCGCTCCATCAGAAACAACAATAAAACGTTGGTTTGCTGACTTCAAACGTGGTCGTAGAGACACCGATGATGCAGAACGCAGTGGACTGGAATGATTGCGTTGCTCTTGATGGAGATTACGTTGATGAATAACGCTAATTTTGAACCAAAAAAACTGTGTTTTCTTTGTTAGGCCCGGGACTTTTCAGTCCATGTGTTATACTTGTATTGATTGCATATTTAATTTATTTAATTAATGCTAATGATTAAAAATAGTTCAAACAATCATACTCTATTATTTATCAAGAATTTAACCAATATATAAATCGAATTTGAGCTGTAATTTTAGAAAAACTTTTTTCGAAATAATTTTGTAAAATCTAAACTTGTTTATTTTGAAGGGTAAATTTTTGATTTACGCACTTTTTTCAATCTCTTATGATTAAAAATGTATTCATTAGGCTCAATGGAAGACTAATTTTCCTCATTCACAGGTCTAGAAGGCGTTCAGTTCGAATGCTCAAACATCTCTATTGATATATTCTCTAAAATTTTATAAAAATCGAGTATAAAAACGTATATACAGAATAGTTAATCCATTAAATCTGTTATTAGATACCTCCACAATTGTTTATTTTAAAAAATCAAATTAAAATAACGGATTTAAATCCATTTTGCATACTTTTCAGTATACATTTAAAAAAAATGATGATTTAAACAAAAATACCGGATACAAAAATATTTCAGTTTTTTTTTTTTTTTTTTAAAGCTAATGTACCTGAAAATTCATGACTGAAATATTTGTAAAAAAAATTAACAAAAACGAATATTAAAACAGATGTTTAACTTTCAAGTGTTTCAAATCGCTATAATAGTTTTATTTCCTGGTTTAACGACTGCTTTACAAGATGTATTCTGTCTGATTCAACAATTTGTTTGCTAAAATATTTGAAACAAACCAAAAAATAGGTGCGTGTACTTATGAACGTGCGACAGAAGTTATACTTCTTTGGCATTATTAAAAAATAATTGTAAGCAAATAATTAATTACAAGAAAATAATAAAAGGACTGGAGAAGGATTGTCAACATAGTCCAATAAAGCTCAGTTTAAATTTAAAAATTTCAATAAATAAATATATATTTTCTTACATTGAGTGTAACATAAATCATAACAACAGCTTCAACCTGTGAATTTTGTGTGACGGTGATTCGCGATATTCGTGATAATGCGCCTTAAGAAGTATAACTTTAAATATATAAAATTTGTATTAATTAATAAAATGGATTTTAATTAAATTTAGTTTGTTTCATGAATTTTGGTGTCATGGAGTTAGCGTGTAAAGAACTTTTTAGGAAATACGTTTTATCTTATAACATTTATATTTGATTAGTGTGCGTTAAGCCTTACAAAATGTAAAATTATAGCTTTATATATTGTTACATTATTAGTAAATGAATTAATTAATTTTACATATTAAAGTAATTTTGTACATCTGTATGCGGAAATATTGAATATTGAAAAAGAAAATGAAATAATTATTGTTTATTGACGACAATTTTTTAGTGTAATCAATTACACAAAAAACTGTATTAAATATTTATTATTGATTACATAAAATTGAAATATTGAAATCATGAAAATTATTACTTCATTCTTGTTTATAAGGAAAATTGTTTCTGAAGAAGTTAAACTTGAAATTGTAATAATTAATTATTGTTATAATATACAAGCTGTTACTCGTCCGCTTCGCAAGGTAGCTTAAATTTTTTAAATCGTTGTAGATCTTTTTATTACGAACAACTTTACTATTTAACTTTTTTCCATAGGACTTGTAGTTTTGCCAGAAATCAGAGATAAACCATGTTTTACCTTTAAGAACTCATCCCCTTCCACTTCCCGATGACCTCAGATCACCCGTAAATAATATTTTCCATTCATTTTTAGTATATACTCTTCCGTTTCCAATGGGTTTCATCCTACTATAATATTTTATGGTTTAAAAACTGGTCTATTGTATTTAGTATTAAAAATTATTAAATATTGATGGTGGAAACGCAAGGAAGTCCTATTTTTTATAATAACATATGTCAATATTTATACTTTAAACTTTTCCCGGCGCTTCCACATTATATTCTGAGTAATGTCTACAATAAAATACATTTTATCGTGGATAGTTTAATGAATTTATCGATTAACATAAAATGCATTTATGCTATATTTTACGGTTTCTAAGAAAAACAATAAAAATCGCCACAAAATCCAAAAAAATCAATATTAAATCTTTTAATTATAATTAAAATTTTCAGAAATTTTTTTGATATATTCTAAACATAAAAAGTGAGTTGAAGTTCGTTAATATGAAAAATCGGTCCATTGGGTCAAATGGGTCCTGGACCAAACTTTTAACCTATAAAAGACAGAAGAAAAATTTAAATATAAAAAATCTTAATTTTTTTGTAACAAATAACTTTTATTTCAAATATTTTTTCGTAAATTGTTTGAGTTTTCCACAATTTTTGCTCAAATTTGGCTAATAAACACATATAGGTAATAGCAATACATATTATTATACAAGTATATACTAAATATTTATAGTATTTTATGAATGCTAATTAAAATAAGTCCAAACAATGATATTCAATCATATGTCGAATATCTAAACAATTAACTCTGATAGTTATTATCTTCACTTGTCTATTATCACCTTGTGATAATTTTAGCGTAACGGTTTGTTAAAATTTCCAGTTTCTCAATTGAATAAAAATTGAATTAAATTAAATTTCATTGCTAATTATTATTAATACAAAATAGCAATGGAGCAATCAATGCATTAGCAATATTAGCTTAGCACAAAGTAATAAGTTAATCAGTCATTTTGAATTGTTAATTTTATAATTTTATAATATTCATTACCCCCAACAAGGTTATCATTCACAATTTGTTATTATTCTATTGCATAATTTTTATTTTATATACATTTTATTAAACAATTACTTCATACCATTATTACGAACTTGTTTACTATATTTGTGATTGTATTACTATTACTGATTTACCAGCGCACACTGTCAAGATTTTCTGATTAGAAATTCTGATGGTCAACGATCGAACACCATCGAACAGGCCTATAAGAAAATCTGATCAGACATAAATTATAAGCAAGCGTATATCATCGGATATCTGATCGTGATGCGTTCAACGAACCACAATGAACCAAATAAACTTTTAAATATTTTAAATTTATTAATTACTTTTTTGACTAACAGATGGCCTACTTTAGATAACATCGTCATATGTAGAATTGTTACCGTGTGCGAGGTCTAAAATAAAATACAAGAGTTACATTAGAATTTCTGATCAGAAATTTAAACTTATAAACTCATCCTTGACCAATCATTAGCTATAAAATTGGGATTATAACTGAATTTTGGTCAGTGACAATGGCCAACAATTACCTCACTATGTAATGCTATTTTTCCTATTTGTTGCGGATTATTTTTGGATTAATAATTGACTAAAAAATCTTCGATAATCATAAGCTTAAAAATTTGATTCAATCATGAAATTTTAAAAAAAATATCCTCTGTTTAATAAATTTCGATTTCTTTTGCCCCAATTACGTAGATCAAAAATATCTTGTATTTCAATAAATAGGTATTTCGACTACAAAGTAGTCATCATCAGTATGAATTAGCTCTAGTCGTAATAATTCTCTGAGGAGATGTTACTCATGGCACCAAAATTAGCAAACCGTCATCATAATACTGATGATGACTACTTTGTAGTCGAAATACGTAAAATATAAACATTAATTTATATATAAAATCATTCTTCTATCCAATATGTAAATTGTAAATGCTTCCAATAGTGGAATGGAAGTTCTGATTGTGTGACCATGTACCAAATAACGTTGTGGATATTTCACGATGTTGCAAAGTCGAATATCTTTTTTAATTGTTCGATAATCTGTACTGAACTTGATATTAGACTCATTCTATATGACTTCAGAAGTTATATTTTTCAAATTCATAACTTTATCTAACAACTCTGTAATGTTCAACAGACCTTAAGCTTTTCAGATGCCTTAGTAAGAAATTATCTAAAATGATTTTTTTCATACTTCGTCAAATGAAAATTCTCTAGGACTTGTAGAATGTTATACAAGCGTTTTTATAAAATATTTCTAAAATATCAAAAATCCATTAAAATCATAACTTTATCTTACAACTACATAATGTTCTAAAATAAAATATTCTAGCAATATAATTAAAGAAAACATGGACTTGAAAAAACTGCATAAAAAATACTAATTAAAATGTCATAAAATACTTAAAATAACAGCAATAACACATTATGCAATATAAAGCCGTGTACACATTTGCATTATTCACGTATAACGTAACACCGTAACGCAACTTTAACAGCAACCTTTGTATGGACGTGAACGTGTAACACCGTCGTGTAACAAAAGTTGATAAGCAACGATACCTTGTGTCCCACAATGTTTCTAAGTGAGGGTACTATTAGTGTGGACTCAATAACGCAACATTTTCAAAGATTATTTATTGATGTAAAACATCTATAGCCGAGAATAAATATAATTGTTGGCGAGGCGATATAGGTCTTGGCGACGCATCTTAATGCTATATGTGCGTAATCTGTCTTGCCACATGTTACGGATAATCTACAAAATTATTTCGATGTTTTGACATCTGCCAGGCGTCCCGTGACGACTCACAATTTAAATATTTCAGTATGAAGTGACACGTACAAAATACAATACAATTTCTTGAAATTTATCAACATAAACAAAGACTTAAAGTGAAAGGTACTCTGTTTGGTGTAAACAGATGGAACGTTATACAACACATCGCAACACCTACAAACCATTGGTAACTCGTAACCGTATATTGCAAGTGTGTACACTGCTTTAGATATTATATTGATATCAGAAACATGAAGTTAGTTACACATATTGAACAAACAATAGATTACAGATATATACCATACATTTTCCAAGACTCTATTCACGACCTTCTTAACATAAAAATAGCCAGCCTACCGCAGCAGCACTTCGTTCAATACAAACACACACACACAATATATTAAAATTGATGACGTGCTCAAAAATGCATCATCCATTTCTGATTGGTTGTTGGTGTGTGATGTGTGTTAACTTAAAGCCCCACTGCATTCATTACACACGTTTGCAAATTTTGTATCAAGCTGTTTTGTAAGCAGCAACAAGTTGATTATTGAAAATTTCTTTTAAATAGTATTATTGGTTTGTGTACAGGGTTGTTGAAAATATTTATAAGTATATTAAATCTAGACAAAAGTTTGTAACGCTAAGAAATCATTAAGAGATACCCTAGATGCAACCAAAATGAAAGAAAATATTTAAGATTTGCTTTTTAAATTTTTTCGTTAACTCTTAGGATTCAACGCCACAATTTAAGCAACACAAATTTAGTTAATTATCAACACATATTGATTAATTACAATACATATTATTATACAATAACTGTATAGACTGAATATTTATAGTATTTTATGAATAATATTGATTAAAAAAAAACCGTTTCATACATTAATAATATTGAATCATATGACATAGTATCTAAACAATTTACTTAGTTAGTTGTTATTTACACTTCAATATAATGTCAATATGAATAAAATAACCGTGAAAGGATTTACATTTAATTTATGAAATGCAAATATTTGTCTTATATATTGAAGTTGAGTATATTTCTAAAAACCTTGTGTTTCAAAAAATAAACATATATGTATATGTTCATAACAAGGAAAATGTTGAGTTAGAACAAGAAAATATGATTCTATAGTAACAGTTATATATATATATATATATATATATATATATATATATATATATATATATATATATATATATATATATATATATATATATATATATATATATATATATATATATATATATATATATATATATATGTTACGGTAAATGTACACTCTTGGGAAATGTACACTTTTACCGTAAAATGTGAACATTTCCCAAAAAAATTAGGTATATGTCAACTGAATATAATGTATATGTATACATTTCCCGGCAAATGTGTACTCTTGCCTTCAACGTTTTGGTAAATGTATACTTTTATCTTTATGTTTTAAAAAAATTTGGAATAGAAATAAATTAAAAATGTTGTTGCAGTTAAAAAAATATTTATTTAAATAAAACATAATACAAAAGGGGCTTTAATAATGAAAATTATTTTAATTAAAAAATGTAAATGACAAACAAAACATACTTTTCTTTGCATATTATATAATATGTCGTAGGTTATGATCCCAATATTCATAAATACAATTTTTGGTCCTAGTTTTTCAGGACCAATACAAAGGGAATCAAACAAATAATAATAATAACATATACTTATCTTTATTATAACAGTTAAATTTTATAAAACTAATAAAGGAACATATAGAAATTTGGAAACTATAAAGGAACTGGCGATTTCGTATTTTGTATGGTCACATTTACCAAAACAACATAGTCATTGTGAATTCAATGTACATTTCCCTTCTTTGAAATTGTTAGTTGAATGCACATTACTCAAACGAGGAGGCAAATGTACACATTTACCGGAAAATGTGTACATTTGCCGCAATATCTACTTTTACCGTAACATATTTATAGTATGTCTTGATTCAACTAGTTACTATTAGCTTTGTAAGTTCAAAAGGAGGTAATTGAATAATTTTTGTATTGAAAATTTATAGACCTGTGATATCTGTTGAAAAATTTATTAGGCATGAATTATCAATTCAATTCAATTCTGTATTTATTCTTTTTTTTAAACAATACATAATTGTACAGAATAAGTCTAAATAATGGGATGGGGCCTATAAAGGGAAAGGAGACGGTGTGCTATGGCTGACTTTATAAGGAACTATCCCAGTATTGTGTAAACCAAATTGAAAACCATAGAAAACCATCGGTAAGGATATCCGGTACCAGATACTAATGATCGAATGTCTCCCGAATATCACTGAGGAAGTGATTCGGTTCAGAATATGGAATACACTTAATACTTAGATGAAGTACATAAAAGATTTAAAATAAAAGCTGTAAAATTACAGAAGTTAAGTTTCCCAGTTGAATCGTTGCAAGATCAAAAAACCAAAGAAAAATTTCTCAAATCAAAATAAAATCAACATAATTATAATTATAATTTAAATCGACCTATTTATTATCGATTCAACTGAGAAGTCAAATTCCATGATGTCAATTATATTGCGATTGAAATTATATTTCAAAAAACATTAAAGATAGGTTATAAAAATTTTGTTTTGAGTCTTGAAAGCTTTTTCATAATGGATGGTGCTTCGGTAAGAGATAACACGATTTGATTAGATTTTACCTTGCAAAATTTGCAAAAACATTTGTAAAATACTCAATAAAATCAATATTAACTTACTAAAAAAGCAAAGATTTATTACGCTCAATTTAAATTACGTAAATGATTTATCAAATTTCTATGCATATTTTTAGAAAACCTTGGTTTTCAAAAAATAAATACATTTTTTTTTACTGACTAATATGAAAAATGTTGAGTAAGAACAATATGTGGTTTTGTTTTTTTTGTTTTAAGTCATAATATTTTAAAAACATGCACAGCATTTTATTTTACAACTGTACTTTGATTTTGATAACGGAAAAACTTAAAAGAAAACTAAAACCAACTTCAAATTAGATACTAAATGTCAAATATATATTTTTTATTATATTATAACTTGAGTTTTTGAATATATATTGAAGTTATACTTCTTTATGCGCGTTATAAAAAAAATGATAAGAGTGAAATTTTAAAATGTGCACGTATCACCGTCACACAAAATTCACAGGTTGAAGCAGTTGATGATTTATGTTACACTTATTGTAAGAAAATATAAATTTGAATTTTACAAATTTAAACTGAGCTTTATTGACTGTGTTGACTGATCCTTCTCCAGTCCTTTTATTCTTTTAAAGTAATAATTTGCATGCAATTAAAAATTGTTTTTTAAATGATGCCAAAGAAGTATAACTTCTGACGCGCGTACATGTATATAATAAAAGGACTGTAGAAAGATAGTCAGCACAGTCAATAAAGCTTAGTTTAAATTTGACAAAAAAAATAAATATAATTTCTTACATTAAGTATAATATAAATGACAACAACAGCTTCAACCTGTGAATTTTATGTGACGGTGATGCGCTCGCAACTTAAAATTTCAATCTCATTTTTTCATAACGCGTCTAAAGAAGTATAATTTACGGTAGAATCCATGCATCAGTTTTTACCAAAATCTAATCAACAAATTTTTGTATGGATTTCAAACACAGGCTCGCAAAATATTTAAGGACGAACGAATAATAATTACGACCACTTGGACGGCCAAGAAAGTATCGATTAAGTTTTATCGATGGTCATACATTTAAAGCTTGCGGTATAAAACGATATTAATTAATTTTGAATTTTTCTCTGTTTTTGTTTTTGAAGTCCATTTAAAACTATATAAATATTTTTATTATATGAATTTATGTATGGCAGAGTCGCAGTAATAAATTTTGAAAAATCGATAAAATTTTATTTGAAAAAATATGCGATTCAATGCATATTTTATGCATAGAAAAAAAAATAAAATAAGTTAACTACTTAAACACAAATTTGAATTTTAATGTATTTATTAGACAATATTATTAAAACAAAGCATTTTGAAAACCACGTAAAACACGATTTATGTCGAATGGAAAAAAGTTAAATGGTTGTAGGTAATAATCTACAACTTTTGTATTTACACTTTTTTTACATAACCTCAAAATTTCACTTTTTACCAATTATAAAGGCTACTCTGGTCTATAACTTATATATATATATATATACTAGCTGGCCCGGCAAACGTCCTTTGCCATATATTTCTAACCAACATCCACATTTTCTATGTATAATAACATATTCTTAACAACTTTCCTCTATTTCATAATATTGAAAGCTTGGGGAAATCAAAATAAATAATGATATTAATTTATATTTTAAAGTATACCTGGGGTCATGTTGTGGTCACAATTGATATAACATCAATTGCATGCAAAATTTGAAGCAGATTGGACAAAGAAATCCCGTTGTCCCATACAAACTTTGCCTCCGCTTTTCATCCATTTAGGGGTAGAATTTCAGAAAATATTTTCTTATAGGATGCCCGGTATTTGGTGTGTAACCCACTATTTGGAGTGGGATACCCGTGACACGAAATATTTATATATACACTCGTGTTTGATGTGAGAGACACCTGGTACTCGTGCACCCGTACTTCGTGCAGATCGTGCTGTGGTACTCGATGGCAAATAGTATATGGAAATCTAGAACTACTAATGGCACTGGTTTTACTTGAACCATGCGATATGCACACTATCTATAGAAATGAAGAGATAAATAAATTTTATTTTGAATTTTTAAATTTAGATTTTGGTTTCCATGGAAATGATACTAATAGGATTTGTAACATACTTTAAGTGAGTACTTTCAATAAAAGAAATTTTCGGTGTGGACCATCCTTTTCATTTAGGGATATAAAAAGCTTATAACCTATTCCCGTATATACACAAAAAATTTCATAAAATTTGGCCCAGTTCCCCCTAAAATAGGTACACAAATTTTGCCTTCCAAGGACTGCGGAAATCCGCCTCTATATACAATAACATGCAATTATGTGATTTGAAATTTTGCTCCCCCTGAAATAGTTCCAAAAATTTAGCCTTCCTAGTACTGCGGAAATTCGCCTCTGTATACAATGACATGCAATTATGAGGCATAGTTGTATAGTACAGATATTCTTCCTATGCTTTTAGGAATATTATTATGTTGCAGTCCATACCGTGTTGTACGCAAACACTTCTTGTGTGTTAGATGATGACTTCAAAATATATACTTCCTTATAGTTAACATATGTATAGCAATTTAAATGAGGAAGTTAAATGCATGCTTTAAAAATAAAAATATTGCACAGTGTTTGATGATTTGTTTAATCAAAATTAAACAGTATTTACCACTTACTTTTCGTGACTAAAATTTTAACCTAGACATTTTAGCATATCTATCAGGGTAGATAATTTTTGAAAACAAAAAAAAATTACAGTAGGATGAAACCACATTGAAAACGCAAGATAATATGATAAAAATGAAAGGAAAAATAAATTACGGGCGATCTGAGTTCGGAACGTAGGAGGCGGGGTGAGTTTTTAAGGATGTAACACGATTTATCTGAATTTCCGGAAAAACTACAAGTCCTATGGAAAAATGTTAAATGGCAAAGTTGTAGGCAAGAAAAATATCTACAACATTTGTATTTACACTTTTTTTAAATACCCTCAAAAATTATGTGAAAAATTTAAATTTTATTTTTTTTTTATGTCCGAAATTTGGTGAAACCATACCTTTTTTGAGATAAACCGTATTTTACCCTTAAAAACTCACCCCCTTCCACATCCCCAATTCCAAATCGTCCGTAAATTATTTTTCTTTTCATTTTTGTTATATTCTATTCCGTGTCTTTGGTCTCCCAAATAATCAATGATGAATACAAACATGGAAAATAATCTACTAGGGATTTATAAAATAAATTACAATCCCAGAAAGTTTTTATATAGACATGACATTTTTTTTTTATCAATATTACATAAACAATAAATAATCGAATACGGAACTTATGATATAAAACATTTTTTACAGAATTTCCGTTATTTCTTTCTCTGTCAAGAAAGATCACATAATGATTGCACTTGTGTCTATTTCTTAGTTCAATCTCTCGTACTATAAGGCCCAGCGCACACTGATCAGAAAATCTGACGTAACTAAATAACATGTATTTTATATTAAACCCGGCACACGGTAAGATTTCTACATAAGACATCAGATTTTCTGATGAGCGCGTATCATCAGAATTTCTGATGTGAAAATCTTACGATGCTGTTTAATATACGCCATCTATTAGTTAAAAAAGTAATTAACCAATTTAAAATATTTGAAAGTTCATTAGGTCATTGTGGTTCGTTGAACGTATCCGATGATAAACGCTTACTTAAGAATTTTTCGTCTGATGTATGATCGGATTTTCTTAGAAGAATTTCTTATAGGACTGTTCGATAGTGTACGTTCAGATTTTCTGATCAGAAAATCTTACTGTGTGCGCTGTCCCTAAAAACAGAATGCAATACAAAAATACATATTTGAGTTAAGATATCATATTTATAATAAAAAGTAAAAATAAATAGTTAATAAATAAATAAATAAATAATGTTTATTTTATATGATAGAAGACGAAGACATCAATTTCAGTTTTATTTAATTTATATCGAATGAAGAAAGTTGATTGATTATGTTTGAAATAAAATCAAAACATTTCATTAATCCAGACCCGACATATATTATATGAAGAAATTGACTCGATTACGATACCTGTAGAGCCTCGATTTTTTTTATGAATTTTGGCAAAACTTGCCAAAATAAGACGAAAATGACGAATACCACTTTTCGAGTTTTCGCCTATTTTTCGAGTTATCCATAAGTAGTTTAACCGCAGGTTGAACGTAGGGGCCAAAATCCAAACCCGACCCCAAAAATTCATGGGTTAATAACAGTCAAAAATGGCGTACATGTATTTTTAATAGTTGTATTAAATACAAAAGTGTTGATTTGTTTTAAACGAATTAAATTTCGGTTATTTGCGCTTGAATTGTATTTAAATTAAAGTCATTTTACAAAAAATAATAATTAAATCTTATGACTTGTTTTAAATTGCGGTATTTATGTGACATAAACACGATAATTTCTATAAAAAAGTGTCGATAGCTTGAAAAATAGGCGAAAATTCGAAAATTGGTATTCTTCATTTTCGTCTTATTTTGGCTTGTTTTAACAAAACTAATCGTCAAATCCAGGCATGATGGATATTGTAATCTCCCCAAAATACTAGAGTGTAAATTCTGCGAGTATAAGAATTCAATTATATCGCAATTAGAAAATTTACCAAATTAAATGTTTTCCTATTCACGCGATCCTACTACAACTATCACCACTAATATTTCATGACCTGACCTTCCTACGAATACCCATAAAACATTCATTAAAAAAATAGAAATCAAACGACAAAATCAACCTGTACCAAAGTTGAGAGAGAGTATATAAATAAAATTATTTGAAAAAAAAAATTGTTGAATGACGAACGATAATAAATTCGGCAAAACTGTGTCATGTCATTAACCTCTACTAACCTTAAAAATTACAAACACTAACACACTTGGATAAAGTGAGAACGATATATTGTATAAAAATTATTGTGCTATGAGCTTGCGCAATAATAATTATAATAATACAAAAAAAAAAAGATAGTATTATGTATAAAATGTGTATATTAGATAAAGATAGAAAGTGAATTGACTGAATAACCAAAGTGATTCGAATGAACCAGAGTCACGGTTGGTTGATGGAACTTGAAGTTCTAAACATAATTTGATTGTACATAATATTATTCAATTTGAATTTTTTTTTTTTTTAATTAATTATATTATTCATTTTTACTTGTTACTTTCACTGCCAAATTTCAAAATAATAATATTCATGAATTATATAGAAATTAAAATTTTTATACGCAACTTCACAATATGAGGATATATTAAATTTTGTCTTGTATCATTTAAAAATATTAAAATATGGAAAAATTGAAATTTTTATAGCACTTTTTTTACAAGAACTGTTGTTCTAACATAAAAGAGCGTGCTACTAAACAGCTGTTGTCTTAATTAACATGTAATATACATTGTATTTCTTTTATCGCAAATACCTCTAACGATACTGATTTAAATGTTATGAAATTTGGTGTGTACAATATTGATATGAAAACGTGGTACTTGTTGAAGAATTATTGCCGAAAAAAATATATTTGAAATTAATTGCTCCAACCAAAATAATAGAATTTAATTTTAAAAAAAAGAAGTTTTCTTTAGGTTGGTACAACTGAGTTGTTTTCTCTCTCTTTTAATTCGAATAGTTTGTACAACTCTCAATGGTGCTATGTTGAAACTGTATGTATAAAGGTAACTTAAGAATTGTCCGACATGTCAACCGAATGGCGAATGATGGTGATATTATTCGCCGAAATATATGTCTTGTTGACTTCTCTTGATTACCTTTGTAATGCTAGGAATTCAACGGATCGATTTTGCTTATTCACGAACTACAACTCACTAGTTGTGTTTAGAAAACGTTAGACCGAAATTTCATCTTCTATCTCTTTTTGTTTTAAGGGTTTTCGTGAAAATGGACGGACAGTCGGAAATGGACTGATTTTTTTGTCTGTAGTTCCGTTATTTTTATAAGACTTATAGTTTTGCCGGAAATCGAAATAAACCGTGTTTTACCCTTAAAAACTCACCCCCTCTTCTACTTCCCGAACTCAGATCACCCGTAAATTATTTTTCCTATCATTTTTAACCATATAATCTTGCGTTTCCAATGGGTTTCTCTACTATAATTTTCTTATCCACTTTTTACCATTTTTTAAGACTTCTACTCTGGTCTATAAAGGAAAATCTGTACTACCCACGAGCTATTAGTTTATAACGAATATTGAAAACAAATAACACAATCTTCTCCACGTTTTAGACTTATCCTTACCATTCAGAAAACTATCGATTTTCCAAAATAACACCACGTAACCAACTAATAGATATTTGCCTTGCATATTAGTACAAGAGAAAGGAATATGATATGAATAAAGATACTTATTTATATTAATGAACTCAAAATTTCATTACTTGGCCTCGTGTTCAAAGTCGAGGCTATAACAACAAACACTCGCATTATAAATAAATAGCTACATAAAATTTATCTATCAATTTTTATGTATTTTGCCCAAAAAAATAAATAAATATAAATTATAACCTTAACTACTACAGTCAATTTTAAGGTTAAAGCTACAATAAATTCAGATTCATTTAGAGGTATTTCCGGTATTTTATAAAAATACCTAGAAGGCATCTCCTAAAAGTGTTTTGCACCAATAAAATTATTTATAGAGTCCAGAGATCCAATATTAAATATTGCTCCATGATTCTGGTTCGTATTCATATGCTCCTTGATTTCTTGCTGTGTTTTTATTCGTAACGTGCATAGGACGTGGAAGTGATGACTTCTTAATCGATGGATGCGCTACACGAATGCGCTAAAATTTGTAAGAAAACATTCTAGGAAAATATAATTATTTGTTCGATTGTTTGCATGTAAATTGTATAGCAAATGTCAAAAAAAATTTGTTGAATATATAAAACAAAGTCGCGTTAGTTACACAACTTATAACTAAAGAACGGTTGGACCGATTTTTATGAAATTTTTTGTGTATATCCGTGAATAGATCATAAGCTATTTTTATATCCCTAAGTGAAAAGGGTGGTCCACCCCAAAAATTTCTTTTATTGAAAGTACTCACTTAAAGTATGTTACAAATCTTATTAGTATCATTTCCATGGAAACCAAAATCTAAATTTAAAAATTCAAAATAAAAGTTATCTCACACTTTTCTATAGACAGTGTGTATATCGTATCGTTCAAGTATAACCAGAGCCATTCGTAGTTCTTGAGTTCCATATACTATTTTTCATCAAGTATATAGAGAACCACAGCACGATCTGCACGAAGTACGGGTGCACGAGGTACCAGGTGTCTCTCAAATCAAACACTAATGTATATATAAATATTTCGTGTCACGAGTATCCCACTCCAAATAGTGGGTTACACACCAAATACCGGCCATCCAATAAGAAAATATTTTCTGAAATTCTACCTCTAAGGGGATGAAAAGCAGAGGCAAAGTTTGTATGGGGCAATGACATTTCTTTGTCCAATCTGCTTCAAATTTTGCATGCAATTGATGTTATATCAATTGTGACCACAACATGACCCCAGGTATACTTTAAAATATAAATTAATATTATTATTTATTTTGATTTCCCCAAGCTTTCAATATTAAGAAATAGAGGAAAGTTGTTAAGAATATGTTATTATACTTAGAAAATGTTGATGTTGGTTAGAAATATATGGCAAAAAATATATAATTATTTCGAAACCTGTGCTGAACCTGATATTAGACTCATTCTATATGACTTCAGAAGTTATATTTTTCAAATTTATAACTTTGTCTAACAACTCAACAGACCTTAAGATTTTCAGATGCCTTAGTAAAAAATTATATAAAATGCTTTGTTTCATACTTCGTCAAATGGAAATTCTCTAGAACTTCCAAATACCAAATATCCATTAAAATTCATTATATGCACACTTCAAGATTGTTAAATGATTCCTCAATGTGAACCTAAACATAACTTATTAAGGTTATTTCAACTGCAACTTAAATTTAAAAAAACCGGACACCAAATCTCTTCCTAAATACTAAATAATATAATTTAAATAATTTTGTTTATCAACAAAAAAAAACATCAAATAGGAAGCACCTTGTAGCTAAAGTTTCCGATACAACTTACATATAACAAGTTCGAAGTCAAAATAAATAAAATAATTGTAAAAAATATAAATATAAATAAATAAAAAATACTTTTGTGAACTTGACATTTTAATTTGACTAAAATAAATATGAACAGATCATTTTCAAGGTATATTTTTTATTTATTCATATTTTAAGGTAGCCGCAATCCGAAATCAAATAAAAGATATTTTTATTTTTATTTTTTACTAATAAATATACAAAGCATGCTATAATAATTAATAAAAATTCACATAAGGATTTAATTTATATAATTTAGCAGGGATTATAATTAAATAATTAAAATAATGTAATAAATAAAATATTATTTGAATATTACTTAAACGGTCACTAGATAATACCAACTTTAAATGATTTTCAAAATATAACTATGAACTGTCAACTTTATTTTTTATATCGTGAATTCTTTAATTATTTTTTTAAAATTTTAATATAAATAAATAAATTATTTCGTTAGAAAATAAATTTAATATTATAAAAAATAATTTATGTATTTATTAATGTTTAATATCCTTTTGTTGTTATATACCATTAAAATCGCTAGTTACTATTTGAAATTGGCGAGCTTAACGGAACCGTCGTTTTTTCCCTAACAAATATGGAGAAGAGAGATCAACTTTGCCAATCTACTACAAACATTCCATTTCCAGTATTATTCAACAAGGACACTCATAAGAGCTCGTGTATTTTTGCTAAAATTTAATTAATTATATCTCTTAAACGCAAATAATATTATCAAGTGTATTTAAATCTATTTTACATTTATACTTCTTTTGAACAGGTTGTAAAAAATTGATGAGAGTGAAATTTTATTAAATCTTCGGAGCATAAAATATAATTAAGGTATTAAAATAAAATTTAGACATAAAAATGATGACTCGCGCATGTATGCCTATCGAAACCTCTCGCTTAATGAATCGAAAATATATGCACTACATTTTCCATTTTAATAATACTTAACCAATAATGGAAAAGTAATATTTTGGAACGAAGTTCCTTATGGGACGATGCGGAGGGGTCCCGGAAAAAACGTCCCTAGCGTAAGATTATTATTATTTACAACATACATAACAGTGTATAGTAACAACCACACACTTTGTGTTCGTGTTATGTCGTGTTGTGTGTTGTTCGTGATATGTATGATTACCACGTGTTTTATTTTTGTGGTTCTATGTGTATAATTCATTTACGATTATTTTTTTTATAAATCATTGTAAATAAATTAAAGTTTGAAAAATTCAATAAATAAATATAGATTATCTTACATTAAGTGTAACATACAAATCATAACAACAGCTTCAACCTGTGAATTTTGTGTGACGATGATGCGTACGCATCTTAAAATTAACACTCTCATCAATTTTTTCATAACGCGTCTAAAGATGTATAACTTCAATAAAAAATTAATATATTAGACTTATTATTTAATTAATAAAAACAATATTTTATTAATAAATACATCAAACAAACTGTTGATGTAGAAGTCCTATTAATATAATATTAGAGGGAAAAAAGAAGTGGTTTATTTATTGTACGGAGTATTTTGTGTTTTATGCAACAACAAAAAAATGAACGTAGTAAATTTGATTCAAGGTTGATAATTTATTATTTTATCAGAAAATTTTATTAAGAATGGTCAGTTTTTATCTTGAAATATGAATACATTTTTTATTGAAAATTTATCAACGTCATAAGTTTTTGTAGTATTAATAACACATTAACAATTATTTGTATAATTCAGCATATTCATTTCATACAAACATCAGCAATTTTTGTATTCACAAAATTTTACGACTCAATTTTCAGTCTGTATTTCTTTACAATTTTTGCAAAAAATTAATTTCACATCTCTGAATTTACAGTTGACCAGAGTTGATAATTTTTGAAACCAACAAATAGTATAGTAGGGTGAAACTCATTGAAAACTGAAGAGAATTTAACAAATATGGAAGAAAAATTAATTTACGGCCGATCTGAGGACGGGAAATAGAAGGGAATGAGTTTTTAAGTGTAAAATACGGTTTATCTCGATTTCTGGCAAAACTACAAGCCACTATGGATAAAAAGTTAAATCGCAAAGGTAATAAAAAGATCTACAACTTTTGTATTTACTTTTTTTTCACATAACCTCAAAAATTTATGTGAAAAATTGAAAGTTATCGGTTTTTATGTTCCAAATACACTGTAATTTTTAAGATTTAAAATATTTATTTTTTCACCTTATTTTGAATAAATATCGAAAAAAACACCCTAATTTTCAAAAGATTTTGAGCTTATGTGAAAAAAGTGTAAATATAAAAGTTGTAGATCTTTTTATTACCCATAACTTTGCCATTTGACTTTTTTTCCATAGACTTGTAGTTTTGCCAGAAATCGAGATTAGCCGTGTTTTTAGGGCTTCTACCCTCATTTTGGTATCTATATGGTTTGAAAACAATTCAAAATCCCATCAATCACTTATTTGAAACAAGAACAAATGAACTTAGTTGGCCAGTTTACCGAAATCAATTACATCAATTTTACTGTAAATAAACTTTAAGGGAAAACAAATGCCAATGTCATTTTCATTACCAACAAAATGCGTACCTATTTAAATTGTTTATTCAAAGTATACAAAACCAATAGCACACATTTTTCATCATAGGTAATTCACTAAAAAATAAAAAAACATCACTACCTTAACCCGTACACATTTTTTCAAAAACAATTAGAATTAGAAATGTATTTAAACTAAAAATTATAATAATGACGTGGCCTTCGCTATAATGTGAATGAACCACACATAATATATATAATATATATATACATATATATAGTTGTTGTTTTTATAGTCACTCAATACTTACTTCATTATTGACTGTTTTATTAGAATTTTGCATTGTTTATCTGCATGAGTTTATATATAAAAAATAAAATAAAAATACATAAATTTTTTCCATAGTATTTTTACAAGGCTGTTGTTTTATTAATACTATTAATAAAAAAAAAAAAATACAAACATAAGCCAACTATTATTCTCTACAAGCAAGCACTCTATTAAAAACACTTGTATTTAAAGTTGTATTAAAAAACTACTTGTACAAGTATTTTACCTCTAAAACTCTAAAATTTCGTTATTTGCCATTTATAACCTTCCTTTATACCCCCCCCCCTTATTTCTAAACTTAACATATTTCTATAATAGTCTAAGATCCCGCTGCAGGATTATATACGCTCGCTCATCGGTGGTTTTTGCTTAAAACCATACTCATCAAAATTTGGCCACCAGTATTTTTAATAAGGGTGGCTGTTAAAAATAATAAATATTTAGGGTAGAGTGAAAGAGAGTTAGCGCGTCAGACTAGAATAGCGATTGCCGGCTATGCGACGCTTTTAAGCCATTACGCCGAATGTTAGTGTTCTGAACCACCGGGGTTTAATAGAGACGACTTATAATAAATACTCCAAAAAATATCCGGCAATCGCTATCCTCGACTGGCAAATTATGTTACGCGCTAACTCTCTTAAATAAAATTTTATTCATATCGTAATTGAAACTATATGCCTGACAATCTATATTTTACTCTTGTTTACTTTAATTTAGGTGCCATCACATACCAGTTAGTATTACGCGTTCACATATTATATTAAATAAATTAGAGTCTATTGAGACTGTTAAGTTTGGCTGCCAAATACATGGCTGTTGTTGGAAGACAAAATGAAGTCTGTTCTGTGATTATTAATTTTTTTAGCATTTCAGAAGTATATGATGATATTCATAGTTTACTAAGAAAACATACATTTTCATCTGACATTTAATTATATTTTCATACCCACAAATATTATCAATACATAATTTATCATTTAATCTTTTTTTAAAATTTTTAGGATAATTTAATTTTCATTTAATCAACCAGAAAGTGTCTGTTAGTATACAACAAGTGGTAATGATGACATACTTCAGAAATCACACACATACATCAAACCAGTTCACTAACAAATTGTGAATATATTTCTGGTTAGATTTCATTAAACGTCCAATTTTTTACTTTAATTTTCATTTAATTAAACACAGTGTGTTAACATACAACAAGTGGTAATGATGACATAGAATTCTGTCTTGTTTAAATTCCTGATTTTTTTTTAAATTTTTTGGAAACTTTCTAATTAAGTTTTAAACTAGTGTGAATTTTTAGTGAAAATTATTATTTTTTTCCCTACCTTTTAATGGTTTTCAATAAAACTCAGTTATTAGACCAATATTCGTCTTAAATATCCATAAATGTTATTTTTTATTAAAATTTATAAAATAAGTATTGCGTAAAAGTTAGAAAATTACCATTTGGTCAATAAAAAATTTTATCATCATGTTTTAGAGAAATACACATAAAATTTTGTTTAACATTCAAAGAAGAAAAATAATAAATTTTTAGTTTACTTAAAATAAATATTTTGTTGTTTTGTTGAAATAATGAACACGATTTTTGCTAAAAACCATGAAAATTTGAAATTTTTTATCAAATGAAACAAAATCATAAAATTATTATTATTGTTTACGTCCAGTTAGCACGTATTATTATTTATTGCAAATGATTTATTATTGTAACTATTGTGCTCAAAAAACTAATTGAAAATTATCGTTACGCAATTTTTTTGATATATCGAATAATTTCAAGGATGACACGAACGAAAAATACAGTATTTTTGAGAACTTGTATTTCTCTTCGGAGTAATTCGAGGCATGGTTTGTATCTAGCTCAAAATACAACTTTATAGTACTTGCATAAATCTTATAAAATGGAATATTTCTAAAATGAACTTAGACCAGTCTACAACTTTTATATTTACACTTATTTCACATTTTTCGATTGAAAATTAGGCTGTTTTTCGATATTTATTCATTTATCAAAAAGCTAAAAATAAAAAACCAAAAACTTGGTTATTTCAATTTTTCATAAAATTTTTGAGGTTATATGAAAACAGTATAAATACAAAAGTTGTAGATCTTTTTATTACCTACAACTTTGCTATTTAACTTTTTTCCATAGGATTTGTAGTTTTGCCAGAAATCGACGGAAACAGTGTTTAACCTTATGAAACTCATCCCCTTCCATTTCCCGACCACAGATTGCCCATAAATTAATTTTCCTTTCAATTTTCGTTTCTTACGTTTCCAATGGGTTTCATCCTACTATAATTTTTTTTTTTTTATTTCAAAAATTATCGACCCTGGTCTATATTAGCCTTAAAATTTCAAAATAATTTTTATTATTTAACAACTAAATGAAATTCTTATGAATAAATATTACTTTTTCTAATACATATTGAAAGTACATTTAATTCTATTCATACACATATCATAAAATAGCTTTAGAGCGGGCGCCCACCATCAGATAGATGGTAAACGGACAGTCCTATAAGAAATTCTGATCAGAAATTCTTAAGCATGTACGCGCATATATACCATCGGATATTATCGGAATTATGTCAATCCGATCTATGTTCTTGTAGCGCATTCTATGGAACTTTGAATGAATATTTATTTTTATAATTTTTGCGGAAATATTAAAAATGGATGATGATGACGACTTATTGTATTAATCGCTTTATTCATTTATTAAATGTTCAATGTCTTCCATTTTATATTTTTTGTTAGTAAATAAGAGTAAATAACATTAAATTAAATTAAATCACTCATAATATTTAATATAAATAACTGTGAATAACGATTACTTTAAATTTATTAATTACTTTTTTGGCTAACAGATGGCCTACTTCAGAATATCTTATAATGTCGTCTGATGTAATATCAGATTTTCTGATTAGAATATCTTACCGTTTGCGGGGTCTCATATAAAATACATGTTATTTAGTTACGTCAGATTTTCTGATCAGAAAATCTAATAGTGTGCGTCCGCTCTTATATCAGGAGCAGCTTATAAGTTACTATGTACGCTTCATGTAGTAAGAGTTCTAAGTGCGGTATGTATATATACGAACGTGTACCAATAATACCACAGTACACCGTGCACGCTGCTAATATATATAACTTGCTTTTGCTATTAAACATACATGCCACACAACCAACAACACTAACATACAGGTCTTTGAACTTTCAACATCATAAGTGGGTCACCAATGCGCCAATGATTATCAGCACAGCAGCCATATTGTAATATATATATATATATATATATATACATGTATGTATGTATGTAATGTTATAATGTAATATCATCGTCTTTATTTATTTACTTCTGATCCCTCCCCCCCCCCGCCTCTTGTGTCACCACTGTGCGCGCAATGTGTGCTTGGTATGTTCCTACTCATTACTCTTGCATTATTACATCTACTTACTATAAATATATATATATATATATATATATATATATATATATATATATATATATATATATATATATATATATATATATATATATATATATATATATATATATATATATATATATATAAATATATATATATATATATATATATATATATATATATAGTCCAGAAGAAATAGATTTTTTCGAAGAAAATTTATGGAGGCAGCGAAATTTTTTTCATTAAAAGCCTTGGATGTGCATAGAAGTAATTGGGTGAATGAATTTAAGCGTCTTTATTTCACTACCATGCTTCGGAAGTTATTGTTTAACAAATGAATATAACAACTAACAGAGTGAATTGTTTAAATATACGACTTTTGATTGAATTTCATTGTGTTTGGACTATTTTTAATTAGTATTTATAAAATACTATAAATAGCCTGTCTATACAGTTATATATGTAATACATGTATAATAATAATATGAACTCGGAACATTTTACGAAAAAAATGTTTCAAACAAAAGTTGTTTTATTTCAAAAAAAAAATAAATAAATAAATCTTTTATAGTTTAAAAGTTGGGTCCAGGATCCATTCGACCCAATTTACCAATTTTGCTCATTCAAGAACTTTAACTCACTTTTTATGTTTCGAATACGTTAACTAAATTTCAACTCGTTATCTCTTTGTGTTTGAGTTAGTATCTCCATATAAATTACATGTTAAACATCGTTTTCGAGAGAGCAATAGAAATGTTTTCGTAATTTGGAATCATTCCGGTACCATTTCAAAATTTTGGACTGCATAAATCATAAGAACTGATATGATAGTAGTTCTCTTATTGATAGCTATTCTTTACACTTTTTGCTGTTGTATGTATTACAAAAGGACACAATTTTCCACGATTTATAAACGATATTTATTAATTTTCCGATGTAATTCCGTATTATTTGGGTATTATTAATCTCAGGCGTTATTAGAAAAATAAAAAAATAAAACATTTTATCAAGCGACAAGAATAGCTATAATTTATCGTGTAGATATTAAATTAATAAAACAAAAATTATATATTATAATTTAAAATCATTCACACCATACCTGAAATAGAGACTTTAAATGTTGTTTCTTGTGTTTTTACAATTAGGTATGATATAATTGTGTGTATTAGAAATTTGTATATAAATCTTGTGTGTTTTTACAGAGAAACGCAGTTGAGTTTTTATTTTAAAATAATATGTGAATTTTGAGAATTAACTGTATTAGATATAATTTTGAAAATTCTGTGGAAAATTTAAATTGAATATTTTTTTCGCTGTATCATTTTTGGTACAATGATTTTCAGTTTTTATATCCGAGTATAGGAATTTCGCAAAAAATTTCGATGCCTTGTCAACTGTCTAATTAATTAGGACTAATAATACTATACTCTTTTTACATCACCATATATGTATATTATTATTTCTCTCTTGTTATTACTACCCCCTCCATCGTTCCCCCCCTGCCCCGAACAACTAGTTATAATGTCGTCGTCTCTTATTTCCTACTCTAGTCTATAATATGTTTATTTATATTGAAGTTATAAAATGACTATTTTTACTGTAATAGAGAAACACACATTAAAATTACATAACAAGTATTTTATGTACAGAATGCAACAGGAATTTGTTATTCATAGTAGTGTGATTTTATTTCTAATTCTAATTTCTTCTTCTTTTTGAAGTTATACTGATTTAGGCACATTATGAAAAAAATGATGTGAGTGAAATATTAAGATGCGAGTACATCACCGTCACACAAAATTCACAGGTTGATACTGTTGTTATGATTTATGTTACACTTAATGTAAGAAAATATATATTTATTTATTTAATTTTTCAAATTTAAACTGAGCTTTATTGACTGTGTTGACTATCCTTCTCCAGTCCTTTTATTATTTTATTGTAATTAATTATTTGCATGCAATTAAAAATTATTTTTTAATGATGCCAAAGAAGTATAACTTCTGACGCGCGTACATAAGTACACGCACCCATTTTTTTTTTTTAAATAAGAGTCTCTACGGGCCCTTTTTATGGCCCTAGGACTTAATGCACTGTAGTGATACATCGTTACGATACAAAAAGAGGGGAAATATGGTCAGCACACTGTCCGTCCTCCCAATTTCTTCCTCAATCATAGATTAACCCATTTTTTGGTCGAGTCCTGGGAGTGTATGACCAAAATATCAAACGCGAATCCAGGGGATAGCATGGTAGTCATGACCCGCCTCTGAAATCTCTGAAATCTTCAACATGGAAATTATGGAAGGTTGAAGCCGTACCGGGAATTGAACCCAAAACCATTGGACATGATAGATTAGCGCGATATCACACGGATCATAATTTTCGTTGGCGGGGTCTTTACTGAAAAAAAATATGTTTTGGGGTCCAAGAAAATAGTTTATTGCAATTTTCTTATATGTAATCAAGATATCTTCCGAACCAAACAAGATACAATCACCAAATTTTATATTAAAGTTTTAGATCTTAAACTGACCTGCCAGAATTTCTCACATCATTTTATTCAAGTGATTTTCACTTTTTATACGTTTTTCTCAAAAATAGTTACAACGATTTTTGAGAATAAAAAAATGTTGTCAAAGAGAAATTGATTCTTTTCTGATTTATTTTTCATAAATATTTGAAAAGCTGTACATCCTCAAAAATAAAAGTTTTAACTTTTTCACTCAGGTTCTTCGATTTGTACAGATGATAAAAATTTGTATCGCGTGGACTCACCATTTAGATAGTGAAATTGACAAGAAGTTTTAAAAATTGAAATTTTTACTCAAACATTTTAAATTAAATTTGATTTATTTATAAATTTTTTTAAATAAGCTAAGTATTTCTTGCTCAAAAAAATAGTAAAATTCTACTCAATATAAGATATATTATCAAAATTATCGATAATTCAATTAATATTGATAATAAAACTCAATAAACGAGTATAAATAATTGATATATTTAAATTTCAGTTAAAAAAACTTTTTAGTGCCTTATCTAATATTCACTTTTGAGTCAGGTCAGGCTTTTATCTAATAATAAAATTATTGATAAATAATTTACATTGCAAAAAAAAAAAAAAAATAGTTTAGAAAATATTAAGCTTTTTATCGCATAGACTTTATTCAAAAACCTACTTGAATTGAGTAATAATTATTATATCAATAAAATTAAATAAACAAATTTAACAAAAAAAAACAAAAAAAACTGTAAGATAATAATAATAGTAATAAAACAATATTAGATATTAGAAAATAAATTTTAAAGTTTATTAACCAGGAAGTTGTAATTCGAAATCTATCGTCAATTCTGTATTCATCAATAAATATAAATATCAATTATTTTTTATTTATTAAGGCAGTTTGGTAGCCGCAATCCGAATAAACACAAAAAAATATTGGGTTAACTTTAAGTCATTTGGCTACCAAACTACCTTAAGAATTTGGAGGCTGAAAGATAAGTGAAAATATCAAAACAAACACTTCTATCTTTTGTAATTTTAAAACTTGTGTTAAGGAAACCAATCGATCGATTTTGCTGATTCACGAATTTAAACTCACTTTTTTTATGTTTAAAATACGTGTGTCACCAAAGTTCGCTATCCCTTTTAATTTTTGATTTATGACCACCCATTGTTTCTATGATCACCCATACCATACCATTTTGTTTGTACTTTCAATATTTAGATGGCATTACAAACTTATGTATACTCTAAACATATTTTAGGTATGTTCGAGTATAATAAATATATTTCAATGAATATAACATATTCATATAATATCTCATTGATTATTATATAATAATGTATATAATTAGAAAATCACAACATAAAGCGGAAGCTAATAAATTAGTTATCTGTTAATACTAATAATAATAATACATCTGATATCAACTTTCATTTTCTTAAAAAAAAAAAAAAAATAAACGGAAAAAAACAAACATGGTAGTATTTGTTTTTTTTTTTATTTATTATAAATACAAAGTTTAATAAACTCAACAATAAGTTAGTACTTTTACGTAACACATATATATATATGTAATACGTCCTCTTACTTCTGATAATACAAATAATTACACTATATTATACGTATGCATGTGTATATACGGAAGTAAAATATATAATGTATGAATGTGTTCAATTCTCTCTTTAAAATTATTATTACACCATTTTTACAATAGAGAAGAGATATGTGTTAAGCATATAGTCCGGGAGGTAGCGTTGCAAATAACACAATCATTTCAAGTCGATTTTTAAATTCATGTTTATTAGCAGTCATACATACACTGTTATGAAAGTCAGCAGGCTCCGCAAGAGCGGGATAAAAATTTTGTGCCATGCAATCTTCAATCGTAAGGCAATCAAATCAGTCATATTCAGCTGATAATTATTCCACCTAGTAAATATTCTATTTTTTTTATTTACTACATTATTGAAACTATTATTAATTTCAAGCGAACTGAAATATATTTGAACCTTTTTAAAACGTTCATAAAAATTGTCTGTCATTTTAGTGACTAGTAATTCTGGTATATAATATTTTATTCTGTTTAGATTGAACTGACAGATGACAACTAGTTTATATCAATATGACGTCACACTCAAATTTAGAATATTTAAGTATATTTGTATATAAATTTTTGTCAAATTTCATAATTTATTTTTCATTATCGAAAGTTTCCAATTGTTTCGACAGCATTCATGAACCACGAGGCAGGATTAAGAGGAGGGAGTAAAACTACATAATTTTTGTTATGGCGAAATGAAAATATATTTTTTTTAAGAATAAAGAACGAGAATCTTACAAGAGAACACGATATTTAGGCTCTAAGTGTAAGAGATATTTTCCTAATAATAAATGATTTGCAAAACAAGTGCCATCATTTGAGACAGAGAAAACAACGTTGCTTTTCAAATAGGGGAGGAGGGGTGTTAAACTCTTCGTTAGACTGTATAGGGGGAGGTGTTTTGATGAGGTTAGAATTGAACCTCGCGATTTATTGACTCTCCCCCTTATGCTGATGAATTTTTTAGGCATTTTGATATTGAATAGAAAATAAATTAGATATTTTTTTCGTGTTTAAACTTTGATTTTATTAATTCTAAAAGAGTTTATTAGATTATTGAGCATAGTTTGACAAGAGTAAGTCTCATTATTGGTTGGGTTAAAAGCCTCGATTGACTGTGCTAACATTCATTCAGGACCTAACTTAATTATCCCGCTGTCTAAATATACCTCACCTTTCCGTTTAGAAAATCTAGTCCCAAGATTCTAGACCACCAGTTTTTTAAAGTCAACATCAATGTATCAGACTCTCTATTTTTTGTCCGCTTCTCTGCAAGAGTGTTGTTGATCTCCCATCTTTTCAGATTATTGCCCACATTTCTTGTGATTTGCTCTGTAGATCAAATTCTCTTATGTGACAAGCATCTCGATCCTGATAAATCTCTTCATTGTTTTGTAGATTTATCGAAATATTCTTTAGTGATTCGCTCGTTAGTGGTATTGCGGAAACATTTTAATCCATGTCATATCCAAAAAACTAAGATAAATGTATGATAATGCATAGCCAGTATTCTCTGTAATTTTCCTCACTTTTTCCCGAGATTTCTATGGCGATATAGACCGTATCTGATTTCTTGTTGAATCAAATTGCGATTTGACTAATTAAATATGCATATTATTATGCAATCTAATCTAGTCAAAATAGCGGAAAATAAAAATACAAATATCCCAAACTTTTAAGAAACATGACATAGCAATAAATCCAAATTACGAGAATTGGAATAAATTTGTATATTTCCAAATAAAAACATTAATAAAAAACTAAAAAAAGTTCAAGGGAATTATTTTTGGTGAAATTTCATTAATTATCATTATTATTATTTTTTTTAAATAAATTTTGTCAAGGTGACAATCCAAAGACATCCAAAAAGTATTAAAAAGAGAATGGGGCCTCCTTCAAATAACTACTATAACCCGCCTAGGGCCTCAGCATGTTGAAATCCGATATGACATTTAAAAATAATACTTATAAAAAAAGTTTTTAGCAAAATGGTGTGGGGAAAGAATTGAATTGTTGAGGACACTCAATATATTGTATGTACAATAAGATGTTGTACATATAGTCCATTAAATTGAATGTGCAATGTGTAATGTTTGATGTTCGAAAATAGCATAAATTTTACTCAAACTTATCATTTAAAATTTGATAGACGTAAGATAGATTAAATCGTGTTTTCATGAATAATTAAATTATCGCATAAATACAGTTTTTTACAGTTAAAACGGCGAATTGAATATGACGATTTCATGAAAAAGTCAGATTATTTTAATGAAATGTCAATTACATTTACACTCTTTTATAAAATTTCATACTTGGAAAAATCGTCTACTTGCAATTAAGCTATACAGGCGATCAAGCTAGCAGGGATCTACACTTTAAGGATTGATTTAGCAAGATTTTGCAATTTTATTGGCCTTTACGTTCACACGGAGAATAAAAAAACCAGAAGATATTTGTGATCGAGCTAGTACATACACTCCGAGTTGAATTAATTTTTTTAATCCTAAAACTAATCTCAAGTACGCTGAGAAATGCTTTCTAGTCCCTAAATGGTTAATCGTGGGGTAAACATGAAGACCAAAATATCAAAATCAACCGCCAACACATGTTAACTCAATCGCAAATATGCGAATGACAGGTGAACTTTATTGTTCTAGCACATTATATCCGTTTTACTAAAATAGTAATGGAATTGAACTCCAGGCATTCCAAGTGCTAGTAATAAGTTAAAAGTAAGGCCATATTTCATTTTTCCATTTCTTGAAAATTAATTATAGGCAAGCACTCTTTGTTTGCTTAGTGACTTACAATGTGCTTCGCTTTAGATTTATGTATACTTATTTATATTTATTCTGTAAGGATATTTCTCCCTACAAATTTGACTTCTCAGTTGAATCGATAATAAATAGTCGATTTAAATTTTAATTATAATTATGTTAATTTCATTTTGATTGATAAATGAATTTTTCTTTGGTTTTTAAGGTTACATCGATTCAACTGTGGAAACTTAATTTTTTTGACATCTGTAATTTTATAGCTTTTATGTACTTCTTCTAAGTATTAAGCACATCCTGAACCGAATCACTTCCTCACTGAAATTCGATAGGCATTTGATCATTAGTATCGGGTGCAGGCTATCCTTACCAATGGTTTTCCATTTTGTCTGCACAAAGTGAATACTGGTATTGTTTCTTATAAAGTCAGCCATAGCTACATACCTTCCTCCATCTATTTTTTGACTTATTCTGTACAATTAGGTATTGTTTAAAAACAAATTAATATAGAATTGAATATACTCTTATTTATTATTAATACAAGTACATAACATAAATTAACCATAACCTATTATTATTAACCATAGCAACGATTTGCGTAATCTCCAATATATATAAAATTGGGCTAGATCATTGTGAACGTCTATAGATGTCATCGATCTTTCAACGTGTTTTCCATCTGATTTGCAATAAAAAATATGTTATTTTTTTCTTGAATGAAAAATAACATATATTATGTGTACTTTTTAATAATTTTCACGTATTTATTATATTCACTTGTATGTCTTTTTAAAAATAACTACTTTCCCTTAATTACACTTACATCAATATTATTATCTATTAACACATGTAATATTATTAAGAATACTTTTATGTATTATTATATATACATGCATAATACTATATGGTTATCTTTATTTATCAATATTGTCTATTCTTTTTTAATAACAATAATAAAAGTTCATTTCCTATGTTATATAAAATTATACTTGGGATTTATGCCAGAAATAAATAATACAAAGTTTAAATATTTAGTTAAATTAGAGCATTAGGTATAATTAATTATGTGGATGAGATTCATGCTTCGATTTCAGCGCTATAGTAGCAAAAATATAAACCACTCTTTATTACAGTTAGCATGACTATTTTCCATAGACTACAAAAATGCGATTATGTATAGATTGACGAAGTATTTGGTCACGTGTTCTATTCAGAATTTAATTGTCTTACCTGATTTGTTGACTCCTACAACTTTGATCCAGGTCAACTCAAGAAATAAAAGCTGATTCCTGTCAGAACATGGTTTCCGTTCTTGTCATACTATAGCTTCACAACTGAAAAAATTTCGAAGTTATACAGAAGAAACTTTATTGAAAGCGTCCTCGAGGCCTTTTTTTTCTCACTTTTTAATATTATTGCAATTTTTTATACTAACCATAATTTTTTTTTTTTTTTTGTACTAAAAATTTGTATTTTTCTTTTGTTACAGGAATTATGACCGTTACGCGCACACCGTGTGAGCTCGACAAAATGAGCCTTTTCCAGGATCTGAAACTGAAAAGAAGAAAAGTAGATTCTCGATGTAGTAGTGACGGTAAGATTTTTCCTTATTATTTCTCTTTTATTTCGAAACTTCATTCATTTAGTGTGGCGATTGTCAAAATTTTACTGGCCCCTAAATGGATGGAGACAACAACTATAAGGCAAATGAATCTAATCTCTCTCTAAATAGGGACATAAAAAAATTGAAGCAACAATTTTCATTTATTTGTACAAAATTTTTACAACGATTTTAATTCGTAGCGGTAGAATTTATTCAACGGTCTACTTTGCAATATAAGTTAATTTTCTGAGGAAAACTACATATGATTTTACAAGAAATTGACTCCAAATTTTGTCTCATTAATCTGGTATGCAAAAAAATTTCCCTAATCGCAAATTTAGAATTAATATAAGCATAATTTTTTTTTTTTTTTTGATTATTTGGAAAACCTGAAAACATTAGGTTTTTACAATTGATTGGCTAGTTTTTGAGATATCGCTTGAAATTTATCCGGAATTTGTTGAAATTTGTACAGATCAAACTACACTCATGTACATAATTTTTTCGAAATCAGATGCAAAACGATTTTACATCTGACTTACGATTTTTCGTAATTTTCTTAAGGGTTAATAACTCAAAAAATATTTATCCAAATGTTATGAAATTTAGTATGCATAATATTGACATAAAAATGAGGAGATTGCCAAAGAGTTTTTCTCGAAAAAAAACCTTAAAAATTTGGATTTTATACTTAGAAATTTTTTTGCGAGAAATTTTTCGACAAGTCCTTTTTTGGATAAATATTTTTTGAATTACTAGTTTGCGAAAATTGAAAGATTTTTCATAAAGGAGTATGCATCTATATATTGATAATCCCTCTTAATATCAGATACGAACCCTAGACCTTTAATATAACAATACAAGTACATTAACCTCGCATTAATCGCATCTGTTCGTAATGAAAGTAATAACAAAAAAACAAAAGGGTGATATTGAATTGAAATATTATGAATACACCTTCTCCATGGTTCTCGTAATCAGTCAAACAATATACAACATACAAATTATAATCAACGAAAAAGTGAAATGCTATTATTTTATTAATTATATTTCCTATATAATAAAGTTATTATTATTATTCATGCATTCAAAATTCACTTTCTCTTAAAATTCACATTTCACCACACACACACACACACACATATATTTAGCAAGTCAGGCAACACAACACAAGAACATAAAACGAACCGTGTCTCTCCTAGTTGTTTATGTTATTTTCAATACAACAAACACACATAATATTATTAGATATATTTTCTCAGTGTATCTGGTATTTTCTCTGGTATTGTGAGATATATCAAAATACAATAGTTTGTAGTTTATTAGCAAAAGGAATTGTTTTACTAATTCAGAATGAAATAAACGTGTGTGTATCAGTTCAATGACCTTACATATATATATATTTACTTTCGTTGTTTCTTGAACTTTCTTCATATATATCTCTCACTTCCGGTTAAGTGCTGTAATCAACTTTTAATCTTATTTTTAATGTACGAAGTTTAACAAATTTTATAATCGCTGATTTTGGTTAATCATCTGAATTTAGAAAGTAATTGTTATATCGGATGTCGTTAGGAAATTTATGTGTGTCATGAATGTGGAAATTCATGTGTCACTATATATTTTTATTCAATGTGTACATTGATTTTCAGTCAATTCATTCGATGAGATTCGTTTTTCTGAAATAAACTATTCGTGCCAAAAAATGTTTTGAATAAGCACTATCGCTACGAGACTTCATTATAAACAATAAGAGGGAAACTGTAGCCGCGTCCCTTGCACCTAGATCTATTGGCCATTAGTACACTCCATCGCCAGAAGCTAAGATGGAGGCCTTCAGACTCAAGATGCGATAAAAGAACTATACAAAGCAGATGAAGCTACAGGATCTTATCGAAACAAATGTCCACACCATGATGGTTGGATCCAGATACAGTTCTTCACTTCTTAAAGTCGGGACATAATAACAAATCTACCCTTTAAATTTGGAGGTGCTGTGGAGGTCCATAAATTTTTAAAACTTCATTTGCGGGTATAAAAGAGGTATGGAAGCTGAGATGTTGAGAAGAGATTAAACATTTGAAGATTTACCCCCCCCCAAACCCAAAAGACACCTTTTTGGCATTACCATAATCAACATTCAAATTTTCAACCCTCTAGAGGAAAAAGGTTATTTGAGAAGGTCGAGCAGAGATTTTTTGAACTAAGCAAACTAGTTTCAATGAAATGGTCTAGTTGGACTGACTTAGGCTCACATTGTTAAATTAAATCTATATAGTATCGTCACGAAAACCGTATAATTTTTTCTCGGACAAGCTATTTAACTGCCAATACATAATAATGGCTTATTCCATAATATTTTATCTTATTTAAAGTTGTCTTACAATCCTTTGCGAAACCGATTGCACATTCTTCACCAAATATATTATTTAGTTCATATAAAATCGGAAATCCAACATTATTTGCACCTGTAAAAACCTGTAGAGAATTTAATATTAAAATATTTAGGCCCCAATCTTTGTATCTATCCATTTTTAAAACTATTCCAATAGAGAAATAAGTTCTCTACTATGGTTGTTGTTTCGATAGCGCCCCGAAGTTTCCCTTGTATGTCACAGTATCTTACTCCAGAAAAAATCTTAGAATCCAGGTATCGATAGAACAAGGACACAGAGCGGTTATCGTCTCATAACCTTTATCCAAAATGAGTAAAAAAAATTCCTTTTTAATGTTATAGAAACTTAAAATGGCATTGACACCTAAGATTTAGATTCACCAAAAACTTTAAATGCAATTAATTAATTTGGTAAATGTAATTACTTAAACAAAATCTAAAAAAACAAATGAATAATTTTATTAACCTGTCAAACAAAAATTGTAATTGGTAGAGGTTAGGTTTGTCTAAACATACTCACTTTTACATACACACACAACATAGTTTATAGAGAATGAAAGTAAAAGTTGTTGAACGAGTTATATTAAATAGATACCTCTAAAGAGCTATTTTATAACTGAATAAGAAGTAAATCAAACTACCGTAAACTAAAAAATAACAAAAAAAACAACAACCATTAGATCTTTAAACCTGTTACTTGATTTTGTTATTTGAATATATACCTATTAGTTTATATAACTGCAGTTTTGAAAGTCATACATGTGGCTGTGCAGTTCATCTATAAACGTTAGTTCACACAATCAAATTGATTTGTTTTTTTTTTTTGCAACATGAAATCTAATCTGTTTCCTGTATACGCTAAAATTAAGAAAGTTATATAGAAAATATTTTTAAAAAAAATAAAAAACCAGAACTTGTTTATTTTTAATTCCTGGTGTTTAGTTTATATAATTTTACTGTTGTTATATCATAAATGCAATATATAAATTCACTTCCTGGCGGCTTTTTAATGTACTATTAGATTGCATGCCAATTAATATTAATTTATTAAAGATTTTCTTTTTTTTTGCATCTTTATATATTATGTTATTCGTATAAAATGAACTTTTACTTCGTGATATCTAGATTTTTAAATTAATTATGGATCTAAAATGGCTTACACAAGCTTAAATTTAAGAGCTACATTCATTGCGTTAATTTTAATCTAGATTTTTGCTTTTTTTTAATATCAAGTCATCCTATAAACAATGGCATTGCTCATTAAGATAAATAATAATTGTGGATTAATTGAAAATGAAATTTTTCCAATAAAATTTCAATTTTTATAAATATCAATATCAGGGGTCCTAGTTTCTTCTTTTACCTGGCAAATTTTGTACGTCACCTCTTTGTAAACGAATGCAGAATTTGACAATTGTCTTTATTTTCAAGGGTTTTTGTTTTATTTTATCTGTCATTACAGTCAGATAAAATTTAATTTATCGTGACTATCGTGATAGTTTGAACTCGACAGTCAGCAACTCGTCTATTCTGCCAGTTCTCGTCTATTCTCGCAGGGACGTATCTAGAAGTGGGTGGTCTACCAGTAACAGCAGATTGCTCTTGTAATTCGTAGACGGGAGAGGGATTCTGCACGCCATTTTTGTCGCGGGCGTTAGAAAGCAAAGATCCGTCCCTGAATTTTAGAGTTTTATTTACTATCTTGCTGGTGTCATCTCGTTGATATTCAAATTCTATATTAAATTTTAATAAAAGATTTTGTTCTACTACAAAAACTATCCTTAATGGTTGTGGTGATTTTATTTCATGGTCGACCTTACCCCCGCCCCCCGTTTCTCTCTCAGATCTACACACGATACCCATAATATTCATAATTATTATTATTTTATTAATATAAAATGGTGATGTTTAATAGGTTGATGATTTCATGAATTTGATTATATTCAATATACACACAAACAAAAAAAAAGCGAATGATGTGTCATCCTACAAAATGATTATTAGTAAGCTGTTGTACAGATTTCTTATTAAATCTTTTGTATAAATATGACCTTAACACTGTTAAAATCTGTGTGTAATTTTCTTTGAATTACTTTCTAAATTACATTTTGTATCTTTTAAATGGATTTAATTCTACCAATAGCATCATATAAATTTGCATCATTTTGATTGGCTTACAGCATTTACACTTTTATTGAATGTGTCTTTGTTTAATGCATATTTTTATTTCATCTTTTCTTGACCTTTTTATGATGTTTTTACAATATACTCGAAATACATCAGGCTCTAGATCTTATATGTAGAAAAGTGAGATCGTACGCTAGTTCCGTGTTTGCAAAAAAGTCGTTGGTCGTATCCTAGTAAAGCAATTATTTTGGTTAAAGCTCAATTCAGGATAGACTAATAGGAAAAGGTCTAATTTGAAGCTATCTTTAAATCTAACTTCAAATTTTGTTGGTATTCCATTTTTACCACTTCAGATTTTCACAACGAAATTCTTCGAAAGTAATCCAGGCATACACTCGGCATAGGATTTCCATGATAATTTGCGACCTTGTTCGCATTTTCACTTCTAATAGTCGAATATTTTTACTGAAAACGTCAAAATTATGCTCTAGAGTTTTCCACTTTTCGGCAATGTTGTAAGGACATGATTTGTTATTTTTTAGGGTTAACGTGGAATTTGAGATTCTGAAAAAAAAAACACCTTAAAAATCGCTACAAAAAATCCCAAAAAATTTTACTGCTGTTCTTAGGTGTTCTTGGGTTATTTGAGTCTAGAAAACGAAAAATGACAATTATTGATTTCTGGATCCCATTTTAGGTGATATCTCAAAAACTTAGCATCGAATCGTTGGGTATTATTTTTGAAATCCAATTTAAGGATTGCGTAGTTTTTAGAATATAACCTGAAATCCAATTCAGAAGTTAATATTTCAAGTGATATGTCGAAAACTAGCAATCCAATTGTAAGATAAATATACCCTGGGAAACCTACAAAGAGCAGTAAAATTTGATATATTTGGCGATTTTTAAGGCTTCACACATAGAATCGCAAAATCTATGTTAAGTTTAAAAAATTACAAAAAGCTTTTTTTTTTTTATCAAACTTCAGTTCAAACAACAGTTAGATAGCATAATCCAAAAAATTTTCAACATTTATAGCAAAGGCTTTATATCTGTATGGACTTATTTTGTGAATTTTAATAGTATTATATATCGACACTCAAACATCAAAGTATAAAATAAAATTTCATCAATTAATTGTTACCACTTTTTCCAATATTATATATATTTCTTTTCTCTTCTTAAGTTCTGTTATCCTTTTCTGATATTAAACACAATCATTCTTAATCGATAAAAGATAACAAACACGTGGTTTTACAGTTGCATTATATTCTTTAAAATAACCTTGCATGAAGACAAACACAGTTAACAAAATCGCATCATGAATAAATAACGGTTACTTTCACATTTCAAAAAAATGGTTCCTTTGATAAGAATCATTGAGAACAAACAAACAATATTATTCGTATCTTCTCAAAGAGGTTTGTTGTTCAACACAATATTATTTACATCGACTGTTAACTCTAGAAACAGATACACATTTCATTTCTGTAGTCTTTTTTTTCGTCTTACATCGAAAACAAAAGACATGAGCAGCACATTCAATAGTTATAATAATAAGCAACATTTATTTCTATTTGTCACAATGTTTAGTTGTTGCATTTACGCGGAAACTGTTTTGATAGTAATTATAAATTCAAGGTGCACTAGATCGCAAAGATGACGCCACTCAATGCCAAATATCCTTTCTTCTCTTCAATAATTTGCAAATAACAATTTTGTTTCTTCATTTCATTTCACGCATAACTTTGTGTTCAGTTCATTCAATTTTTTTTATTTGTCATCATTATGTCAGATCCCACCTTGGATACAATTTGTTAATAATTGCATATATTTGTACACAATGGGTTACGTTCAGATTGCATGTGTAATATTACTTCAATTTATGTCAGAGGTTAGTAAATCCATATGTGAACGACATGTCGATGTTTATTTCTGTGCTAGTAAGTTATGATCAACGAAAGAGACGCGCGACAGGCTATATTTTTAAATGTCATTATATCACACACAATATTGGTCATTTAATACCTCAGTTTTCTTTACTTTAATTTGTAAGTAAAAGTTTAAGAGCCACGCGAATTATAACCCTTTCATTTCCTTACGAAGAAACTGATTTCAGTTTCTTAGAAAAATGTGTTACTTGAGTGCTTAATTAGAAAGGTACTAATACGGATCCGTTCTTATTACAATTGTTTTCTTCTTTTAAAGAAATTGCTGCAATAATCAAACCTTAAGTTCATTTGCCTTATTTGTATATTTGTGTTTTTAGGACACGTCCTAGTAATGCGTTCAATTGTCCACAGGCGAGTCCGTCGCCGATACTAGCACCTCATCACCAGACATAGTTTGTCCACCAAGTCCAAAAATCATATCATCGGAGCTCACAATGGCAACATCGGCGCGTAGCCCACAAAGTCCAGATTCATTGACCAGCGGTGGGGGTGGAGGAGGATCAACAGATCAACGTGGAATTCCCGAACGAGATGGTTCATCGGAACTATTGTGTAGTATGGGTGAAGAACCAACGAACTCAAGTGTATTCGATGGTGGAGGTCGAAGTAGTACACCGCAACAAAGTGTTAATACAACACCACCAACTCCAGAACCGTTTCCATCACAAACACCCCCACCACAAAGTGTTATTCGTGCACCGCAACAACACTGCCCTCCGAGTCCTCAGCATCAAACGACCGTACGAACAATCAATACAAATCACCATCAAAGAGGAATCAAACGATCCCATAGTCCAACGTTCCATTCTCCTCATGATGTTAGCCCAGTACGATGTCAACAAACACCACCACCTTCGAATGCTGTTAATGTTATAAATATCACCAGTAATTCCCCACAAAATACACAATCTTCACCACCGATTTCACCTATGACGCCACAACAAGCGATGCGTCAAAGTCCCTTACATTTCATTTCACAACACCCGCCAGAAAGTCCACACTCACGACAATCTCCTATACCACCTTTGAATAATCAACAAGAAATATCCATGATGTATAATCGACAAAATTCTAATAAAAATGAAAATACAAATAATGTTCGAACCATACAACATAGTCCCAGTATACAAATTAAAACAGAACCATCAACTTATTTAATACGTCAAAGTCCGCTGCATATTTTAAAAGAATCATCCAGGCCGCAAAGTCCAAACAACTCCAGTGGTGTACCTACAATCCGCCATACGCCACAAAGTCCAATCCACAATATTCGACAAAGCCCCATACACTTACAAATATCCCCAACTAGTTTACACATAAAACAATGCCCATCAAGCCCCGTACACCATAATATGTCTTCGCCTCGTCAAAGTCCTATCCAGCACATACAACAAGGACAGCCAACGTCACAATCACCAGGTTCCCCACGCCGTATCAATAGTCCTTTATCTAGAAATACACCAGGTGTGATCACATCACAACATGCAGCTGTAATACAATCGCAATTTTGGGTACAAAATACACGAATCAATGGTGTTAAGCCAGAATTAATTGGAGGTAGCTTTGGCGCAACAGCTACTGGAGGTTTATTGGGTGCAACGCACCAAGATATGAAACCGCCTTTAATTGTACAAAGAAGTTCAGCCACCTCTAGCCCACAAGTACGACCGACGCCCACTGTAATAATGGGGGAAGTAGGTGGTGTACGAACAATGATTTGGTCTCAACCGCCTAGTAATTTAAGCGTAACAAGTCCACAAGCTTCATCGTTAGATCCAGCACAATTGCACGCTACCACATCAAGTTGGAGCAGTTCAAATAGTTCCAGTTCAACAGTGGGAACCAATCCGGAAGAGAGTGCTGCTCAAATGTTACTAACACTAGGACAAGATCGTAATCGAAATACACCATCAAATCGTATATTACCTGGTAATAAAACGCAAACATCGTCAAGCGTATCTCAACAACAGCATACCGTTGTGCCTTTAAACATGGAAAGACTGTGGGCTGGTGATTTAACCCAACTACCAGCAAATCAACAAACTCAAGCTTTAAATCTAAGTTCATCGCAACAACAGCAAAATTTAAATCCTGTTGGTTCGATAATGTACCTTAATCGGCCGAATAATACAAATGATATTAAACCACAAATAACTGCAGCTGGAATGACAACATTATTACCGGATAGTGGTCATTCACATCATCCGCACGATCCAACGGACAATCCAGATGAAGAAGATCAACCGATGATTTGTATGATTTGTGAAGATAAAGCAACTGGATTGCATTATGGTATTATTACATGTGAAGGATGTAAAGGATTCTTTAAGCGGACGGTACAAAATCGACGGGTTTATACATGTGTGGCCGATGGTAATTGTGAAATTACGAAAGCACAACGAAATCGATGTCAATATTGTAGATTTAAGAAATGTATTGAACAAGGAATGGTGTTACAAGGTTTGTATTTTATTATATTCCTATTTATAGGACATACTTACAAGATGGACTCTAATCTTCTTGAATCTTCAGTCGCAAGAGACAACAAATCAGTAACTTATACGTTTTTAATTGAACTCAAAATTTCATAAACTTCTCCACTAACCACAATTTAAATAAATTGTCATGGTTTTGTTTAACAATGACATAGTCGACAGTCCTTTTAAGTCATGTCATGCGAGAGTGCAGAATTTGGACAATTTTTTACTAACCAAATATGTACGTGAAATACTTTTCTGAATTATTAAATAACGAAATGGGAACTTATTTTTTTAAATCACCTATTTTAAAGCAGTAATTATCTTGCGTAATAAGCAAATATTTTCACTATTTCTATTTTATTAATACTCACGATAAATAACACAAGCCTTTATTTCGATACGTTATTTTTAAAGCGATTTGACCGCTCTCCAAATAGGAAACAGTTTGGACATTAACTTGACCCAAATTTGTTTCTCTAGAGCATCTTCTTGAGGCTTTTCAAAATCTTTAGAAACCAAATATGGAGAGGCGTAAATCATTTTTGTAACCCTCATTTTCATCGACTTGTGACACGGTATACCCTCTTAATGACAGTTATCTTTGTCTTCTACCACCGCTGTACTATCCAAACAAGAAGGATAGTACTATTCAAAAAACATTTAGACAGTGGGACCATCTATGTGTCGAATTGGAAACTTATTAACTGATTAAGTTAGAAACTGTTACTGCTTCAAAATTGGAAATGTTCAAAAATCAATTTTACTTGATCTTTACTAAGCATAATTACTTCTTTTCTAGCGGTACGTGAAGATCGTATGCCTGGTGGCCGTAACAGTGGCGCTGTCTACAACTTATACAAAGTAAAGTATAAAAAACATAAAAAGACGACAACCAAACAACAAGCAGCCCAACAACAGAAACAGCAACAATTAGCAGCCCAACAGCAACAACAACATCATCATCCCGACAAACAAGCAACACAATATCTACAACAACATGGTGGACATCATCAACATGGTATTATAAAAACGGAAACATCATCCGCAAATACACAAATACCCGCACACTTAGTGAACGGTACTATATTAAAAACAGCATTAACCAATCCAAGTGAAGTAATACATTTACGACAGCGCTTAGATAATAATAATCCAACGACAGTGTTAACCGTAACTAGTAGTACACAACAAACGAATAATAATCGTGGTGATCGTGATAATAATAATCGTGGCGGTAGTGGTGCGGGTGGCGGTGGTGGTGATCGTATACGACAACAATCAGCAGCAATGTATCAACCGATTGATGTAACATTATCAATGATACAAACATTAATTGATTGTGATGAATTTCAAGATATTGCAACATTACATAATATCGATGAATTATTAGATAATAAAACTGATTTAAGTGAAAAATTATGTCAAATTGGTGATTCAATTGTATATAAATTAGTGCAATGGACAAAACGTTTACCATTTTATTTAGAATTACCTGTTGAAGTACATACACGTTTATTAACACATAAATGGCATGAGTTATTAGTGTTAACCACATCCGCATATCAAGCGATACATGGTACATCTGCATCGGGCAATAATACGAATACCAAATTATCATCGAATGCTGATAATTCAGATATTGATTTTACGCAGGAAGTATGTCATTTTTTTATTTATTTATTAAGTTTAATCGATTAGACATTACGATTGGAAATCGTAGTAGCGTTACATTTTTCTCAGAGTATCCATCTTGTAAAGAAAATATCATTAATATAAAACTACTCACTTTCAATTCAATTCAATTCCTTATACATTCTTAAACAATGCATAATTGTACAGAATAAGTAAAAAAAATAGGATGGGCATATGAAGAGAAGGGGAAGGTATAGTGATATGGCTGACTTTATAAGGAACTGTCTCAGTATTCACTTTGTGCAAACCAAAGCCGCTGTTATTGTTTCATTACCCTAATCTTATAATATTAGTTAGTAATGTTAGTTCTTATAAAAACCGCTAGATAGAATAGACCTAGACTGGACAGTCTAATATTAATATTTAAAGGTCCTCAAAGAATAGTTTTGAGAATATAACAGACCCTTATACGGAAGCAATCTGTAGATCATACGTTGTTTGGTATTAGACTTTATTAAATATTATAAAAACTGTGTGTCTAATTTCGACAATTATGAAGATCCGCTTTCTTTAGTTTTACACTTGGTGATTTAGTCTCAAAAGAAATTCTAATACCATAGATAATATATTATTACGATTTATGGTTACTTATGTCGACTCGAAGAGTTAGCAAACAACTCGACGTTTCCAGAAATGTTTGCTGGTCTGAACCATGAACAATTTGAGTAGTGTTTATATTTCAATATAGTTGCTTGAACTTTCTCTAATAGTGTGCAAATTGTAAAAGTCGGATGTAAAAGAGGAATCCATTTCTAAAAACGTCAAAAAAACATTTCCTTTAAGTATCTTTTGCTTTTAAAATCTGCTTATAAAAGCATGATTTTAATCCTCTTTGTTCTCCACATTTATACTTGCACTTTAGTCTTAATGTTTAAGAACAAGTCAAAGTAGAATATAAAGACGAAAATATAATAAATAAGACTGCTTTGAGCAGTCTCTAATTAAATAGATTTCTTTCTTCCGTCTCCGTTTGATAGATTGTCAATAAGTATACAAATTGGTGCAAGGGTCATAATTAGTATAGCTAAGAACTTTAATTATATTCTTAAAATAATGTTTTTTTATTTTATTTTATAGGTTAGTACAAATTTATGTGTACTCCAAACTTGTTTAACATCAATGATGGGTCGACCCATAACGATGGATCAATTACGACAAGATGTTGGATTAATGGTTGAGAAAATTACTCATGTTACATTAATGTTTCGGCGTATAAGACTTACAATGCATGAATATGTTTGCCTTAAAGTGATTACGATGTTAAATCAAGGTAAGATATTAAAGACAAGCATGAAAAAATATTAAAAGCATTGGAATATGAATAATAAACTTTTTTTTTTAATTTACAGGACGTTCGGGGAATGGAAATAGTGGGAATGCTACAAGCGGTAATGCCGGTAATACCGAATTAGAAACAATTCAAGAACGTTATGCATCTTGTTTGCGTGCACTGACACATCATATGCATCCGCAACAGCCACAACGATTTCAAGAGCTTCTAATTCGATTACCTGAGGTAAGTATTGTCCTATCACAAACCTATATTCATTTTGAAATATATACTATTTTCTTTGAATGCAATATGGCGAGGTGATATTTTCAGGTGTTCTCATTTACTGACTCAGTACGAGGATTTACAGGCTTGAAGTCGATTAAGATTAGTGAATAGCAAAAGGTATCTTTCCTAAAACACTTATCTAATAAAACATACCTATTTGGCGCTTCTTGAATCATTTAAATCAGAGTCGCAACATAAAATTTTTTGATTTGCCCTGAGGCTCGAAGCTACGGCACATACAAAGAAAGTGTGATCAGAACATCTTCAGGCCGCCTGATTTTTCCATAATCGAAGATCAGGTACCAATTTTTTTGACTGGGTGAATCCAGAAACATTATGGCAAAAATCTTCAACATGATACGGGCAAGATGTACAACAAGCTTTTCCGTCTTACCGGAATTGACGATTGGTATAAAATCTCAGCATACAACCGCTGAGCTAGTAGTCTGCTCCCCCTTGATTCATTTTGTGGCAATCAAGGTTTTGATTTCTATATACTTCTAATTATAATGAGTTGCCCTTTTTATCTTTTCATTGTTGTAGTTTTTACAAAAATCATATTTTAATAATGGCCTCAATGTCTTTGATCTCAAATTCTCTGCCCTCAAAAGGTCTCATCAAAAGTGGCCTTATGATTTAGTGTGAATTTCAGACTGAGAAGAATTAATTTACGAATGAATATATCTTGATGATCAATTTGAACCACAAAATTCTCAGAGATTATATTCGGTAAATTACCAATTTATCATGCCTTATGTTTTACCTTTGACCACAAAATTACCGCAGACCGATTCCAACTCTGAATCATTTAATATCGTGGTAATCATGGTACTATCATGAATCGCTAACACAATTAGAAGAACCTTGGACTCTGTCCTGCCAAAGTTCTGGAAAACTGTTCTCCAACAAGGTATCAAAACATTGATAGCGACATTTATAAAATATCACCATTTTAAACACAAAGAATAAAAGATTATTCAAAATGAAAACAGGTTTTTAGGGCACTATTGAAAATAAAAACAATTTTTTACATAATCAAAAACTTTCATTTTCAGATTCAGTCAGCTGCTGCATTATTACTTGAAAGTAAAATGTTTTACGTTCCTTTTCTATTAAATTCAGCGATCCAAAGGTAGTATGAAATGAAAATATAAGAATGTTTTATTTTCTAAGTGTGTTTCAATTCAAATTTATTGTTTTTTTTTTATAATCATTCTTTTTTTTTTTTATATAAACCTTTTTATTTTTTAATTATTTCATACAACAAACCAAAAAAAAAAAAAAAAACACCGAGAATAATGTGGTCTCAAGCGTCGTTGTATTTTAAAAAAAAAAAAAGCTCTTTTTTATATATATATACATAAATAATTAATTTTATATTTTCCTATTTGAGAGCATTCATTGAAAGCACTTTTTTTTATATTGTAAATCAGCTTTTCTTTTTATTATAGCTAAAAATAATATCTATTTCTACACTAAGTTAATTCTTTAGATTTTATGTAATTATTTTTTTCAAAATACCTACAAGCACGTAGCTAGAAATATCACTAAGTAGAGAAGGAGTTGATGTTACTAACCTACTCTCCCTGGTTACGTGCTTGCAATACCTACAATTAATAATACAGAAACTGACCTATATACTACAAATTGAGTTGTTGATTTCAAAAATTATCTATGAAAATTTATACAGCCAAGGCCAATGTCATAGCATTGTTGAGATAAGATTAACTATCAACTAAAATTTTTTTTCCGCGAATCAAATATCTAAAAAAAAGACTGAATTTAAATTCGCGATTTATAGAATTATTTTATATCATAACTCTGAAATAGATTTGCATATATATTTTTTAATTAATTAAAGAAAATTTAATTTTCTGTATTATTAAATTATTGAAAAAAAAAAAAAAACAAAACAAAATAATAGATTTTATTCTAAAAAAATGAAAAAGAAAAAAATACATATTTATATATTATGGCAACTTTTTTTTTATATTTTAAAAAGAAAATTTTTAGAGGAAAAATTGTATCGTTTGGAAAGAAACACATATATTTTATATTTGGTTTTACGGTGTCATTTTAGAGCACAGCAAATGAAACTTCTTTTATACGAAAAATTTACAAGTATCTGCTCTCTTTCAGTTAAAGTCTTTTTTTTAATCTATTTTTCGTCTATTTCCTTACTAAATTTCTTTTTCTACAATTTTAAGAATATCTTTAATCTCAAATTAGTTTTCATTGTTTGGTAGCTTTTTTTAAAAATTCTATCAAAGGTCCTAGAAATATTTCTCGTTAACTTGTTTTTCTGTTTCCACCGATACAATACTTGCTCAACTAGCGCTCAAAAACGTTAAAACCAACATTTATTCTTAAGTTATTCATGCTTATCAATTTTCCTTTATGTCTATATACTTTCTTTTTTTCTTCTTCTTCATCAATTTAGTTTTACTCTAAACTATATAAACTTGACGAGTTTTTCTTAACGAGAACTGCAGATTTGTCGACTTTGCATTGTTTGATAACACTTGACTCAAAAATTTTCTTGCTAACCTATTTCCTTTATATGTATCTTCTGTGTTATTCTTTCATATTCTACCTTCATTTCCCTTATAATCTTACATACTTCTTCTTTAGTAAGCTGGTTACTACCTCCTGGCATGATTTGGCTGATGACAGTTACTGTTAAAGAAATATTTCATTTATTCTTAAAATTCTTGTTAAACTATTTCTTCTTTCACTTTATCCTTCTATCTTCTGTTAATCAAACAATTTTCTTTTTTCTTACAAAACTTTCTTTAGTTCCTTCTAAACTTGACTGGACCATTTGAAACTAATAAATGTCAATTTCAGTATAATCATTGAAAAAAAGGCCAACTTTTATGTTGTATTTATTCTTAAATTTCTATTATCAATTCTTTCATAAATTCTTATTAATATATTTCTCTATTTTCTACCTCTTTTCCTCATTTCCAAGCTTCTTTCCACCAAAAACTTTCCAATATTTCTGTATAAAGGTTTCTACACAATATGAAGTTTCTTCAGAACTGGGTTTCTTTAGATTAAATTTTTGAGTGGCAGAAATAATACCAGTGACTCGTCTAATTATAGACGATAGGATAAAAGCTGGCTTAAGCTATATTCTTCTTTTTCTCTTTTCTTATCTTTCTTCTAACACTCTAAATTTCTAATCGAATGCAATTTAGTATCTAAAAAATAATTTCTAGTCGAAAAAAATAAACAAAGAATGAGAATTTGGTGATAGGAAAGTATTCATTGATATTTCTCCTTATATATTTTCTTTCAAACTTTCGCCAATTGCTGTGAACCAAAACTAACACCGTCAAATCAATACTCAAATCCAGAAAACAGAGCGCATATATAATACCTAATACCTGTATATATATTTAAACAAAATGTGTGATTGAGAGTTACCTTATATTTAAAAAATATATATATATAAATTAATTATAAACTAAAAATATATATATTAAAAAAATTAACCTAAAAAAAACTATGTGTATTATATGTGTAAATTACTTTTTGTGTTTTCCAAAACAAAAACAAAAAAACACTAAAAAAAAAAAAAATTTGTAAATATTTAAATTTATAATTATCGTTCGAATACAAAAAAAATTCGACACTAAAGTCTGAATGCGTTGCCTTTTTTGCTACAATTGTCTGAATTTAATTATAAATATTATGTTTCAATACTTTATCTACTTAAATTATAATAATATTATTAACTTACGCATAATTTTTACAGGGTGATTCATTCACATCATCTGAAAACGTTGGCATTTCAAAAAGTACTGAGTTTTTATACTTAATTTTTAAGCCGACATTATATAATAAATATAAGACTGTTTAAAATATGACTTGCCTGTCTCTAAATCACATCCGAAACAAAATCGGTGAATTTTCGATTGTAGCGACACTAGTGTGATCAAAAATGGAATTAATAGAATTGATCTTTCAACAATCGATATAAATATTATAAATTCATAAGTTTATTTACATCCAAATTGAATCAATAATACGGTGTAGTTTTCTTTTTGGCCCGAATAACTTTTAGAAAATTATAAACCGCTAAAAATTATATGAAAAAAAAAACTGGCAACGACCCTTTTTTAATTATATCGTGAATTATCTGTTTTCTGGAAGTTCCTAAAACAGAATAAATGAGTCAGTTATCTTGTCTACAGCGTCTCTTTTGGCACACTAAAAAAACTTAACCACCACACAAGTTTCACCGAAATGCTTCATTTTTCATTCCAAATCATTGAATACTTCATTAAATTTTTTAATCAGTATTCGAATTAATTTGAATCCAATTGAAACATAATATTTATGTTATTATTAATTGTATATTTACTAAAAATATTATAGACATTTAAAATAAAAACATTCGTAATATATTTAAAAAAAAAAAAAAAATTACCTAGTAAAACTGAAAATTAAAAAAAAAAATAATTAAAAAAAAATCTGTAATTTTAAGAAAATATTAAAAAAACATACCGTTAGTGTGCATTGAATTTTAATATTAAACAAGTATGCATTCAGAATTATCTATCAATTTCATTTGTCATTTAATTGGGTTCCGTTCAGCACATCATACATCAGAAATGTCATAATTATGTCATGTATATGTAAGATTTATATCATGTCTTTTGGATGTCTGAATACATACTTGATTATGAAAAAAATTGACTGTATGACCACTAATTGACATAAGACTTAATAGGTTATTTAAAAAAAAAAATTACATCACACCAAAATCATTTAAAAAAAACACATACACACAGATTACAAAATGTACCTAATCATTAATCGATAGATAATGATTATTTTAAGTAATGAACAGATTTGAGTAAAACTATTTACTTTTCTTTTTCAACTAATTATCCAATCAAAATCAAATTTGCTTAGAGTTCAAAATTGGTACAAATATAAATCCATTACTTTAGATAGGATACAATAAATTCCCATTAATTCAACATTTAAAAAGCTATAGGCCGAGAAAATAAGAGGAGAAACCGACATATAGACTAGTAATTAGAGTTCAAAGACAGAACAATCTTTATATGTTACGTACATATTTGGGCGATCATGTAAAAATCTTACAAATGTTGATCAAGCACTCCCTGACTTGATTGGGGGAAAAATCAGGCAGTTGATTGGGGTGCTAACCACTCTTTCCCTAAATAAGCGGTGATTTCGTAACGGCTACAATAGATCGAATATGAGTGTCCACAAACGTCTGTTACCACTACCGATTCTTTTAAGTCTAAAGCAAACACGTTTGCCATTGAACAAAATGTTTAAGACAACTGCGATTGGCGATTGTTTGAGTATTTCGTTTGTACCAAATTTAAACTCGAATATAAAATTTTTTGATTGGATAATAATCATATAAAAAAATTGCAGTATTATGTTTTTTAAACACAATTTTTTTCCTAATCTTAAAAGTTACCAACATTACAAATCTAAGATGAAAACTTTAATCTGTTCATTAAAATTCAAAGTTACCAAGAAAAACCAATTGTATAAAAAAAAAACAAAAACATTTTACATTTTGTCAATTCATTTTCAATGCAATTCCAGGAAATTTTTCGCAATTTCCGCAAAACATTTTTTTATACTTATTTTATTCTTTTCTTGAGATACTTAAGGATTTATAAACAAAATCCGTAAAGATTTAATTAAATAAATATCACTGCCAAGTTTTTTAATTAATAAATTACACTTGTTCATCACTGCCTTATGAATACTGCCACCATATTTTTAAAATCAATGAATTGACAATTTGTAGAATAAGAAAAATGTATATCGATTGAATGTTCCTTTTGCGTTTAGTGTAAAAAAAAATTCTGAAGACATATTATCGAAACAAAGAGTGTCCAGTAGTTTAATCTTTATTATCTCAACTTATTAAAATTATTTATAATTTTAATTACGTGAATAAATATTTTATTCTTATGGTGGAAAGCTCAGTCTTATGGTGAAAGCACTATTTCTTTTGATTTTTAACAATTTTCTTCAATTCTATTCTCGCCTCTAAAATTAGAAAATCACTGCCTTTAATTGATTTGAAAGGCCTCGTAAATAAAAGCTGTAATTACGACGAGACATTTTTCAAAATTTATTCTATATTTCTAAACTTTCTTTTCCACTTTTAGTATAGCAATTTCAATAACTTGAAAGACTGTAATTACGATAAGAAAATTCTTTAAAATGTAATCTATTTTCTTAACCCAGGAGGTTAAGAAAAGTTTCCTTAACCTTTCCAACTATTTTTCGCACTTTTATTTTAACAATTTCAATTCTAACTTCAAATTAACAATTTCAATGGTACCCAAAGTCTTAGATTCTTGCTTAGAAGTCAAAGGGACTTCTAAGCAAAATTTAGAAGCCAGCTTGATAGGCACGACCCAATATTAACTATCCACCAAGCAATCTACTTCCGAATGAAACCATCGTAGGAAAGGTTAATAATTGTGTGAAAACAAGCATGCACATGCAAATATTATCAGACTGAAATCAGAAGTATTCTAAAAGCCTCGTTTCACCTCTTCTACACGAGGGTTGCCATACTGTAATGTACAATTGGACTTGAAAATTCTTCTAGGGTTCTTAAATACCTTCAAATTATTAAAAAAGTAGTGTTTTGTGAAACACTCTTTTTGTCACGTATGATATTTGACATTGACGCTTAAGCGAGTCCTGTACATTAGCTATTACTACATCTAACCTTATCTATTATATGTCTTCATTTTCTAATTCTTTTAATTCTATTTTCATTAAAGTAAATTTTTAAAACTTAACAAATTGTATCTACAAAATAACTAATATCACGGAATGGGCAAATAAATTCGAAAAATAAAACGCCAATTCTAGAAATCTTAACTCTATTCTTTTTATTAATCTAATTTTATTTTTTTTCATTCTAAAAAAAGGTCCGTGAAAATTCTCTCCTTTCAAAAATCGTCATTGATAATTATATTCTTAATTTACTTTTCTAATATATTTATATTTCACGTAATTAAAGTACTTTTAAATTTTTATGTATATATTAGGTTTTTTAACATATTTAGGTTCCGCTGGTTACGGAAAACTTTTAAATTTGTTTATAATTACCCAAACTACTGATACACTTTGTACATACAGAATTTAATAATGCCATGTAAACTACAATATATTATTATTTTTCTTTTGTAATAATTATTTTTAAAAAAATTTTTCAAATTTGATATTTATAAAAAACTGAAACGAATTCATTCCCTCATTCGAAAAAGCCTAAATCTCGTAAGTCTGATTTTACACACAAACTAATTTCGAGTTGAATTATCATTAAAAAATATACCGAAATTTTGAATATCAAATTATGAAAAATTGAAGAAAAAAAAATGAAATGCAAAAAGTGTACAAAGTACACAAAATTTTTTATGAAAATAAAATATGGTGCTAAGTTAAAAAAGAAAATTGTCTCGAAGACACTAAAACATTTTTTTAATTAGTTTAATTTTATTTTACAAAAAGTAAATGTTTTTTTATTTATTTGAAAGCATGTTTTTCAATAAAAAATTTCGATGTTTCCCATTTTTAACATAAACCGACTCAGTGTAACACTGTGGGTTTTTATGCTCAAAATTCTTGGTAAGGTGTTCAAATTGTTCATGGAATCACATTTCATCATATTAAATTCACAGTTAATTTTTATATCGCAGATGAAAATGGTGTTATTTCTATTTCTTAACACAATTCTGCACAATGTAACATTGTACTATAAATATTTTCATTAGTAATATAAATTCTGGTATGAAAATCTTACGTAAAATATATACGAGCAGGAAAATAAATATATACTACCGCTTTTCTTTAATGTTAACTTTTTGACTTTTTATTTTCTTCTTCGACAAGAACCTTGTCTTTTGTAATGGAAGTTAGATCTACAGAATATTTTCTTCAAAATTGTAACTGCCACGTCTATTTTTTTCTAGGTTAACCTTTCAATTATTGAATCATACTTATTTTCATCTATTAGGAAGTAAGTTTTTCTTCCTCTTCTTTCTTTATGACTCTTTAAATTTTCTCGTCTTTTCAAATTATTATAAAACGTTAACACGTAAACCTATTTTCTACTTTACCGAACAGTCAATTTTGACACTATTCTTAAAACTAATTTCTTGATTTCTAATTAACTCTACACTTTCATCTATATAATTTTTAAATTATTTCTATTTACTAACTGCATGGTTCTAAAAAAATAGAAAACGCGAGGATATTAGCTTTAATATTAGCTTTTAATATGATAACAAAAACTATAAGGATCCTAAGTTTTGTGCATTCAACACAAATCGAATGTATTCTACACAAAAATTAGTATACACTAATGCAATACGTTTTACAAACATGTAATACATATTGCCTAGTTTATTGTGAACATTTACAACAATTACATTTAGAAGTTTTGTATTGTTATATTCTAAAATATCCTTGGACACCTAGTTTTAGTTTAACGTTACAAAACTTGGAAATTTCTT
>CM035592.1:6777238-7073073 GCA_020423425.1 Chrysopa pallens
TCATCCGTACCTTAACCAAAATCTCGATTGGAAAAATGCGATATATTTTCCTTTGTTAGCAATTCTGTTTTAAGTTAACATATTGACAGAAACGAGTTGATTGCAACTATAAACAAAAAAGAACTATTGTTAGTTACATAATCTATTATGGAAAACAAAGATTGTATCTGGCATTTTGGCGAATGTAGGTGAATTGCACAGATTCAAACAAGTCAACTGTAATACTATTTCATGATGTCTACAAAAGCTTAGATAGTTAGATCGTATCGCCTACACTGTCTCTTACCCTAGATAGCCTTGACCGACTCCAAAAATTTTACTAAACTTTACATATATACAGGGTGGCTAATTTAAACAGCATATATGTATAAATAATTGCATCAACTGTACGATGTGCTATGTGATTTGACATCTACAAATATTTTAAGTGTGCATTAATGAAAATCTGCACTTTTTAAATCAATAAGCTATAAATGCTAGGAGCTAAGTGAGATGTTTTCAAAAAATTTGAAGTATACCACATATATAAACTCAAATCTTCACTGATACATTATTATCAGGGCAGAAAAGTGAAAAAATAAGCCATAAACATAAGTAATAGCGCGTAAACTCGTCGTAGCCCAGAATTATTTTTAAGTAGCGCAATCGTATAAAAATCTGGTAAAATCTGGCAACCTTAGATGCAGTGATAATAATCCAAAAATATTCTGAATAATAAAACAAAACTTGTCTCGCAGAACAAAATTGCTTTCTTTAATAAGCTACCGTAGCCAGGATCATTCCAATAATTTAAAGTAATATTTTAATGAGACTTTTAAAAGCGACAATATAAATACAAAACTAATAACTGGCACCTTTTTCGAAGAGTTGCCGATCTTAATTGTAAGATTTTTAAAACATGTGATTTCTTCTTACTAAAAATTTATTGCAAAATTAACGATTTCCGTACTTAATTCTCTGTAAATTCCATAATTTTCTAACAGATGGCAGTGTAAGTAACTTATTTGGTATAACCCGCCAACAAATTGTGTATTCAAGTCCAATAAATACGTTCTAATAGATTGCATCCAAATTCGAAATGTATTAAATTGTTGGGTAAGTAGCCAATAGTTTTTAATTCGATTTTTTTTCGCAAAAACCGGGAAAAAATGGGGGGAGAGAAAATGTAATGATAAAATAAATGGCAATGAAATATGTTCTAGATATGATAGAGAGATGGGGTTTGTTTTGCATTCGATGAAGAAATATTATGAGAAATAAGGAATCTGTTTTTTTTCCTTACCCGTTTTTCTTATAGGGTAAAGCGCCAATAAACCAATAATTTTTCTTTGAAAGCTAGGAAAATGCGGGTTTTTTGCATATAAAGTGGTTTAATATAATCCAAATATTGTCTTTGAAAGTTGTCACAATAAGGTGTGAGTGAATCCGCTTCCATATCAAAGTAAAAAGTATGATTTGTCATAATTGATATTGAATGTTAATCTTAAATAAGAGGCTTACTGTTAAGTGTGGTTTAGGCCTTACTGCTTCAATACAACAAAATATGATTTTTCATAATTGGTATTGTTAATATGAGACTTTAAGTATTTTAAGTGTTACTGCCCAAATACAACAAAAGTTGATAAAACCATCGAAATAAAAAACTTATATCTCTTATTCATCGAGTGTTTTCTGTCTCTCTATTACAGCAATAGTAATTGATTATTAATATAACAATGACATTGTGAAATCATTAATATTGAATCCTCAAAAAAGTCTCAGTATTTTAAATCTTACTGCCCAAATACAACAAAAGTTGTTAAAAACATCAACGTTAAATTTATTACTATCATAATAAAACAAACTTATAGTTTCTTCTTCAACGTGTATTTTCTGTCTCTCTATTACAATAATAGCAACTGATTCATAGTATGACAGTGACAGTGTGATACGGTCGTTGCATAAATATTGTGCAAGCAGAAAGCAATTCATACAATGCATACGTACTATACATATATATATATATATATATATATATATATATATATATATATATATATATATATATATATATATATATATATATATATATATATATATATATATATATATATATATATATATATATATATATATATATATATATATATATACATGCATTCTCTATGATATTTAAACTTAAATAGCAGCCATAGTGTATATTGGCAATGGCGCATGCGTATAAAATATATAATTAAATAGATATTCATAGAATAGAGTGAGTGGCGGTCGTAGCAATGACCTGAATGTAGGCCATCACAACATCAATGTGTGTTTATTTTATATAATAGAAAATAGTTTTTAGCTATCAACCAGCTTATATAGCTTGAGAGTTAACTTAAAACTACCAATGCTTATATGTATGATAGGTTTAACCATATTACGTTTGCAATTCTGTTTTGTTTTTGTTTTTTCTCTCCATTTTGTTGTTATTTAATATTCATTAGTTGTTTTTTTTATTAATACGCTTGTTGTCAATTACTTAATTATTACTAAATACATTAAAAAGAGAATAAATTAAACATAATAAAAAACTTCCTATTTACATTTGGATTCAAGTATTTCAGCCAAAATTTATCATACTTTTACCATATCAATGTCAAACAAAATTTTAAGGTTATGTTTAAATGAATAGAAGAAGAAAAAATAAAATTTTTGAAAAAGTATTCTTTCCAGGAAATTTCTGAATCTTGGTTCAGATTACTTTCCGTTTTCTGAACTTTCTAGATACGAGAATGTCTTTTTTCTGGATACGTGTTCAGGAAAAAATAATATTTGCTGTCAAAATCACTTATCAAGGGTTCTGTCGTGATTCCAGATAATTCAAATCAATTTTGCAAGCTGGTTATGAAGTTCAATTTAAATTTAACAGTCCAAAAAGATGATTAAGGATTATTTGGATTTACTTTAGATTCAAGAAATTAAAAATTTTTTTTAATAACAATTTTCTGTTCCGTTTAAAAGTTTTATTGGCGTATTTGCTTGAAAAAATTACGAAAATTCCCAACAAAAACTGCTGTAATTTTTGAAAATTCCCATTAATCTCAAATTTTTTTGAGCACTCACGTCACTTGTGGAAATATTGAGAAAATTTTCAATAAATTCTTATTGTTTGGAAAATTTTCTTGGAAAGTCCCTGTTTTGAAAATCACGGATTTTAAACAACCAAAAATAATAATAAGAAATTTTCCCGACATTAAGAATTTAATGAAAATTTTACTCAACATTCGCACATGAAGTGGACCCAAAAAAAAAATTGAGGTAGGGATAATGAACATTTTTAAAAGTTATAGCAGATTTTGTTGAAAAATTTGGCAATTTTTTCAGACAAATGCCCCTAAGACTGTTGTATGGGACAGAAAATAACTTCCATTTTTCATTTGCATCTGGGGTCTGTCCAAATTAAACAATTATTGATAAAAAATAATCAATCAATTGTGTAATTATTTCATAATGTTTTATGTAACCTTACTTTATCTGATAGAGCTTTTCGAGTACCAATTTTAAAAAGTGAGCCGTCTCGGATCCCCTGGCAGATGTGAAGCATCGAAATAATTTTGTAGGTTAGATATGCGAGATCCGTTTAGCAACAGAGATTGCGCACAGTCACTTGCCCATTACCCATAGTATACGTATAAAACATATATTCCATCATATAGCATGGGTATGCGTCGCCACGACATATAACGCCACGCCAGCAATCATGTTTATCCTTGCCTATAGTTGTTTCACATCCAAAATCATTGCCTCTGAAAATCATTAGAGAGTACAACGCAAGTTGTCTACTTATTATTAGACGGTAAATATTAATCCGATTTTTCAACTGAGTTTTTTAATAAAATTACAAATATTTTTAATAATCTATTTTCGAATGGAATTTTGTTGACAAAAACATGATTATGTTTGAATAATAAAGTTGATTAGACAATTCTAGGAATAGAAAGAATATAACGCGCGAGCGTCGTATCTAGTTGACAATGGTAGGCTCTACAACAGAGTGTAGTTTAAGTATTAAATGACGTCATAGTTTGTGTGTGTTGTTTTTTTAATATATATATCTAGGGATCGAATGAACTCGAACAAATAAAAACGTATATATTTATATGTAACTGTGTCATATGGTCATTGTACAGATTTATAAAACTTTAAGTGCATAAATATCATCATGTCCCATGCATATATACTAACTAACTGCTGCATATGTATATTCCACTGTATTATGCAAGTCAGGAAAAGTGTACATCTAGTCTTATTTTATATAAATGTAATAAACAAATTAAGTAAAACTCTTTTGATTGTAGTGTTTGAATGGAAGGCGCCTTTTAAGTCTAGAACTTAGAGGAAATCGTTTATTTTTTGTTTGTTTTACTTACATATTTCCAAGTGATGAAAAGTGTACGTAGCCATCTTATTAGACTAAAGTTTGTAACTAAATTTTGGTATAGGTGCTCATAGAAACTCATAATTAGTCCATTTTCGACTGTCCGTCATCACGATAACTTAAAAACAAAGATAAGAGGACCAAGCTGAATAAATATATTAATAAATGGCAGCTTATTTAAAAGAGTCAACATATTGACATTTTATTATATGTGGAGTATCTAAACAGTTAACACTGTTAGTTGTATCACTCAATTATTTTTTGATTAAAGTTAACGAGCCTCTTCAATGACCACAATGGTGACCAAGAGAAGTAGCTCTGGACAAAAATTTCGGTGAATTAGATCACCTAAATTTTAGGTGCAAATAATATCGGTTGACAAATTGAATCAAATTCAAATTAATAATTCTTTATTTTCATCAAAAATATAAGTTAAATGATGATGGGCGGCCTTGCGCCTCGCTCCTGCTGCTCGGGATGCTGTAGCTGCCACGTAAGTCTTCCGAGCTGGACAATCCATGACACGGATGCGGCGCGCCGCAGTTGCAGCACTTTGCAGGCTCCGACCGTGGGATCTCGCATTTGCTTGAAGCGTGGTTTTTGCCACACTTCACGCAACGTACGGATCCACGACAGTTCCGTGAACCATGTCCATAAAGTTGACAACGGTAGCACTGTACAGCACCCCGTTTGTTGACATATTTTTCCACTCGGCATGGAACGCCGCATATCCATCGGATGTTTAGGACGCCTTGGGCTTGCGTCCCCTTTGCAAATTGTACAAGGCGAGACACCCGTAAGCTCTCGCCTTCTACTTTTGAAAGTATCATTACCTTTTGTGGATTAAGGCCATGCTTTTTTAAATCTTCGGCCACTATGTCGTCTGAATGGTGGCGCATGTTCCATGAAGGACGTATTTCGCTTCGCCGTCCTCTTTTGTTCCGTAGAAATGGAACGGCATTTGAATTTCTTCAAGGCGTTCCTTGCATTTGGTGCGATCAGAATCGCAATGTACACTAATTGTTGTGGCACCGAAAGTGAATCTAACGGTACCGGTAGCTGCCGCTTAAATAGCTTCTTCCACCTTTTGAAAGCTACAAATTGAAATACTTTTCAGATGGTTTTATACATAGAGTTTCAACATAGCACCATTGAGAGTAGTACAAACTTATAGAATTAAAAGAGAGGGACAACAACAACCTATAAAAAACTTTGTTTATTGTTTATTGTTTTTTGTTTTTTTTTAAATTAAATTATATTGTTTTGGTTGAAGCAATGAATTTTATATGTGTTGGTTGACTGTTTAAAAACTAATCAATACTTTATTTATATTTAATTATTAGCATTAATGAATTACACGAAATACGTAATTTTTTTATAGCTACAAAAAATTGATTAGAGTTCTAAATATAAATTGGTAAAGAGAAACCAGTTCAGCTCTGTTTTATTCCATGTTTGTCAACCAACCAATTGTCTGTATTTGTTTACATGGCTTTTATCCGAGTTTAAGGGTGTCTATCAATAGCCCTTAAAATAATTCAAAAAGTACAAAATCCAAATGTTATGAAATTTGGTATGCAAAGTATTGACATGAAAACCATATTGTTAAAAAATGAATCCTTGACCTAAACTTTTAAAAAGGATACAAGAGAAGTTCAAATAAGAAAATGTTTATATTTTCAAACAAACAATTTTTGTTTGAAACATTTTTTTTGTAAAATATTTCGTAGTTCTCCACAATTTTAGCTCAAATTTGACTAATAAACACATATAGGTAATAACAATACATATTGTTATTAATACATATATAACTGTATAGACTGGATATATATAGTATTTTATGAATGCTCATTAAAAATAGTATAAACAATGAAATTCAATTATATGTTGAATATCTAAATAATTAACTCCCTTTATTGTTATTTTCATTTATGTTTGAAGGGAAGGCTTTTGCATAGAACTTTGTCAGGAAAGTCAGGAAAAGTGTCCCTAGTCTTAACATTTAAAATGGAGATCCACGGATAAGCGGATATGATATCTATTATTCATTTATCATAAGCCACTCATATCATTGGTTAATTCAAACTCAGAGACTAGATTAGTATATATAAAATTTTTTTTAAATAATTATTAATGAGAACTCTAGGATTTTTCAAATAAATTTCGATTTTTCTATTTTTATAAATACGTATTTCGTATAAAAAAGTAGTCATCATCATCAGTATGAATGGTGCAAACCGTCATCAAATTAGCAACGAGTAACATCTCCTCAGAGAATCATTTCAACTAACTAATTCATTCTGATGATGATGACTACTTTGTAATCGAAATACGTAAAAATACAAAATAATTCGATCCAGGAAATTGGGGCAAAAAATCGAAATTGATTAGATTTAGTATAATATAAGTAATATATAAGTTGGTATCAATATCATGAATAAACCCTACAATTAACCTGAACTCTCTATATTTGTCTCCTTAAATCATATCAAGTTCACATTTTTCACAATTTTTTTAAAGAAACTGTCCAATAAACTGGGTGACAAGTTAATTAAAAAAAAAAATAGAAATAGATTTATAGAAAGATTAATTTTCAAAGGTAAAACAATTAATTAAATATCAATTGATTTACATTGATGATTTTTACTCGATAACCTTGTAAATTTTGTTTTTCGTGGGAGCTAAATTTATTTGTTATCTTAAAAGTATGCATGATGCATCATACTGCACAAAAGGTCTTATTTTTTTTGTAAAGTTAATACATCTAATACAAAAAAATAAAATTATTTTATATATATTTAAGATTTAGATCAAGGACTTTCTAAATAAAAACTATGCACACATATGTACTTCATAAAAAAGATCTTTTTCAATTAGAATTTGACATGTCACATGACAAATATTATATTTTAGTAGAAATTAATAACCATAATAAAATTATAAAAATAATATTATATTATTTAGAAATTATTGTTGTTATCAATGAATTTATTAATTTTACCTTTAGATGTTTTACATAAAAACTTATAGCATCATCATTCGAATTAATTGTATTTTTGAATGCAATTTTGAAACCTTGAAAGTTGCGATAATAATCGTATCGTGATAAAGATCATATTCAGAAATAATTTTAAGGATTGCTATAGGGTAAGGATATGAAAACAGTATAATAAAAGACCTGGGTAGAAGCCTTTAAAAATGGTAACAATAGAAGAAAAATAATTATAGTTAGATGAAATTTATTGGAAACGGAAGAGAATGTAACAAAAATGAAAAGAAAAATAATTTACGGGAGTTCGGGAAGTGGAAGGGGAGGAGTTTTCAAGGGTATAACACGGTTTATTTTGATTTTCGGTAAAACTACAAGTCGGATGTACAAATTTTGTATTTATATTTTTTTCACATAACTTCAAAATTTTTTCGATTGAAAATTAGGATGTTTTTTCGATATTTATTCAAAATAAGGTGAAAAAATAAATATTTTAAGTCAAAAAAACTTATGGTGTATTTATTTGGAACATGAAAATTTCAGTTTTCAAGTGAATTGTTTTTTGTTTGTAATTAAAAACCAAAAACTTGGTTATTTCAATTTTTCACATAAATTTTGAGATTATGTGAAAAAAGTGTACATACAAAAGTTGTAGATCTTTTTATTACCTACAACTTTTCTACTTAACTTTTTTCCATAGCACATGTAGTTTTGCCGCAAATCGAGATAAACCGTGTTTTATCCTTAAAAACTCACCCGCTTCCACTTCCCAACCTCAGATGGTCCGTAAATTGATTTTTCTTTCTTTTTTGTTACATTCTCTTCCGTTTCTAATGGGTTTCATCCTACTATAATTTTTTTTGGTTTTAAAAATTATCGACCCTGGTCTAAGAAGTGAAGATAACAACTAAAACAGTTAATCGTTAAGATACTCAACATTTGATTGAATATTTAAGGCATTTTTCATTCAGAAAATAATTTATATATCCAGTCTATAGAGTTATAAATACATGTATAATAATTATACGTATTGTAATCATATATTTATTAGCTAAATTTGAGCTAAAATATCACTTTAAGTTTTATATTAAAAAATATAAACAAATATCTTTGTTGTTGAATTTGTATTTTATATTTAGGATTCAAAAGTTGGAGCATGGATCCATTGGACCGATTTTGCTTATTCACAAACATAAACTGACTTTTTACCTCCAGAATACTACATCAAAACGGACGGACAATCGATAAAAGACTAATCAACCTAAGTATTTATAGTTTTTCCGCTATAAGTATCGAACACGTTGACTGATTTTGATCAAATTTGATAGACATAATTATCAAACTCAGAAAATTTATGGTTTTTGAAGAAAATTACATTACCCTCCTTGTGGAAAAACCTTCAAAAATACCAAATTTTTCTATACAATCTAAAAAGATACGTGTTTTTGGCAAATGAATGTCCAAATGAAAAAATACAAGTTGAGTAAGTAGAAAAACTTTAATTTTGTAAGTCCCAAAAAATCTTTTTTACCAAGCATAACGCAGTTTTTTTTGTAATCGATATGAAATGGTGGGGAAGCTTAGAAAAATTTAATTTTTTTTTTAAACATCTTGGAAAATCTTTAAAAATACCTATTTTTCCCTATACCTGATGGAAAAGAAGCGTTTTGAAAATTGATTTACAAATACAATCAATTATTTTTCATCGTTCTTTAAATTTACCAAAACCCTACTTGACCACTTATTATCTAAGTGTTTGTGGTACCGATAAAAATTTTTTTGTTAAATCTTTAGGCATTACTGTACTTCAAAAATAAGAAATTATCAACAAAAAAAAATTCAAAAATGAGGACAAAAATTTAATTTAGATTATATTGTTCAATCAAATTAATTTAATCAGTTGTTTTAATACGGCTGTTAAAATTTTTATCAAACAAAAAAATAATATTAACTACAAAATTCTTTTTTTATTTTTTTTTGAATAAATACACAAAACTGACCTAAATTTAGTTCAATTACAATAAAATATAAATAAACATATAAAAAAAAGTGGAATGTAGGAAGTTCGCCAAGGATGGTAGCCACCACCATATTTTTTTTTGTATGGACAAAAAATAGGGAAATAGGAGTAAAAAAAAGTCCCGAACATCATCAGCATATTGTGTCATGAATAAATGTACCTCGATTTATGTTACGCATACTTGCATTATTGCCCCAATTTCTTAGATCAAAAATATTTTGTATTTTATAAATACGTATTTCGACTACAAATTAGTCATCATCAGTATGAATTTGCTAGCTGTAATGATTCTCTGAGAAGATGTCACTGGTTGCTAATTTGGTGACAGTTTGCACAAACGTATTTTGGTATATGCACAATTTATACTTTCCAAGGATCTATCATATTGCTACGTCAACCCGATCAGCATCGATCACGTGCTTAGTATTCGGTGCCAATGATATTGAAGTATTGGACCAAGTGATTTCCACAGTTAAAAATATCAAAATAAAATTTAATTTTTCTTTTTGAGTATACTACCTTGATGACTTTCTCCTAATATATTTCAGTTGGCTTAGGAAATTTTATGTTATCAGTATTATTTTTTTTGTATATAAATTCAACCAATAATACGCTTGCAGTATCTATCTACCAACAAAATTTTTATATGATAACAATATTTAAAAGGCAATTGTAATGCACGCCTCATAAAAAAAGGTGTAATGTACGCTCTAACTGTACATAGACTAGGAAAAATGGAGTAGACTAGTATTCTGAAGTGAATGCATTATGGCGGTATCAGTTTTTCGATTTAAACGCGTAATTTCAATTCAATTCAAATTCTTTATTCATTTTTTTTTTTTGTTAAACAATATAATAGGATGGGGCTTATGAAGGGAAGAGGAAGGCAGCTATGGCTGACTTTATACTATCCACTTTGTACAAAACAAAATGAAAACTACAGAAAACTATTGGTAAGGATAGCCGGCACCCGATACTAATGATCAAATGTCTCCCAAATATCACCGAGGAAGTGATTCGGTTCAGGATGTGGAATGCACTTAATACTTATATGAAGTACATCCAAGATTTAAATAAAAGCTGTAAAATTACAAAGGTTAAAAAAGTTAAGTTTCCCAGTTGAATCGATGCAAGATCAGAAAATCAAAAAAAAAATTATTTATAAATCAAAATGAAATAAACATAATTATAAATTTAGACCAAATATCGAAATATCTAACAAAATAAAAATACACCAATATAGATATTTTTAAAACTACTGGAAATTATATTTTTTAATTTTACTTTTTATTTTAATTCATAATTTATTTATTCAACTTTTTCGTTGAATTTGTTCTAGAAATTCTATGTTACAAAAAAAAAAATGTATTTAATTATATATTTCGATATATTTGGTCAGAGTTTATAAGGAATAAATTTCTATAAATTCATCTTTAATTTTACTTTTTAATTTCTATACAAAGTTGTACCAAATTTTATTATGTTAGAAATCTCATCTCTATCATTAACTATGCCAAAAAGATTTTGTTATGCCCTACCAATGATAGATCAAATAATATTTACTTAAAAAATTTATATTTTAATTTAAAAAAAAAAAGTATACCTTGATGAGATTCGAACCCGGGTACTTCTCATTGCAAATTACGTACATAATCAATGTTCTATTCTTTAGTTCATATATTATTATCATTTAGAAACATGAATGCAATTTTCACTTTCAATAATATATTGATATAAATAAAATATCAATATTTATTTTCCTTCGTTTCATTCTAGAAATAGTTTGAATAGCTTTTCCACTATTTTTCTTATCACATTATGATTTATTTTTAAAAACTTATTTTGATTTAGATAATAATTAAATAATAAAATATAATTCCATTGAAATTTTATGAATAATAATATATTAACAAAGATGATAACAAAAAAATTACCTAATCGAAGAAATTTATTTGAAATGTCAATATCATTTAAGGTATTTCTATTATTTTATTATGCTTGGAATGAATATATATATAAACCTATTTATGATTAAATTGACTGATTTTTATAATCTGAGGATCAGAATGGCGAGCAAAAAGGCAGACACGAAACGATAGTTAATCAGAAGTTTCAAAAATGTCGATATACATAACAATTTTTGGAATTAATACAAAAATATTTTGTCTCACAAATAAGAACACAATACTTCCGATATCCGGAGTAATATTTTAATTATACTTTTACTCCTAGAAGTCTCATGAAACTCTCCCTTGATAAAAAAAAACTTAATAAGTTAACCTCAAAAGCTAAATTGTTTTATTGTTAACCGACGAAGCAAGGACTTTTAACAGTGTAGTCCGATTTTAGTCGGTTTTATTGGATTGCGGGGGTTAAGTTAGTCCTTTTTTAAATTGGAAAAATAAGAAATCCAGCTTAAATATTTGGTGGTTGTGTATCACCCAAAAGCCTTTTTCGATGGTTGCATACAGCACTCAAAAGTAAAAAATTGGGTGCGTGTATTTATGTACGCACGTCAGAAGTTATACTTTTGTTTGGCATCATTAAAGTGTAACATAAATCATAACAATAGCTTCAACCTGTTAATTTTGTGTGACGGTGATGCGTTCGTATCTTAAAATGTCACTCTCATCATTTTTTTATAACGCGCCTAAAGAAGTATAACAAAAACAAGTATAATAAAATTTTTCACAAGAGATAAAACCGACTTTGGGCATTCCCTAGATGTAACAAATTTTTTATTAAACATTTTAGTTTTAAATTTTATTTTAAATTGGTAGCAAGCAATTTTCTGTCCCGTTCAAAAATTATACGGGTATTTGCTTGAAAAAATTGCCAAATTTCTCAAAAGAAACTGTTTTTTTTTTTGCAAATGATTATTTAATCGTACCTCAAATTTTTCTTGAGCATTCCGATTAAACTTGTGGAAACTGAATTTATCCAGTTCGTTGATTTCCGAAAAATTATTTAGGGAAGATTATTATGGGAAGATTGGAAAAAGATTTTTAAGGTTGTTCGGATAAAGGTGTGGATGTTTGAGTGTCCAGTTTTGCATTGGAGACCTTTGTACAGAAATTTTATGGGCTTTTTAGGAGATCACTCGAAGGCAACGGTTTTGGAATTTTCGTGATTAGCGACAATGCAACATTAGTCCAAATGACGGCTGCGTACTTTAGTATTGGGCGAATACATGACTTGTTAAGTAGATACTTTAAAACTTCGTCCAAAAAAAAAGCAAATTTTGATGTGGGATTAATCAGAAATTTCAAAAGTTATAGCAGTTTTTGTTGACAAATTTCGCAAATTTTTCAAATAAATTGGCAAATTTTTTGAGGACTCATTTCACCTTTGATTTCATTGAAAATATTTTTCAAATTCATAAATTATCGGGGTATTTGCTAGAAAATTCTATATCTTTTGAAAATGGAGAAATTTGTCAATTTTTTCAAGCAAATTCCCTAATTATTTTTTGACAATAGGACAGGAAATGGTTAAGTTTTTTCGAGGACACGTTTCACCATTGATTCCCAAATTTTCATTGCAATCTACGGGTACCATCAGCTGCACTTATAATCCAAAGAAATAAAATTTCTAATACATATTTATTTTTATTTTTTCATCTGTTTAAACATAAATCCGACACACAAAACTAAGCTTGTAAAAATATGAAATCTAATCCTCAATTGTATTACATATTTTTCTTCTATAATACTTGGTGATGTGATGACGCAAACAAATAAACAATTTCTCTCATTTTTTTTATGATTATTATTATAATACAAACAGACCTACCACAATATAAAATAAATTTTCTTTTCAAGTATTAAAATATACATAAAAATCCATTTTCATTCAAGACCTGTATTATATATATTTTTATTTGTCTTGCATAACAAATTTTTGCTATAACTTTTATATTATTTTCAAAATAATAATAATAATTTAAATATTTTTAAATAATATTTATTTTTTTTCAAATTATTTATTAAAATGCATACAATGGTAGGGTAGGTTCTGGTGGTACTTCAGTATGCAAAAAATCAAGCATCACTCAATCAATTTTTTGAATTTTTTTAAATTTTGAATTTTACAACTTTATAATAAACAATTTTGGTAGAGTGTGCGCAAAAATTTTTAGAAAATTATTTCAAAATTCATTAAAAACACTTGGTGAAATTGGTGAAATCTAAAAAAAATAATAATGACGTTATAATTTTTAATTAATTACAGTGTTTCCATGATTTTCTTATTATATACCAGAGTAGTTATAATATGATAAAAATGAAAGGAAAAATAAATTACGTGCGATCTGAGTTCGGGTGGTAAGGGGGGAAGGTGAGTTTTTAAGGGTAAAATTCGGTTTATCTGAATTTCCGGCAAAACTACAAGTCCTATGGAAAAAAGTTAAATAGCAAAGTTGTAGGTAAGAAAAAGATCTACAACATTTGTATTTACACTTTTTTTAAATAACCTCAAAATTGCTGTGAAAAATTGAAATAATCAAGTTCTTGGTTTTTTATTTTTTTTCTCCGAAATTTGGTGAAAACTTACCTTTTTATGTTCCAAATACACTGTCATTTTTTTGTATTTAAAATATTTATTTTTTCATCTGATTTTGAATAAATATCGAAAAAGCACCCTAATTTTCAATCGAAAAATTTTCAGTTTATGTGAAAAACGTGTTAATACAAAAGTTGTAGATCTTTTTATTACCAACAACTTTACCATTTAACTTTTGTTCATAAGACTTGTAGTTTTACCGAAAATCGAAATACACCATGTTTTACCCTTTAAAAACTCACCCCCTTCCACTTCCCGAACTCCCGTAAATTATTTTTCCTTTAATTTTTGTTACATTCTCTTCGTTTGCCAAGAGTAACAGTTGACGGCCGTGTCGTTGGCAAAAAGAGCAGTTTCGGTAGTTCGATCCCTCGGGATATCATTAATATAATATAAAAAAAGGTGGGGTGCAAGCAAAAAGTCTTGAGGTACACCAGCTTTGACACAGTATTGGTAAATATTACTATAGCCTCTGTTGAGCCTCAGTATAATTAAATATTACCAACACCTGGGGTAATAATGTTAACTTCATCGTTAAAAAAATTGGATAACAAAAATTGGTACAACAACATTTGAATCCTTACCATTTGAACGATTCTTATCCACAATTCCATTGTCAGAATGAGGTACTGGATTTTTTAATACTCAAGTACCGTCACACTCTGCTCTATTAATAAATAAGCCATTAATTAATATCTATATGGTTGTTAAATAAATTAATTGAAGGACAATATTTTATTATTTATTGTTGTTTTGTTTATTAGAATTTAATTTTCAATTATTTTTAATATCAATAATTTCTTTTTGTTTTTTTTTACAGCACATCGTTTTCTATGTGGGTTTTTGTTGAATCCGTGATAAATTTACTAGTACACGGAGACAATTTTACAATATTTCAATAATGAACACACGAAATTTATTTGTCCAAAAACGGTTTGACCACTTGACTTAAAATTAAAATGCACGAGGTGAAAAACTGTTCAACATTTAAATCACATAATTCAATTAAAATTTTTGGTTTCGATAAGGGCACTCGATATTATGTTCCAATTTATGCTCGTTCTAAATAATATATTTAAATGTCGATACAAAATTTCATCAAAATCGGATGAGCGGTTCATAAAATATCTACCAATATGAATATTATCAAAGAGAAGTGTAGTAGAATTTTTCGTATAAACTTTGGATTTTTATCTCAATTTCTTAGATCAAAATTTTTTTGTTTTTTATAAATCCGTATTTCGATTACAATGTAGTCATCAACAATATGGCTTAGCTAATCGTAATAATTCTCTGATGATATGTTAGTTAGACAAAATATAGAACTTCTACAAGAAATATTTCACCGTGCTTAGTTTTCAAAAAAACATTGTGTAGGCGTTCTAGAATGAGCCAACGTGTTTTTTTTTTTTTATCAATTTGAACTTGATAGTATTTTTACACACATAGTAAAGGATGTCACCCCGCCCCCACACGTACCAGAACGTAAAAATAGTGTTTTGAAGAATATAAACATTGCGGGTGACCCAATCTTGGATTATGAATGGATCCATTTTATTATAACATCGTTAAATGATGTTTTTTTAGTTTGTGGTATAGAAAAAAGTCAAATGGCAAAGTTGTAGGTAATAAAAAGATCTACAACTTTTGTATTTACACTTTTTTCACATGATCACAAAATTTTTCGATTGAAAATTCGGGTCCTTTTTCGATATTTATTTAAATTAAGGTGAAAAAATAAATATATTAAATCAAAAAAATGGCAGTGTATTTGGAACATAAAAAGGTAAGTTTTCACCAAATTTCGGAGAAAAAAAAACCAAAAACTTGGTTATTTCAACTTTTCACATAAATTTTGAGATTATGTGAAAAAACTGTAAATACAAAAGTTGTAGATCTTATTCTTACCTAAAACTTTGCCATTTAATTTTTTTCCATACGACTTTTAGTTTTGATGGAAATTCAGATACACCGAATTTTACCCTTAAAAACTCACTCCCCCTTCTACTTCCCGATCTCAGATCACTCGTAATTTATTTTTCCTTTCATTTTTATCATATTATCTTCCTATAATTTTTTTTGTTTTCAAAAATTATCTACCCTGGTATAATAATACTGTAATGGTCAACTGATCTCCTTAATATAATACAAAAGTATTTTTCAGTGAACTCAGTCAAATACGTGAGAAAATCGTTAAATATTTCATATTAATTTTTCACACCAGCGATGAATTTTTCTTGTGGGACATCCTGTATATGTACGCTTATTTTTCAAAAATCAAAAGTTTCTATAAATTTCCATGTATTGTTTTTTGTCTACAATATAAAATGTCGACATAATAAAAAATAGACAATAATAAAAAAAGGCCTCGATAAAAATTTTAATGTTTAACGATTATTTTTTATGGCTAAAAAATATGACTAAGTATTCAAGCCTTTCAATTTATATTTTAATGAAGATTTTTAACAGAATTAACACAAATAATAATAATTGGTTATTCTTTTCTCATGAAGGATTCACATTTTTATTGTAAAAAAAAATTGTAAAAATTTTGTATTCTACAAAATCGTTAAGTTAACAAATTATATAATTACGTCATATATCAAGGAATTTAAACAATCATTCAAATTATTAACATATTAAACTATTTTTATACTCTGTGTATACATAACACATGGACTGAAAAGTCCCGGGCCTATCAAAGAAAATACAGTTTTTTTGATTCAAAATTAGCTTTATTCATCAACGTAATCTCCATCAAGAGCAACGCAATCATTCCAGTCCACTACGTTCTGCATCATCGGTGTTTCTACGACCACGTTTGCAGTCAGCAAACCAACGTTTTATTGTTGTTTCTGATGGAGCGGAGTCCCCATAACACTTTTCAAGCCACTGCTTCGCTTGAACGGTATTTTTGCCCATCAAGAAGCAGTGTAAAATTAAATCACGAAATTGTTTTTGATCCATTGTTTTGAAAATAACAAAAGTAGCGTCACTCTTAGCACAATAACTCACAAACTAATGAATAGAATATCATGAAACATTTAACAGCAGTCTTTTGAAGGTTAGTATTAACTGAAAAAAAGGTGAAACTGAAAAAACATCACGCTTAAAAAATATAAATATTGAATAAGTAATCACTTTCAATACCTTTTCATAATGCTACTACAGTGGGCAAAGTTGCACATAATATTCATGCATACACATTTTATATGCGTAATAATTAATGTATACATGTTAGTCTAATATTAGACTAATAATTCTATGTATGCATTTCTATACTATAATAGTCCGGGAGGTAGCGTTACATTTTTCATGGTGATTTCAGGCCCATCAATTTTCGATTTTATTGAAAGTTTATATGAAGTTGATAATCGAATGGCGGTTCAACAGACGCACCCAAGGTGGCGAAATAATAAAATATATTTCAGGTCGTTTGAAATTAATAATATAGTTTCAATAATGTAGTAAATAAACAAAAAATAGTTAGCAGAATATTTACGGGTGGCATTTTATCCCGTCCATTCATCATCTCAGAGATTGCTGACTTGTCAAAAGTCAGAACCTGCTGAGTGTATGTATGACTGCAAATAAACATTCACTTCCAACATGAATTAATTCCAACTTGAAATGATTGTGTCATTTACAACACTACCTCCCGGACTAAAATATTATATGAATAGTTATCATTATTGCCACTCGAGGTCGTTATCAACAAGCATAAATAAATAAAATATGATTAGAATAACATAATATTTTTATTACACTAACAAATACAAAAATAAAAATTTTTTTTCTATTTTATTTCAAACAAATATCGTAACTTTATCCAATGAAAATTGTATTTATTTTTTGTGTTTGTGTCGCATTATTTATTCAATGTAGAAGGTGATTCATGTAAACTAATGTAATTATACATTATATAAAATATTATTTATTAATACGTGAAGCAAAAACTTTGTATACGAAAATTCAGCGGACGAAGGAGCTCTATGAAATTTGGCATATTTATAGTTTATATAGAGAAGGACTAGAAAATGATAATAGTTTTATAGTTTTTTTGTAATTAAGCATTAAAAATACATTCAATTAATAAAAACAAAATTATTACACACACACATAAGTAAGAGGTGTGGCTTATATTACACACACAACAATACAAACGCATATATACTCTTTTGTTTATTATACTGTTTTGTTGAAAGGTACACATTTATATTGTTACGTTGAAAGGCAGTGAGATTTACTTTTGAGTGATGTAACAGGACTCTAGTTACTAAAATTATTAATAGCTATGATTCTATATCTTTAACCAAACGAAGTGATTTATCTGAGGTACATTTTTGCATTTCGTTTGTCTGTGTATATCTATATTTGTTAGGCTGTAGCTTTCGAACATGTTTTCCGATTTTAATACAATTTTTATTTTTCACATTCAGAATGTTTACTGTCAAAGTTTTGATTCTCATTGAGCCATCAGAGCCTTCATAATATCTTTTCAAAAATTATTTTGGTATTGGTGTTCATAGAATCAACTAAATCGAACCATTTCCACATTTTCGTCCGTCTTTCCATCTGTCCGTCTGTTCGTCTGTCTGTTCGTCATCAAGATAACTGATAAATGAAAAGAGATAGCGAGTTGAAATTTCCGTATTTTAGAGAAAAAATGAATGAGTTTATTCGTTCGTGTTTTTTTAAACAAAATTGGGTCCAATGGATCTAGGACCCAATTTCTGAACGATAAAAATTTTTATTATTATTATTATTAATCCCAAATATTGAATTATTTCCAAATTCAATCTACAATTATAAAATTTCAATTAAGTGATAAACAGATGATTCTTCGATTCTTCAATCTCCAATTGGATATAATTAAGAACTATAGCTTCAACATTACATTCACCAAAATTAAAAAAAAAAAAATCATATAATTTGTACTTTATTAGGAACCAAAAATTATTTGACCATAAATATATAAAAGAAGAGATAAATAAATTCTATTTTGAATAGCTGACCCGGGTAAACATTGTTTTGTTATATAAATTATTTCTAATTAACATCAATCAATATCTCCTAAATATAAAACATATTCTCAACTGTCTACAACTAAATAATGAAGCTGCGGCAAATCAGAATAAATAATGATATTAATTTATATTTTGAAGCATACCCACCCGGTTTACGAGTTGCTGTGTTATTTTTCACATTTTAATAAATGATATTACATCGTTTACATGCGGATGCAATTCTACCCTTAGAGGAAGAATTTCAAATCCTTTCTTATCGGATTCCCGGTATTTAGTATGCACCCGGTACATTATATGTACCCGGTATTTACCTGATATTTGCTGGGGTACACCCGGGACCACATACACTTGATGAAAGGTATATGGACCTCCTGAACCAAGAATGATTCCGGTAATAATTGAACAATGTGATATGCACACTTTATATAGTTAACAGTTCGTCATACTGCTAGTGAGAAAAGATAAAGAAGTTTGAATTTCAAAATTAGATTTTGGTTTCTATGGAAATGATGATTTGTAACATGTGAGAAAAAAAAGAAAAATATGTTTCACAGCTAGGAACATTTTGTATTCGAAAATTAAATTGTCGTTTATAGTATTTTTCGTTACTTATTATTTATGTTTCTGACCGTTTAAACCTTCCCTGAACTTCCACAAATATTTCAACATCAAAATTAGCAAAATCGATCCAGCCATTTTCGAGTTTTAACGTGACTAACGAACAACAATTGATTTTTATATATATAATATAGATATTACTCAAGTATCATTGTTCAATCAAAAATGGTGGGAGCGCATATAAATGTATAGTACATGGCAGATATAGATATATTATATAAGTTAATTGCACCTCCACCATATTTTAAAAACTTAATAGAAAAATACTTTTTACATAAAATATAAAACTTTGAAGAACAAATGTTACGTAATTTATGTGATATCTTTAGAATAATAAAAGAAATTTTAAAAATTAAATATTACATAATGTTATAAATTGGTGAACCATTTTCATATTTATTTATCAGAAACATATTCGGAGGTAGATGAATTTTGACATTTTACGGTGTTTTTTCACTTGAAATTGCAAAAATTTTAATAAAAATTATAATATTTTATTACAAATAAAGTCAGTATAACTCGTTTTACAAGACAACAGCGTTGGTTATTTGCATCCCTGTTACATGATTACAAATGTATAGATCTTGGACCCCGTAAGCAGGCAATTCGTCTGTATAATAAATTTGTAAGTTGTAAAACAATAAGTTGTACAATAGAGAGGGGGATAGATCGAGCTTTGTGATTGCAATAAAAAAACATTTATTAAATATTTGTTATTCATTAGAAGAAATTTTGCTGTGGACATGATTTTCCATTTCTTGTAAATTAATTGACAAGCACAATTTTAATCGATTTATGTATACTTATTTATATTTAATTTGTATGGATATTTTTCCCTAAAAATTAGACTTCTCAAATTGAATCGATAATAAATAGGTCGATTTAAATTTTAATTATAATTATATTGATTTCATTTTGATTAATAAATGAATGTTTCTTTGATTTTTAATCTTGCATCGATTCAACTGGGAAACTTAACCTTTGTAATTTTACAGCCATAATTTAAGTACTTCATCTAAGTATCAAGTGTATTCCACATCCTGGACCGAATCACTTCCTCAGTGATATTCGGGACGCATTTGATCATTAGTATCGGGTGCGGGCTATCCTTAGCAATGGTTTTCTATGGTTTTCATATGGTTTTCACAAATTGAATACTGGGATACTTCCTTATAAAGTCAGCAATAGTTGCATACTTTCATATGCCCCATCCTATTATTTTGATTTATTCTGTATATATTGTTTAAAAAAAGAATGAATAAAGAATTGAATCATTTTTGAGGAATCACTCTGTACTTGTTTTTATTGTCAACTAAGTTGCATACAGGATGTACTAAAATTCAGTCTGAAAAAAATATAATTTCTAATTTTGAATATTTCATTTATTATTCATTATATATTCAAAACGATACAAAAACCTTGACAATTGTTATTATTTTTCAGTTTAATTTTATTCGTTTCTAAGTTAAAAATATATTTTGGCAACATTTCTATTTCAACAAGAAAAAATTGTCTAATTATTACGAGGATATGCGTGAAAAACGCAATGCAATATGTTGCCTGTGACACGTAAATGCAATTCAAACTTCTGAATGTTTTGAACACAAAATTTTGTAGACTATTAAATCATGTTCATACATTTTTTTAGGATATGATCGGATTGTTCTTGCAAAAATTTATTGGGTATTTTTTTGGGTATTATTATAATTTGAAAATTGACAAAAATTAAAATGAAACAAGTGAAGATAACATAAGTATGTTAATGGAAATTTATGATTATGATTTTTATAAAACATGTGAAGGTAACAATTAACACAGTTAATTGTTTAGATACTCCACATATGATTGAATATCATTGTTTGGACTATCTTTCATAACTTTTGAATTTGTACTTTTTGACTTTAGAAAATTGTATGCTTCTAATAGCTGTAAATAAACCACCTTAAGCTCGTCAATAGGCACTAAAAAAACAAATAATAAAGAATATTGGTTATAGGGTAAGAGTTGTCTCAAATTTTTGGCTATTATTAAAAATAACGAGAGCTAGAACATTTCGAAGTTGCACACTGTTTTTCATTTGATTGACAACATGTATACATTGTTATGTAAATATTTTTTTTAACAAAATATAGATCATAAACAAATTAGTTTCGAATTAAATATAATAATGAAATTTCTAGAAAATATAATATTATTTTTTTTTTTATATACGGTTTGTATTTTTTATGATTGAATGTACGCTTTAAAGATATTAAAAGTTTTAAATTTTGTTTTGGGTTTATTAAGCATTTCAACTGAGAACTTAAATTTATAGGGAGAAATATCCTTACAGAATAATGGTATATATCCATACAGAGTCGATGTACAATCTGGTCGATAATCGCTTTATATAAATTCCAATATACAATTCTAAAAAATACAGCCTGTTAAACAAATCACATAATAACAATTGCATCATCACAACAGTAAATAAACAACAACATAGAAAAAAACATGAATATTATTTTCGTAACGTACAACGTAGAATACAAACACACACACATAAATATGCAATTGAATGTCCTTGAGAATTGACAAGCAGGAGGACATTATTATGTATTTATTTATTATAATATTTGTGTAAAGAGTAAGTCCTTAATCCACACAAATACATCTAGAAAACAATAAACTAGACTAGGTAATATAGGTGTTATCAAATTGCCCGAGATGTCCAAGCAGTCTAATTCGCCCCGATGATAACTAAAAAAACCTGGTTGTTAATCGAATCCATAGCCCTTCAATCCAAAAAAAGAATACAAACATCTATAGAAGCGCTCCTAAGTCCAAACTTTAGTTAATATTAAGAGGGGAACCGCAATCTCGTCCCTTGTATCTAGACCTTTTGATACTTTGTACCGTCTTTAGAACACTCCATCATCTGAACACAATGATGTTTTTTAGCAAAAGGTGGCAATTATATTGTTTTTTTTTATTGTGTTTTTGACAATGTGATCGACAAACCGCCCCTTTACTTTTTTTTTATTATAATTGATCAAACTGTCGCTGATTGGATTCGAACTGGCAACTTTACACATTATATATGCTTAGAGATTTGAAAAATCAATTATAAATTCCGTAATTCTAATTGAATATTATATTTGTTTTCTCAAAGATTACAGTTGCCTATTATTTGCCGATATCTAACAGCTATTGCCATCTTCACATTGAATAATCACATTGAACAGCTGGTGGTCATGTTATGTACTAAAATTTTTCTTAATACACCAAAATTAATGACATTTTTAAGGTATTTTTTGATCCAAGTTCGCCCAACGCTCAAATGATTTGAACACCTTCTCCTGTGCAGTAATAATCAATTAAAAACTATTATTACAACGTAGTTAAATTTACAAATATCGCTAAACTGGATTTCAACAATAATACAAAATATAAAAACAAGTTCGAATCAGTAACTCAGCGTCTATATTACTTAGTTTGTTTTTGTCTTTGTTAGTTATATAATAAAATTATTCTAATGAATACAAATATATATGTCTCAACATGTATTATAAAATAAGCGACCTACGACAATAATATACATTTTGAATCTAATACACCAATATAGATGATATATATACACTTGTGTGTATTACTTTACTATATATATATAATATATGAAGTACATGTTGTCATAGGTCGGTTATATGAACCAACCGAACAATTCCGAACCTTGGTTAGCTACAAAACTATTGAGCAATACACATATATTATATATATGTATGTATACATGTATATACGGTGATACGACACACGGTACATATTACGACCGTTTTGATGAATGCACATTATATGCAGTAGCAGTTGTAGTAGTTAAGACTGGGGGGTGTATGCAAGGGTAGACGCATGCATTTACCGCATGACTTTACACGAGTATGCATTTTATATTTTTGTTAGTGAGCTGGGTGTTTATTTACCGCGATCTGTTTTTAAACGCAACAACGGGCGGTGAACAAGTCGACGGACGTTACAGCTTTCAATTAAGTTAAATGGAGTTTTACTTCACGTCGAACGGACATTGAAGCTTTCAATATAGCTTGACACACTAGGATTCAATTGTATTTCACACTTAGATATTTTTGAAGTTATACTTCTTTAGGTGCGTTTTAAAAAAAGAATGAGTGAGAAATTTTAAGATACGCACGCATCACCGTCACACATAATGCACATGTTGAAGCTATTGTTATGATTTATGTTACACTTAATGTAAGAAAATCTATATTTATTTATTGAATTATTCAAATTTAAACTGAGCTTTATCGGACTGTGTTGATGATCCTTCTACAGTCCTTTTATTATTTTATTGTAATTAATTATTTGCATGCAATTAAAAATTGTTGAAATTATTAAGTTTTGCTTCAAACATTTTTTCTTATAATTGGATTTATCACAATTTTAGCTCAAAATGAACATATATACAATTACAATACGCATTATAATTATATCTGTATTTATAAGTGTATTGATTGGATATTTAGAATAATTTATGAAAATAGTTCAAACATTGATACTAAACTATGTCAAGTATTTAAACAATTAACTCTAGTAGTTGGTATATTCACTTGTTTTTCTATTTAACAACGATAAAATATATTAATCAATCAAATTTCATATGTAGTTAATAATTTTCAGGTAGAAAAACCGTGTCTTTCACAAAAATTTCCAAAAAAAATAGGATGTCGTGTAATTCCAAAAAATGTACCCTAGCCCTATACCTATTATAAAAATACTATCAAAAATTTCACCACCAGCTCACTACTATAAAATACGTATGAGTGCGCCATACCGACCCCTAGTGGTATTCAGTTGAAGAAAGCTTTTCATAGATAATCATCATCATATTTATAATCATAGAGAATTTATACTAAAATTGGATAAGGATAAACAATATTATAGAATCTGTCTCTGTTTGTTTTTGAATGTTTTGAATGCATTCATTATATTTTGATGACGTTGTTATATGCAGCCAGATCTGGTTTGGCAGAGACTTGTGTAGGATTTGACTGTATAATAAAGTAGTTTTGTTTTTTTTTTAGAGTAATGAATGGCACAATGGGTTGGAGACTTTTTTAGTAGTAATAAAATTCAAGTGAAATTGTCTGGTAAACACAGCACATGTGTAATAGAAATATTGATTGACACACTGCAATCAAGTTAGCATGGAAGTTTAATAAAATTTATTTTAACCAAATCTCAAAAAATTGCTCCCAAAATGCTCTATCAGGATCCGTAATTGCCGCAATGATTAAGTTATTATTTAATTAATTATTTGCAATCAAAATTACATAAACTGTTTTCCTTATATCTCAACTAATTAATGATTTTTTTCTATAAATTTATAATATATATATAAATTCAATTGCTGTTCCTTAGTCTCGCTAAAACTCGAAGAATGGCTGGATCGATTTTGCTAATTTTGATCTTGAAATATTTGTGGAAGTTCAGAGAAGGTTTAAACGGTCAAAAACATAAATAATAAGTAACGGAAAATACTATAAACGACAATTTAATTTTAGAATACAAAATGATCTTAGCTGTGATGCAATTTTTGTCTTATTTTTCTCACATGTTACAAATCCTATTAGCATCATTACCATAGAAACCAAAATCTAAATTTGAAATTCAAAATAAACTTCTTTATCTCTTCTCATAAGCAGTATGTTGAACTGCCAATTGTATAAAGTGTGCATATCGCATTGTTCAAGTATTACCGGAATCCTTCGTGGTTCAGGAGTCCAGATATCTTTCATCAAGTGTATGAATACCACAGAACAAATTTTTGGGTGTAATCGATGTAATATCATTTAATAAAATGGGAAAATTAACACAGCAACCAATGAACCGGGCGGGTCTGCTTTAAAATATAAATTAATATCATTACTTATTCTGATTTGCCTCAGCTTTTCATTATTTAGAAATAGAGTGTTGAGAATATGTTGTTATACTTAGAAAATGTTGATGTTGATTAGAAATATATAGCAAAACGACGTTTGCCGGGCCAGCTAGTTTTCATTAAAAAAAATTTGGAAAACGGTTGACCTTAAAGGTCATCCCTGCAACTTCCCGTTAATTCCATACTTAAGCACTTAAAATATAACATATTAGAATGTTTTCAGCTTAAAATGTTGTTTTTGAGCTTTGATGTTAAAAAAAACACTTGTTCCCGAGTATATTTCGTTAACGATATCTTTCGAACCAATCAACCGATTTTCACGTTCTTGGCGGCGATCGAAGAAAGTATTTCTTCAATCTTAATAAAGCCAGTTTAACTAAGTATTTATCAAAGCTCTTACTATAGAAAAAAGTGTATTTTATTCTAAGCAACATACATAAAAATACAGCATTTCCGTAATCACCGGAAATGAAAAGTTTCTATTAAATAAATTACCATACGTATTATAAAAAAATAAAATCAAAAGTATTCCTTTGATCTGTCTGAAGTGGTGTGGCATTAATATTTATACCAAACATTAATATTCTATTTTAAAATTGTATAAGTAATACAATTGATTAATAATTGAAATTAATTTCAATAAATTGACTTTCAATTATTAGTTTAAAAAAAAAACTGTAACAGTTAGTCTAGAGACAAGTTATTCAAATAGAAATGAGTTCAGGGGCCTCGGTCTGAAGGATTTTTTAACTTCCCCGTAAAGAAAATCAAAGATTTTCAAAAATCGGGACGTTATTGGTTTTACCACGTTTTGAAAAAATCGAGTTTTCATCAGATCTCGACGTTTTGAGGTTACAGGAAGCTTCCCTGACTACCCCTGTGAGGTTGTCACTATGTCTGTATGTATGTATGTATGTGTGTCTCCAAAAACTAAACAGCTCTTAATCTTGATAATCCACGTTGACCGCCGCCAAACCTGTTACAATCGGTTGATCCGTTCGAGAGATAACGTAAACGAAAAATTTCAAAAGAGGTGTTTTTTCTTACATAATTCCGACATTTCTTTTCAGATTGGTTTTGATGAAACAAAATAATTATTGAAGCTCTAAAAACCGCGTCGATCGCCGCCAAGAACGTGAAAATCCGTTGATTGGTTCGAGAGATATCGTTAACGAAATATTAGGGAACAGCTAGCCTTTGTGCTCGGACAGCTCAAAAATAAAATAAAAAAGAATATTTTTGAGCTCGAAGGGCTCAAAAACAGTGTAATATCATATAATTTATGTTGTCCAATCTGAGAAATCAACTATGACACCCTTAAATTTTACATAAAAATATTATCTCTAAATTATAATTAAAAAATCGATAAGTTATTAATAATTCACTTAATAAATGCAATATTTAATAGTTGTTTATTTAAAGATCTATAATCAATTAGAATTCAATCAATATTATGTAATATCTATTATAAGGGTCAGCGCACACCGTAAGATTTTCTGATCAGAAAATCAGATGGTCAACGCACACCATCGGGCAGTTCTATAAGAAATTTTTATAAGAAAATCTGATCATACATCAGACAAAATTCTTAAGCAAGCGCATACGAACAACGTCATCGGATACTTACAACGAACCACAATGAATTAATGAACTTTCTAATATTTTAAATTTATTAATTATTTTTTTAACTAACAGATGGCGTACACCAAACAACATCGTTAGATTTTCTGATCAGAAATTCTGATGCTACTTCAGACAGTAGTCCATGTACGCACACACCATCAGATTTTCTGATCAGAAAATCTGATGGTGTGCGCTGGGCCTTAAACAACATACAAACTATTAATAAATCCATTTAATACAAAAATTAAAATAATTTTCCATAAAATTTTAATATTAATGAAGATTTATGATTTCTTAATTTTAATGCAAGACAATAAAATGTTAATGAAAAATAGATAGCAAAATTGAATCTGTGTATACAACTGTGATTTGTTTAAAATTGAAAAAAAAGTGAAGGTAACAATTAACACAGTTAATTGTTTAGATACTCCACATATGATTACTGGCCAAACTAAAAGTCGTATGGAAAAAAGTTAAAGGACACAGTTGTAGGTAATAAAAAGATAACTTTTGTATTAACACTTTTTTCACAAAAACTCATTAAAAAATAATACTTTAAACCATAAGAATTAAAGTGTATTTGGAACATAAAAAGGTAAGTTTTCACCAAATTTCGGAGAATAAAAAACCAAAAACTTGGTTATTTCAATTTTTCACAGCAATTTTGAGGTTATTTAAAAAAAGTGTAAATACAAATGTTGTAGATCTTTTTCTTACCTACAACTTTGCCATTTAACTTTTTTCTATAGGACTTGTAGTTTTGTCAGAAATTCAGATAAACCGTATTTTACCCTTAAAAACTCACCCCGCCTCCTACTTTCCGAACTCAGATTGCCCGTAATTTATTTTTCCTTTAATTTTTATCATATTATCTTGTATTTCTAATTGGTTTCATTCTACTGTAATTTTTTTTGTTTTCAAAAATTAACTATTCTGGTATATAATAAGAAAACTATAAAATTTTCTTTTGAAATTTTCAACCAACTCTTCTAAAATAATGGAATAATTAAAACCATTTGTTTCGTATAAATCATTTTATATACACCATGGATTAATTTCATTTGGGAATCCTTAGTGCGAAAAATAACACATTGAATTTCCTATCCCATGAGCTTTTTATTAAAAAATAACCACATTTTTTTTTTTGAATTATTATTAACACTTTCATATTTCCGGTTTTTTTGCCATAAAAAATTATAAAAATTTTAACTGAAATAAAATTTAACATTTTTTTCTTTTTTAAATATAGAATCACTTTTATACTTAAAAGTTAAAAATAAATATTAAATGAATGTTCTATCATTTATTTTGTTTAGTGTAATTTCCTTTTGAAATTGACACCAATCGCTAAATTAATAACTTCAAATGAGAAATACCCATAAAAAAACCAATCCGATATTTGTCTACTAGTCTCATTTTTGTTCGATTTAAGTTTACTGGATTAGTCATTGTATTTTTCAAGTGATCCAATTAGAATTTCTTATAAAACTCTCAATAGAATATTGAAAAAAATTGCTATATTTATAATTAATTGCTGGTTAAGTTTTAACAACGCAATAATTTAGACTGGTGAAGTTACATCACTATATTTTTATCATCACAAAGTAAAATTTTGAGTTTATTTGCCTAGCGTAGAGACCTTTTGTACTCCTCTGTACCCTCTTTAGAACACTCCATCACTTGAAGGCAAAGATGCCTTCCATCACAAGGTAATAATTGCTTGCACTGACACCTACCAGAACCACTAAGAGGAAGAAGGTGCAACGACGATCGACTTCCTATACCAGAAATCGATCTTGTCGATTCAATGTCAACTAACTTGGGTCCAGCATTCTTTGACTCCCTCTCCAAGTTAACAACAGGAGTATTAATTCTCTTCCTCATGGAGTAATAAATCAGATATCTTAAGGAATCATATGGCTCACAGTTGTTTATGGAGCAATAATTCAAATTACATAATGGGCATTCTAGTCGGAGTGTATTCCATCCAAATGCACCCTATCAATTAAATAAACTTGCTTATATTTTAGAAACAAGATAAAATTCGGAACCAGAAGTCAGCAAATAATTTGTAATAAATTACGAATTCGGAGGTGTTTGGTTCATACAGCTGTTTTAGTAGAATATATATTTTGCATTCTCCCAGAACATTTCTCGAACACAATAAAACATAGAACGCATTAAACTAATTACTTTTAATGAAAGCTTCAGTGCATCCCTCCTAAGGAGACTCGAATTGAATAATTATAGAATCTTGTTCACATAGAAATTATTTTCATTACCTACTGTGTGTCGTTTGCTTATCGTCACATTGAACAATAAAAATCGATTTTATTTGATTACTCAGCATTTTAAAAATAGATTTCAAAATGGTTTTTGATGATAATAATACCAACGGGAAACCAAGAATAACACTTATTTTGCGATTGGATGACTGGTTTTCGAGATATGGCTTGAAATTTGTCCAAAATATTGGTCTTCGTATCGAATGTCAGAATCATATCTCAAAAATCATCCAATCATTTCATGGGTTTTTTGAAATCTACAAGTCAAACTACCCATCCATAAACATAGTTTTATCAAAATCGGTCACAAAACAAAAAAATTATCGTATTTTTTCTTTTTAAACTTTTTATATCCAATTTTGATCGATTTTTAATTAATTTTCTTATTTTTGAAAAAATCGAAAAAAAAAAGTGAAGTATTTTTTGTGGCCGATTTTGATAAAATTATGTTTATGGATAGTTTATGGGTATATTTCAAAAAAAAAAAAAAAACATCCATTTATAGATTCGATGCGTAATTTTTGCGATCTCACCTAAAATCCTATGTTGAGCGCAATATTTCGGATAAATTTCAAGCGATATCTCAAAAACCACCGATCCAATCGTGAAAAATGTGTTGTTTTTGGTTTTCTTAAAAATTAAATACTCAAAAGAAAATGCAAAAATACTAAAACCAATTTTTTTTGTCAATTCTTATACTCGATGTATAATATGTCAGGGTATATTAATTTTAGTCTAAAGTTTGTAACGCTAGCTAATAATATTGATCGCACCAACAAAATTTTGGAATAGATATTCATAGAAACACCTAATTAGTCCATTTCCAAGTGTCCGTCGTCCGTCATCATGATAACTCAAAAACCGAGCTGAAATTTTGATGACGTATTTTCTAAATATAAAAAGTGAGTTTAATTTCAGGAATGATACAAAATCGATCCATTGGGTCTAATGGGCCAACTTTAAAACTATAAAAGTTCAAATACAAAGTCAATTTTTTTGAAACACTTTTGTTTGAAACATTTTTTCGTAATATGTTACGAGTTATCCACAATTTTAACTCAAATTTGTCTAATAAACACATATAGGTAATAATAATACATATTTTTAAACATCTAACTATATAGACTGAATATTTATAGTATTTTATAAATGCTAATTAAAAATAGTCTAAACAATGAAATTCAATCATATATCGAGTATCGAAACAATTAACTCTGTTAGTTGTTATCATCACTTGTTTAATTTAATAAGACAATTCAAATTATTTTTGGATTCAATTTTTTGAAATCAGATATTTTTTATGTTCCCTAGGGACAGTAAACGAAAAGAAGAAGTTTTCAAAAACGCTAAGCAATTTTCTAACTTAGATGTAATATTTTCAATGGTTTTTTTTGTCTCATCTGGTATGATAAATATTTAGAGAGAATATTGAATGAATAGCCCCCGCACGAACCCCCGCACCCCCCTAAACATGTATGCAACACATTATCTACGTCGTTCTTCTAAAACCAGTGGTGGTGATGGTGGTGGTGAAATGGCAATGTCTGCACATCCACAGGCATCATGGCGTGGCATGGCGTATGTTTGCAGTTACTATGGCAACGAACGAAATCATCTGTTTGTGTTCACAGAGGAGAGAGAGATGAATTAAATAATAATAATATTTTTTTGTTTTGTAAATATATGAACAGAAAAAAACACAAAATAATTTGTATTTTATCACGTAATACAAGGTAAAAACGCTTGTATTTCCACGTATTTGTTTATTTAGTGGCTAGAGAAAAAAAACATACGAATTGTATTAGGAGCACAAAAAAATTATAAAATTTTGAGTTGAAAGACGAATACTATTTGAGAAAGATTTGTTTATTTAATACTAGTCAAGATAGCAGACATAAAGTATTCAAAATGAATTTAGGTGCTCAAATATTTAATTAAGAAAATTGAGTCGTTATAATTTACTGCTGCAGTGATACCACGCTGGCAGTGAAATGTGAAAAAATAACTTTTATAATGTAAATACCAGAATTAGGTGCTTTGTAGATGCTTTTATTGTGTGCCATGCTTTGAATCAAAGTTATCAAAAAACGAAAATGGTCAATCTAGCATGTTACAACGGATTTTTTTGGTAATTTTGATTAAATTGATGTGGGGACTCCTAAAAAGCACCGAATTTTATTACTTACATTACATAATTACAGTTTTTATTTCGGATTAGCACTACCAGCGTGTGATATCACGGGAGCAGTGCATCTTAATGACTCATATTCAGCACCTAATATTCAGCAAATTTAATTTCAATTTTGAATAATTTTCTCTGCTAACTTGACTAGTATGTTTATGTAAGATATATTAGTAATAAAAATGGTAATCATTGTTTCGGGAAGCCTAAATTCGGGAAAAACAACCATTTTTTAAGGGAACACACACAGCTCCCTTTTTTGACAAGTGCGTCAAGTAGTCTCAATAGAATATCGTTTTGGAAAATATTTCTGTAGACAGCTTTGTGCTGTACCCTCTCTTATTTACCCAACATACGCAGTGTCCTTACATGAGTTGGCAAATGTTGACAATGCATTGAAGATGATGGTGTATGAAGAACATAAATGAGTTTCAAATTTTGCTTACCCAGATGAAATGTTATAAAATACGACTAGCGTTCAGCAAAACTTTGCAGCTTTTTTATTATTTTTTTTGTTTAACTTTTTTTTCTGCCCAATTGTTCGGAGTGACCACCAAATATACTTGATGGAATGGAAGTATTTACTTTACCTATAATGGAATTTTGGCTAATAGACAAGGAAGCAGACCATTCGACAAAAACAAAATCGTTTAAGTTCTAAAATTATCATCTAATCTAATTTACGTTCTAGTAATTCCTACACGATAGCAAAAAATAATATTTAATCTACAAGCATTCTGATTGCCCAAGTAGATTTGTACCATAAATCACCAAAAAAGTACCATAAATCACAAAATAAGACTATTTTAACAGCATAATTTTAGCATTAAAATCTGGCAATCAGATCTTCTAATTGGTGAATTTCAATTAGTTGCATAAATTGCATCCGTTCAAATCACAAACTCGGGTAATCGATTGTCAGATAGTCGGATAGTCGTACGCAAACGCATAACAAACATTTTGACGTCACTGATATGTGTGACATTAAATCTAAATAGATTTCTACCATTTAACAAATTTATTGATATGGTGAGCAAATTCATGGCTGGTATATTATTCTACACCATTTGGTATTTATAATATATCTAGTCGTCTACGTCTCTCTCTCTAGTAACGAACTCCTGGTGAATACAAGCACGACCTAGGACAACAATTTCTTCTCTTACTATTTACTATATCAAACATATTTCATATCACAGTTCAATTGAATGATTATAATTGAATGTATATAAAATAAATGTATTTTCAATTGTGGACGCATCTTTTTATTTTTATATTTTCTTAATCGATGTCGTCTTTGAATATTAGGAAAAAACTGAAGAAAATTCATGCAATGAAAGATTGATTAACAATAATTAATTTAACATTTTGATGAATAAATTATGAGAAATACATAATCAGTTGTTACATTAAGGAAAATTGTAAGAAAAATAAGACCGAATTTCGTGCTCAAATAACTCAAAATATATAACCCCAATATTATGAAAATTGATTGATGATATTGTCATGAAAAACGGAATGCATGTCTTATAATTTTCCACACAAAAATTTCTTAAATAAAAATAAAAATTTTATATTTTGAAATTGTTTTTTGGGAAAACCTCATCGATGCGCCCTCTGTTTTCATGTCCAGATTGTGTCTACCAACTTTTTAATAGCATTTAGATAATTAATTTTTGAATTATGTGTATTACATTAGACATTTTCTTTATTATAGAGACCTAATTTTTGTGTCAATTGCCTTTAGGCCGATAAAACTTGAATGATATGAGATGTAGATAACTCTAGTGAATATACAGACCACAATTTTCTTATGATTGATCTTTTTCCTACTGCTATCAATCGTAGCCCGCAAGTCTCTCAAGTTAAATAATGGCCGAATTCATTCTTTTACTGTAACTTTGTCGAGTAATTATTGTCGCAATTTGAACGATTAATATTAAAGCTCCAAAAAGTCCTATCAAACAACCATATTTTGTTAGTTTATCAGCCTTCACGATTGCCTTTAAATCTTTGTGAATGGGAGCTTCATGTAAACCAACGCATGGCAATAGGGAAGATACACAAATTTTTTGCACAAAGCGCCTTTATTTCCCAAACAGGAAGTTATTTTTACAAAATCTTTAAAAATAGTTAAAATATGGTTCAAAATTCATAATTAAACAAAGAAGGAGATTTGCATAAATAACGTCATGCATGTTCATCTCCATAGTGATACATACATAAGTGTCACATTCTACGGTAAGAGGTCCTATCGATGTCCATGGCAATTAAATACACTTTCCTTCAAAATTTCAGATAAATAATGTTAGTTAGCATGCATAAGTTGATTGTGAATAAAAATATTAAATTAGCATTAATATTCAAAAATTTTGTTGTGCAATTTTTCTATAGAAAATGACCGCTTATCGTAGAATCATTAAACTTTTTTGCAAAATGGAAAACAAACTTGAATAGTTTATTCGTTTTACTGTTCTGAGTCAACCCAAAAATAGCCTCACTTGGACTTCCTTACCAATATTGTGGTTGTAAGCAGTGATACAAGCTAAAAAAAATTATACACTGTAAATATACAAAAAACTATGATGAATTAAGTACCTTTTCTTAGGTTTTTTTGGGAAACTTCAACCCCATTCTGTCCACGGTCCTGATATACAAATAATAATAACTGCGTAATTTGTATTCTTTGAGTATGATCTGGAGATACTTGAGTATCTAAAAATCGAACCCTTCGTATTCTTTGGAATAGAATTGTGTTATAAATATCTTAAATATCAGCATGTTGCAATTTTTGTTTTGTGCTTCGCTAGTCTATTTTCGTCTATTAATAGCTGTCTAATCGATTATTTTTATGTAAACAAGATAAAAATAAACACTTTTGAAACTCCTATGGTTTTTAAAAAAAAAAATGATCCGCCTTTGTGTAACGAAACTAGAGAAATCGTCAACAAAAAATCAAAATTTCTCTGAGGTAGTAAAAACTTTTTGAAACTGGGTGTCTCAAAACTGTTTATTTTTGTTCTTTTTTTATATAAAGAATCAATAAAATGACTCTAAACCTTCTAATCAATATGAAAATGGAGGAAATGGTTCGTAAAAATATTTAACCCAAAGCTGAATCGGCAACATCCGGATTCTTAGTATGTTTTTTAAAATTCTTATTATTTTTTTTTTATTTTGCGATTGTAGCAAAATTGTCGATGTTATGAGTGTATTAAGACCAGAGTTTAGAAGACAGGCTTCGTCGTTTGGCAACAGCGGAAACGCTTTAGACATCATGGATGATAGCAACTAGTCTTTATAGACCTGGCATCGAGGATTCAATGTGAGGTTAGACGATAAAATTCGGTTGACTTTATTTTTCAAAATTTATAGTATCACAAAACTGTAATCCGTTTTTCTCACAACTCATGTTTTCTGAGAAGACGGTGACATAACAGCAAAACTACTGCACCGATCCATTCAAATTTATTTCCTACTCATACTCTTTATTTTCTACTCACTCTAAAATTTCAAAATCAGTTTCATGCTCGGTTACTCGATTGGTACAGTTTATGTCCAAAAAATGTACCGTAGAAAAAATATATCAATGTTACGCCACCATATTTGGTGCCCAGGCACTAAATGATTTTTTCAATAGTTACCAGTGAATAGTATCATTTAAAAAAATACTTCATCCGGTTACTCGATAGTTCAGGTTTTTTGCAGCCAGCTGCTCTTGGACCAAAACTTATTTAGAAAGAATGCAGTGTTCCGTTTGTGCATACCCTGCAGGTATACCCAAAACTTGCTCTATCTATCTATCTATTATTTAAGCGTATAGAAAACTATCTATTATTATTAAAGCGCATTCTAAACCACTTTTTTATTTATTTTATCAGACTGATTAGCCTCGTTAGTGGTTTTTTTTTTCTTTCTAATATGTCCTTGTCTTTGAAGTTAGTAGTTCCACATCATGGAATTTTATTTAGATATTTTTTGTTATTATTATTGTTATTAAATTTGCTGATATACATAAAGTATATATAGATGAGTAACTTTGGAATTTCGGTCAAGGATTTTTAGTGTGGAAACACAAAAAAAAAAATGTTTATCACTGATAATAATATAAAAATGGCTGAAATTATGCAGCGAAAAAAATATTTATTTTAGAAAAAGTATGATTAAATAGCGATTAAATAATAATTTTTTTATTTTTTTTGAATATTTATATGTCTGTCTGAATTATTATCGTAAAAAAAGTACTCAAGAAAAAAGGATTATAAAGAAAATACTCAATATTTGTTCGTTTTTTTTTGCCTGTCTTTGATCTGAAATAAGGTTGGAATACTACCTTGGGTTTTTATTTTAGGATAAGATTGCGTTTAATTGTAGAACCCTTATAGGGTGTTATGCCCTTTCAATAATACAGTGCAACGCTCAATTGTTTCGAAGAAAATGACGATCGGAAATTTCCATGTCTTATTTTATACTCTATAGGATGAAATTAATTAGAAATGCAAGATAATATGATAAAAATGAAAGGAAATATAAATTACGGGCGATCTGAGTTCGGGAAGTATGGTAGGGGTGAGTTTTTAAGGATAAAACACGATTTATCTGAATTTCTGGCAAAACTAAAAGTCGTATGGAAAAAAGTTAAATGGCAAAATTGTAGGTAAGAAAAAGATTTACAACTTTTGTATTTACACTTTTTTTAAATAACCTCAAAATCTATGTGAAAAATTGAAATAACCAAGTTTTTGGTTTTTTATTTTTTTTCTCCGAAATTTGGTGAAAACTTACCTTTTTATGTTCCAAATACACTGACTGTAATTTTTTTGATTTAAAATATTTATTTTTTCATCTTATTTTGAATAAATATCGAAAAAGCACCCTAATTTTCAATCGAAAAATGTTGAGTTAATGTGAAAAAAGTGTAAATACAAAAGTTGTAGATCTTTTTATTACCTACAACTTTGCTATTTAACTTTTTTCCATAGGACTTGTAGTTTTGCCAGAAATCGAAATAAACCGTGTTTTATCCTTAAAAACTCACCCCTTCCATACTTCCCGAACTCAGATCGCCCGTAATTTATGATTCCTTTAACGTGTATCATATTATCTTGCCTTTTTTAATGGGTTTCATCCTACTGTAATTTGCTTCCAGTTTTAATCATTTTTTAAGGCTTCTACTCTGGTCTAATAGTTTTATAAAATATTTTTTATATTGACAACTAGCATTTTCAGGGCATTCCCGCTAATAAACTCCAAGATACAGAAATTGATCTTATGACGTAAATAATTGATGTTTTATTTTATAAACTATCGTAAGTATATAGTTTTATCAATTATTTTTTATTTTCTTTCGCATTTTCCGGGCATTCTAGCTCATGAACTCCAGGATACAATAAACCCAACGTTAAATATAATAAAAATTGTTCGTACGAAATCCACATGGAATACGAAAAAATAAAAATACATCAAAAATAATATAATTATACTAATTTTCCTTCGGTATTTTTCACACACACACACACACCTACAATTTTCTATAATTAGAACAACACATCGAATTATCTCATATTATTATTACATACCAGGAAAACTCATCTATACTCTGCTCATCGAATATATTTTATTGATTTTTCTCTATATATATAAAAAAAAAAACCGCCATTAAATGAGGAAGAAAATGATAAAATTTATGTAGAAGATAAAAATAAAAGGCTTAGACTTTTTACGTGAATGTAAGAAAGAGTAAAAAAGAGGTAGTAATTTTCTTTTTTTCATTTTTTGTGTAAGACAGAGACACACAGATAAGAAACAGATCCCGTGATGCAGTTATAGTAAACTAGTCGACAATATATAGGAAGTACTTGAATACATAGAATATACATAGAGGAAAATAAGCGGGAACTATATAGGAATCGATTACAATGATATTTTAGGGCGTTGACCTATGGCCTTAACTAGAACGAGATGACTATATCGAAATCGAAGGATAGTTATATTATACTGTATATATATATATATATATATATATATATATATATATATATATATATATATATATATATATATATATATATATATATATATATATATATATATATATATATATATAGAGTATATATCTGTATGTATTAGGTCACTGACCTACCCTATGTTTGTTGCATTGCCGGGAATTTTATCTGGAATGTTCCCTGTTTTTCCTATATTTATACAAATATATATATATATATTTATACGAAAAAAAAGAGTTATTTTAAAGTTGCACGATTGTAAATTAAATATTGTCGATTTACATTAATTATTTATTCTATATTTAAAATAAAATCAAAAATTATTATTTTACTTAATTTAGCAATTATATTTAACACCAATTTAAAATCATGTTTAAAAAAAATGGGTGCGTGTACTTATGTACGCGCTTCAGAAGTTATACTTCTTTGGCATTATTAAAAAATCAATTTTTAATTGCATGCAAATAAATTAATTCCAATAAAATAATAAAATGACTGAATCAGTATTCACATTAAGTATATAAATCATAACAACAGCTTTAAACTGTGAATTTTGTGTGACGGTGATGCGTGCACGCACATCTTAAAATTTCACTCTCATCATTTGTTTATAACGTGCCTAAAGAAGTATAACTTCAAGATATCCGGGAATGATTCTTCAAAGGTAAAATCGTACACTTTCTTAGAAAATTTGGCAAACGTCTGAAATATAGAATTTACAAGTCGTATATCTAATATGTGCTCATGCACGCACCTCCGATCCAGGCGACTATTGCCCCAAACATTAACTGCGAAAATTTCATTATGGTTGTCTTAAAACTGTACGTAAATTTATCCAAACCACATGTGAGAATCCCTTTTGCAAATATTTGCACATTTTCCCATAGTGGCGCACATTTCCCTTTTCCCAAATGTACCACACATTTTTACTACAAAGATGTTTGGATAAGTCCCATTTTGGAAACATCTGAACTATAAATTAATGATTGTTCTGGAGAAACAGTTCTGGAAATTTATCATTTCTTAATCATAGTAAGTTGACCTTACTATTCTTGAAATTTTTTATTGTTTTACCCAAATTTTCGAATTCAATAAAATATTATTAATATAGACTAAACAACTCACAGGCAATATCGACATTAGAACGGGGGAGAGTTAGTGAGTTAATTTTATGTTTATTTTTGAAACTTATTGGCCTAGCTTTTATGGAAGTATTTTATTAAATTATTTTTTTGTTGAAAATTTTTGATTATTTTTCCTTGTTTATATCAAAGCAAATTTTAGGATTTTTCGAGAAAACTTTGCTTTTTTCCACAATTTTCGAGATCCAACCATATTTTGTATTTTATACATACGTATTTCGACTATAAAGTAGTCATCATCAGTATGAATTAACTAATCGTAATTATTTCGGTAATTATACCGCGATTGATTCTCGTTGCTGGTAGCAATCTATTTAATATCTCGTAAACAACAAGGCTAAATTTGCTTCAACATACCTTAACATTACATTCTTCTACTGCCCCAACCACCTTAAACAATTATTTATTAAATTTCAATTAAATTTTATCATACAATTTTTTATGAACCTTTTTTTACACAAAACCTGGGGTTGTTTGACATGCTTATTGTTATCGAACCCTTAAAATCTGGAGTTTTTTGAACTTTTCAATATCGTACGCCGTACTATGGCTTATGATTTTAAAATGGATGATTCATTTTTTGTTAGAATCAGGTTCAAATCCAGTTTTCATTGTATATATTTCCGTTTTATTTTATAAAATAAACCCTCTTATGTTAATACAAAAAAAAAAACACAATTTTGGTAATTTTATTGTATGCATTTAAAAAAAAATGTAAAAATACACGTTTTTTGATGATAATCACCAAAAATTATATAAAAGAAATTTTATTTTTTGTAAAAAAAACTTTTAATTTGGGTCAATTGGGTGAATTGATAATTGTATTTTTTTTTTATATAGATTTTATTGTTTAAGGGTCTAAAATTTGTAAGGCGAAAAAATATTGAAGATACAAAAAAAATTTGGAAAACGGTTGACCCTAAAGACCATCCCTGCAACTTTCCGCTAATTTCATACCTAAGCACTTAAAATTTAACATATTACAATGTTTTTGACCTAAAAATTTGGTTTTTGAGCTTTGCTGTTAAAAAAACACTTGTTACCGAATATTTCGTTTACGATATCTCTCGAACGAATCAACCGATTTTAACCAGATTATTGGTGATCGACGTGGTTTATCTAGGTTAAGATCTGATTAGTTTTTGGAGTTGATCGATACAGCCGTTTAAAAGTTATTCCAAAAAAACACTTTTGAAAAAAAATTTGTCCGAATCGGTTTAAATTTTCAGGAAATCTAATTTTCGTGATTCTTTTTGAAACGTTTGGTTCTAATCGGTCAAGCCATTTAAAAGTTATAAGCGGGTCACGTACTTACATACATACACACACACATACATACAGACAGGGTGACATACCCTCACAGAAACCGTCAAAATAGGACCTTAAAACGTCGAGATCTGATGAAAACTCGATTTTTGCAAAATGGGGTAAAACCAATAATTTCCCGATTTCTGAAAATTTGGTGGTTCAAAAAATCACTTCATTAGTGCATTTTCACTTGTCGATCATGCAGTATTTCAAAAACGAAAAGATAGTAAGATAGTCTCTGAATGAGCAAAATCGATTTGTTATTTGGGTCATATGGGTCCATTTTTCATCTTTCTGTTTCAGCGTAAAAACACTTTTCCACAAATTTTTTATTTTCACAGAATAATATTATCTATGCCATTGTGAGGTTGCAGAATTGTTGACCCTTTATCGATCGCGAGATAAGCTCAAAATTCGCAATTTCGAGACACACTTGTGATTGAAAACATGGAAAATTTACATTCCTCCTATATAAATAATAATAAAGCCTAATTTGGCCCCAATAAATGGGGCAAATGTCTCCCCCATTTGAGATCATTTATAAATATCTTGCACCGATTTGTATAAACTTAACCAGCTTCCATCCACAAAAGCAGTCTAAACTGTCTACCATTTTTTCTTTTCTAATTATAACGGATCCAGAGAGTACAATATTTTGCCCAACGATTAATTACAATAAAATAATCAAAAGGACTGGAGAAGGATAATTAACACAGTCAATAAAGTTCAGTTTAAATTTGAAAATAAATAAATGTATATTTTCTTACATTAAGTTGTAACATAAATCATAACAACATCTTCAACCTGTGAATTTTGTGTGACGGTGATCTTAAAATTACACTCTCATCATTTTTTCATTACGCATCTAAAGAAGTATAACTTCAATAATTGAATTAACACTGATTTTGTGTTAAATATTCAAGTTTTTTGTATTGATAATCAATATTAATTTTGAGTGAATTGATTATAATATCTAACACCTTTGTATTGTGATTTTACACCACAATTTTTTTCCTGTGTAAGTAATTCGAAATACTTTTCGAAGGTTTTCTGTTCGTAGACACGAATAGTGCCCTGTGTATACACATGTATAATAAATATATATAAGAGAAGATACTGAGACTAGATCAATAACCCCATAATAAATTTATATATATATATATATATATATATATATATATATATATATATATATATATATATATATATATATATATATATATATATATATATATATATATATCCCATCGGATTGAAAAGGCATTAAAATGATTGAACAGTATATTAAAATGTAATTAATAACATTTATTTATTGTATTATTATGAAATCGATTCTATCAATAATAATTTATATTTGAGGGTGGAAAACCTGGTAGGAAATCCCAGGAAATAGAATGGAGATTCATCCATTTTAGTGATATATTTTTGTTCAATATATTTTTTGACAATATTTTCAAACAATAATTTTTAAACATGGCATATACAAAAAAAAATGTATAAACTTTCTCAATTTATTTATCACATCCATCAAATTGAACCGACTAACAGACAGACACACCGACGTACCGACATTGTGTACCGTGCGTCGTACGTACGGGTTGAATAAACTTTCTATTATTCCCTTAAATACACATAAAATATTGGTTAGTTTTCTAACAACAGATGCCTACTTCCGTATCAGGATGTCAAAATTTATTGTCTAAAAATGCGTAATGATTAAATGATTAATTGATCACACTGTCGTCGCATGGATAAGAATGAACCGGCTGCACCAACAACAATATTCTTATCACATTGTGCTTGAAGACATCTGTGCCATCAGATGATATAGAGGGTATAAAGGACCAAAATGTCTGGGTACAAGAGACGCGATTACTTTTCCTCTCTACTGGTTTTTCCCACTCTCAAGGGAAAAAACACACGCAAACAACCGCTCGTAATGGTACAAACAAAAAATAAACAATCTCTACCACTTCTTGTCAGCCATTTCCTTGAGAATGTCTAATGTTTGACTGCACCATATGGGGCAATATATCTCTTACACGCCTCAATAAATTGACAGGCTTGCAATAAAAACGATCAAACGTTCAATATTCTCCTTATATGCTCAATACATTAATCAAAATTGGCTCAAAAATATTCACCGTGTAAAGTAAAGCTTAAAAAGACCGGCTCCGTGGTCTAATGAGTAAAGGCACTTAGCCTGAAGATTGCGGGTTCAAATACAGGCAACGATTATTTGATCCATTTAAATAAAAAAAGGAGTAATTCCGGCTCCACCAACAATATAATAACAAGATATTTTCCACCACATGCTAGAGGGTCTTCAGGTGATCACAGTGTTCTAAAAGAGGGTACAGAGAACCAAAAGATCGAGGTACAAGGAACTCGTTTGCGGTTTCCCTCTTAATTTACTCTCTACAAGGCTGAAAAATTGCAAATTTCATCAAAATCAGACCACACGTTCAAAAGTTGTCGTGAGACAAACATTCAAAAATAGACAGATACGGACAAACAGAATGCAGAATAGTTCGGTCAATTACTCATAATAAAATTCCCATCCAACTATTCTTAAATTTCGAAATGCCATTTTAAGACTGTCAACTTTACAAGAAATTCTTTTATTGTTTTTGCTAAAATAACGGAAGTATAAACTGATGTATTTAAGATAACATTATACACATACAATCAATATTAAATTCATATATTAAAACTTGAACTTCCCAAATACACACACAAGTAAGTACACACAACAATTCTCTGGGAACAAGGCAAAAGCAAAGCAATGCGAACGACCGAGAAGAACAGACTTATACTCCATGTATTTGTTATATATTTTGCTATATTATTATTATGAAGGAAGGCATCTCTCGAAACTCGAACATATACGACATTGATTTCCCTTTCAGGGTCAATGTCCCGTCAGATTTCAGTGTGGTAACGATGTACAGTTCATGTGCGTATTAGGTTGTATATTTATATATATGTGTATATAGTAATGCGTGCGTATATTGTGTGTTGTACTTTATGGGATATTCAGACTACTAAACGAAATTTTATTGTATAAATTAAGATTATTTTTATTGATGTCATGTACGTTTTTTTTTTTTTTATATATAGAAAATTACAGGTTTGTTTAAATTTATTACCATTGTTCAGAGACGGGACGGGGAATCTAAAATGATAAAAATCTAGGGAAAATGTTGTTTTATGGAGAATGTTGCGTGGTGACTATGAAAAACGATGATATATGAATTTTTTTTAACTTCCCGCTAAGAAAATCGAAGATTTTTAAAGAAAGTTATTAGTTTTATACCGTTTTGAAAAAATCGAGTTTTCATTAGATCAGGACGTTTTGAGATTACAGGAAGCTTCCCTGACTATCCCTGTGTGCGTGTGTGAAAGTATGTGAACCACTTAGAACTTTTGAACGGCTCAACGGATTTCATCGCGGTTGAAGTCATACGAAAGGGCTTGACCAAACTTAGATTTTGAATACAATTTGGATCGATTCGAACTCGTAGATTTTGAGAAATCTCAAAAAATTAAGAAAACAATTTTTGTTTAATGTGGTTTTTATGCAAAAACTTTTAAACGGCTCTATCGATTAAAAACTAAACAGCTATTAACCTAGATAAACCACGTCGATCACCAAAAATCCGATTAAAATCGGTTGATTTGTTCGAGATATATCGTGAACGAAAAATTTCAAAAAAGTGTTATTTTTACATAAATTCAACATTCATTTTCGGATCGTTTTTGATGAAATAGAATAATTATTAAAGCTCTGAAAACCGCGTCGATCGCCGCCAAGAACGTAAAAATCGGTTGATTGGTTCGAGAGATATCGTTAACGAAATATTCGGGAACAAGTGTTTTTTTAACATCAAAGCTCAAAAACAAAATTTTCAGCTCAAAAACATTGTAATCTGTTAAATTTTAAGTGCTTAGGTATGAAATTAGACGGAAAGTTGCAGGGATGGCCTTTAGGGTCAACCGTTTTCCAAATTTTCAAGGCAATTTTTTCGTATTCGGATATTAGATTTAAAGCTATTTTTTAATCAAATTATTGTAATGATTGGCTGAAGAAAATTAATAAGGTGATTTTATGAAAGTCTTTATCAAAATTTTGTTACTATATTTAATAGGTCCAAGCACTTCTTAAATTTTAGTTTTTTAGTATACCTTTGCCTATTGATTTTCTATATTAATTATAAAAAGTTCACAATTCGAATTATTTGTTCTCGTAATTTCGTTCGATATGAAATAAATTGCGTTGGTTAAGGTTAATAACCACCAAAAAAAGAAAAACATCAATTTAAAACTCATTTGTTATTAGACATTTCTCCAAATTATTAACATTAACATTGTAATTAGACTTTGGATTTTTATGTGTACAGAAATAATACAAAATAGAAATAATAGAACCAATAAATTTGTGTCTAAATAAAAGTCATTATCATTGTTTTCTTAAAATGTGAAGAAAACATTTATTTAATATCATCGAAGTACCTATTACTGACAGTATTCTAAAAATACCGGAAAATTCGATTCATAATTTTAGAAAATTTTATTTATTAAATGTCTTCTCGAAGCCTTTCTTTGGTCCTCTTTAAATAAGGCTTTAAGTTTGACTATGATTCTTAATTTTAGCTCATTTCCTTTTTTAGTAACCTAATCGTTGATTGAACCGTGTTTTAAATATCTTTTTGGGCTTGAAATCCGGATAAATTACTTTTGGATAACAAAAATGTTCTAATAACTGGCCTTGTGGATATAACAAGCCGGAGTTGTTTTATATTTGCGACAATAACCAAAAATTAAATTTGTTTGAAGCCCTTGAGATGAATAAATTTAATAAAAACCCAAATTTTACAATTTTAAATAATCAAATACACTTTAATAACGCCCCTATACTAAATTTGAAATTTTAAATATCGTTAAAATATTTATCAACTCCACCTACAGTTTCTTCATTCACAATAATCTTTTCAATTATCTTCAAGGCTATTTCAAAGTCAAATTTATATATTATTGGGCTTAGAATTACGTTTTTTATGAGTTTGAGGCTGATGGGAGATAGAAGATTGAATTTTCTGAAAAGGGTTTTTTTATATTTGAAAAAAACAAATTTGACATTGAAATAACCTTGAAGATCTTTCCCAAGGTCAAAATAAATATCACAATAGAATGTCCCGTTAAAAAATCTTTAATTTCTTTCTTAATAAATTTTTCTTAACCGCATATTTGAGATAGCTTGAGACTTTTTAAAAACCCTGTAAATACGTAAATTATTGAAAGTTTCTCTTATTCCTTTAGGCAAATGGATCTAGAATTACATCATCTGAGCATTGTCTAAGGTACACAAACATATCTATCATTTTACTTGTCCGATACAATTTATGCGACTATTTGGATAGTTCCGTACCTACCACCATAAAATTTTACGGTTCCTTATAAACCCAACGAGCTAATTGCTCTCTCTGCAGCCTAAACGAAAAAGAGAATCTACTCATTTACTTTGTACCTGTCCAGTTTATGATTACTAGCGTTTCGTTTTTTTTCCAAAAAGCTAGCTGTAACCAAACTAACCTTAAACAAATGTTTGGTGGAAATGACCACCGCCCATATAAATAGAGTTTTCTGGCTTCAATATAGTTGATACGCTTCTTCCTATTGGATATCACCATACACGTATTGAATTGTTTTTTGAAATTATACTTCTTTGGGCGCATTATGAAAAAAATAATGATAATGAAATTTTAAGAGCGCGAGAATTACCGTCACACAAAATTCACAGGTTGAAGCTGTTGTTATGATTTATGTTACACTTAAATTAATAAAATATTCAAATTTAAACTGAGCTTTTTTGACACTATCCTTCTCCAGTTATTTTATTATTTTATTGTAATTAATTATTTGCATACAATTAAAATTTGTATTTTAAATGATGCCAAACAAGTATAACTTCTGACGCGCGTACATAACGTACACGCACCCAATTTTTTTGTGGATCTAACGGCTTGAATGAAGTACTACACAAATAAATAAACATAAAAATCCAATCTCTTATTACCAACACTTAACTCACCCAAGTTATCATTAACACCACCTACATACTACAAAACTACGTAATTTGATAACATCGGGTTGATGATAATAACAAAAAAAAATTAATGTGTGTGTTTTTTTTAATATATAAAATGATAAAAAAGTGTACGAAAAAAGTAACATTTTACGAAGCTTTGTCAATGCTCAAAGTTGTAATGTTTTGAATGTCAATGACCGATTTTAATACATTTAATTTTAAGTGTGCTATAATGGATTGATAATAGTCCGGGAGGTAGCGTTGCTTTTTGCTTGGTGATTTCAGGTCGATCAATTTTCGATTTAATTGAAAGTTTATATGAAGTTGGATAATTGAATTCAGCAGGCGCATCCAAGGTGGAGGAATAATAAAATATATTTCAGGTTGCTTGAAATTAATAATATAGTTTCAATAAGGTAGTAAATTTAAAAAAAAAAAAATAGTCAGCAGAATATTAACGGGTGGAATAATTGTCAGCTGAATATGACATTTGATTGCCTTAGATTGCATGGCTACTCATCAGAAATTTTTATCCCGTCTGTCCACCCTCTCTCGGAGCCTGCTGACTTTCATAACAGTGTATGATGACTGCTAATAAACATTTGCAACGCTACCTCCCGGACTAATATTAATGTATTTAAATGTGTATATATTATGATAGTATTGTATATGCTCGTAATTTTTAGGGAATTTTCGGGAATTTCAAAGAATTTATAATTATATCATTGCTATAAATAAAAACTTGTAAGTTTTTAGTAATTTGATTCTAAAGGCAAGGTGAACGACTTGCTAGGATTCGAAATTTGACCTATATTAGTAAAAGGGAGTTACCTTTTTGATTTTGAAGGGCTTTATAATAAACATACTATTTCACGCACAAATAATTAAAAAAAACAATTTTTAATTTTTTTAAGTGAAAATTTAAAATTTGATTTTATTAATAGAAATATTTTTTCGTAAAAAATTGGTAGACATGCTCTACGTTTTCATGTGAAAATTGTGCATACCAAATTTCATTATGTTTAAACGTATTTTTCGAGTTGTTTGAGCGTGATAATTTACTTAGAAAATTGTACATTTTTTAAATTGTATTTTGTAGACTTTTTAGGGTTTTGAAAGAACCCTAATTTTCAATCGAAAAATTTTGAGTATATGTGAAAAAAGTGTAAATACAAAAGATGTAGATCTTTTCATTACCTACAACTTTGCCATTTAACTGTTTTCCATAAGACTTGTAGTTTTTCCAGAAATCGAGATACACCGTGTTTTACCCATAAAAACTCACCCCCTTTCACTTCCCAACCTCAGATCCACCCGTAAATAATTTTTCCTTTTATTTCTGTTATATTCTTTTCGATTTTCAATGGATTGTTCATTCAACTATAATTTTTTTCCCGCTTCTAAAGACTTCTATCCTGATCTAATAGCACTCACTGATAGTAGATTGGTCCATTATAAGTCAAGGTCAACTTAAAAATTTCGTAAAATAAACGAATGGAAATTTATTCATACCTTGAACACACTGTACACAGGATTCAAGGTAAGTCATATTTTATGTTTCATGATGGTGTCAGTTCTTCACAGTATTAAATATTGTACCCTATGACCCTAGATAGATAAATGGTGTGTATGTGTGTGTGAGAGAGAGGAAGAGAGAGAGAGAGAGACAGTGTCAATAATGTATGTGACCTCACATTCAGCTTAAAGGCATTAACCTGTATAAACCAGGTCATCAAATGTTCAATAAAATTTAATTATTTATTAAATTTCTGTTTAAAAAAACTATTTTATGTTATTTGTTCCAATATTTTAAATTTATCATCAAACTTATTTTAAAAATAAAAACGATATTTAATTAATAATTTTATTGTTATATAATAGCTGTTACCCGTCCGCTTCGGTGTACAATTTTAAGTTCACTTCAAAAAGTAAATTAAAAGTAGACAAAAATCATTTACACACTTGTAAATCTTACTTGTCAAGCGATTTCAGCCGCTTAGTTCCGGTTCCCGTGGAAATTCCTGAATAAAAAGTAACCTATGTCATCCGGGAATAGTGTAACATTCCAACGGTAAAAGAATTTTCCAAATCTCTCCAGTAGTTTTTAACTTTATTCCTTACATTCTTACAAATGTTGCTTCTTTATAAAATTTTTCAGTGAGGCATATTCCCCATTTTTACCCCCTTTTTGGGGTAAACTTTGAATGTCGTATTTATTTATATCTAATAAGTTTCATGCTTCTACCTTTAAAAATGACCTAATTTCCGTACAAAGTTTTAATCCCCTATTTTTCAACCCCTTGCATTGATTGACCTTTTATATCCATTTTTTCGTCATAAAAGTAGCCTCAGGCTCTAGATTATCTCTGTACTAAATTTAATTTAAATCGGGTCAATATTTTAGACGTGAAATTTAGCTCGAATATTCTAAACATAAAAAGTGGGCTGAAGTTCATGAATGAGCAAAAATGGTCCATTGGGTCTAACTGATTCATGACCCTACGTGTAAACGATAAATGATGGAAAAAAAATTCAAAAACAAAAAATGTTTATTTTCTGAAAAGAGACAACTCTTGTTTGAAACATTTTTTCATAAACTGTTTAGATTCGCCACAACTACAGCTTAAATTTACCAAACACATATATGATACACATTAAATAAAAAATTGACATAAGTGTATACAATATTATACACTACGTATTTTATGTATTTTTTAATGTTAATAATTGCAATTAGTTTAAAAATAAATATTTGAACATTGTATATTCTTTTAATTCTTATAACGATTTTATAAGCTTTTGAAAAACATTACTAAAATTATTTGTATATGTAATTTTTGTTCGAAATTAATAGAAAATATGGTAAATATGGCACAATTTAATCCTATTAACTACATATATTTATGTTTATCGATGTATTTTGTTAACCCAGGTCTGAATTAATGTTTTTTGTTTTTTTTTTTATTATATATTGCATTTAAAATTCAAGTTCATCCCTCAATAAAAAAAACTATACTGCAAATATGTATATTTTTTTACAAAAAATACAAAAAAAATTATATATATATAAATTTATTGCATCCGCGTAATAATTCAAGCTACAATACGAAGCATGCAACAACCAATAAATGCACTAAAACAAACATTAAAAAAAATATATTAAGGCAGTTGGTGTACATTACAAAGTACAAATTTTAAAAATATTGGGTTTAAGTGTGGATCAAAGTTATTTTGACGAATATCGATATAATATACGAAATTATTTTGCATGGTCATCCATAAGAATGGAAGAATTATGTTTTACAACGCAACCACAATAATTTTTAAATTTATCATCATAGTATTGAATTTGCATTTTACACTTCAAAATTTCAAGTCTCCAGCTCATAGGACCTTAAAATCAATCACACTAGTAGTTATATTAAGTACTATTCATTCAAAATTTTATGTGGCCACCTAATATCCCAATAAGACCACGTAAATTTCTGGAATGTGATTAAAGTGTCTATTAAATTTCATCAAAATTGAACAACGCGTTCAAAAGTTACAGCGGAACAACCAAAGATACATAAATAGAGGGAAATGACATGAAAAATAATTGAACTTAAACTTTAACTTCATTTGATCAAACACAGATGGCACAGAATAAAGCGAATGAGTAATAAAACCCAGGTCAATAGCAGCCATGATAAAACCGTAAGTTTTACCTTGATACGTCTCTCGGATAATCGGAAGAACAATATGAATTCATTTTCCAACTGACTTTACTGAGCCATATTACTTACTAAATATGTTGAGATTTAAATTGTGAATTTCCAATAAGGTAGATTTCATATTTATCGACTTCGTTCTCTTATTCAGTATCAGATGGCGTTAATATCATAAGACCCCAATAACAAACGAAAAAAATAGAAGTATCCAAAATGAGTTACAATCCATCGTAAAATCTTACTGATCCAAAATTTCGCTTATGATCGAATTTCATAAACTTTATATTGCCCCAATAGCCTTAATAAAATTTAAAAAAAAAATGCAAATACTACTATATTAAATATGCATAACAAAAAATTATACCAAAACTAATTTCCATTGGCGCGAAAATCAACTAACATTAAAATCTCATGTTCGTTTCACATAACATTCGATTCGGCAATGTTCGGTTGATTTTTAAGGGGAAGGTAAATACATAAGTTTGAATGTGTAAGTATATATTATGTATTATGTATACATACATATAATATATAAATGAATCGTCACGGCACAGTATCTGGAGGACGGGCATTGAACTCTTGCTTGTACAACAGGCTACTAGTGAGTGAGTGAGTAAATGCTAATACTTTTGCTATAAAATGTGTTCGCTATGCTGTTCCGAGGATCTGATCTATCTATCTTCTCTACGCTCATGTACATTATTTTGTTTTGTTGTTTTCAATGTTGTTTTTATGTGATTAAGGTAGTTCTCTACGCTCACTTTGTATTTCCTCTAAGCGAACTTTTCTTTGAAAAATGTTTAAAATGAAATTAAGAAAAGTTAGCAAAGAGTAGCCGTGCTGAATTTTCAAAAACATGCATCTTATGTACACTAATATCTTTAAGTCAATCATAGTCCCGATGCCTTGCAGAATGAATTTTAGTCAAGTTGCTCACGAGGCTTTAGTTAAAAAAAAGGTAAATCTCAAAAAATTGTGAACCGTCACGGGACACCTGGCGGATATGAAACATTGAAAAGAATGCACAGTGGCTTGCGTTTATTTCAAAAATTATCCACTCTGGTCTATAAATGGTTTTGAATACACAAAAATAGGACTTTGAGCTTGTTTGTATTCTATGCTACTATAATTTAGTTGATACTGTGACATGAGAACTACCTTAAATTCTACTACTATTCCAGCAGAAGAATTCAAATAAACTTGATGTAATAATTTTATTATTTATCTCGATGTCATTTTAAAACACAGCACATTGTACATTGTTTAGACATATTTAATTGTTAATTATTTAGAAATGTTTTGTGTATTTCATCACTTCCTTGATTTCCATATTTAGTTTGTCATCACTGATTTATTTATTACTTATTCTAAATTCCACCATTCTTGCTAATTCTATACAAAAAATAAATAAATATTCATTGTAAAGATGAAAATATCTGGGGGGAGGGGGGAGGTGAGTGATTAGCGAACATTATAAAAAAGGTATTAGGTAGCTTGGTAGCCGCAATTCGAAGTCAAATAAAAAACTATTTTTTAATTTTTTTTTTTTTTTACTATCAAATACACGAAGCATGCTTAAATAATTAATAGAAATTCACATAAAAATTAAATTGATATAATTTAGCACGGATTATAATTACATAATTAAAATAATGTAATAAATAAAATATTTTACTCTAATACTGTCACTAGATTATACCAACTTTAAATGATTTTCAAAATCTAACCCGGAACTGTCAACTTTATTTTTTATATCGTGAATTCTTTATTTTTTATTTTAAATTTTAATATAAATAAATAAATTATTTCGTTAGAAAATAAATTTAATATTATAAAAAATTATTTTTTATATTTATTAATGTTCAATATCCTTTTGTTGCTATATACCATTAAAAACGCTAGTTACTATTTGAAATTGGTGCGCTTAATTGGACCCACCATTTTTTCCCAGTAAATATGGAAGAGAGAGATAGAAGCCACATGTCAATATGGAAATATTAATTACATGGAAAGTACGTGGTAAATTATTCTGAAATTTTTTCAGTGTATATTTCAGGGATATAGTTCTATCAATTTAAAAGTTTTTTTTAGCGGGGTCAACTTTGCCAATTTTCTACAAACCTTCCATTTCCAGTATTATTGAACAAGGACACTCATAAGAGTTCGTGTATTTTTGCTAAACTTTAATTAATTATATCTCTTAAACGGTGTGGTAAAAAAATCTGATTTTTGTGCATTTAATTATAATCTTTTGAATAAACACAAAAAAATATTGAGTTAACTTTAAGTCATTTGCGTACCAAACTACCTCTAATAAACATAGAATTTTTCATCGAAAAATGTTAAAATGAAAAAAAGATTAAGCATACAAGTTTCATGGCCTTTAAAAATAATTTTAATTAATGGGTGCGTGTACAAATGTACGTGCATCAGAAGTTATACTTCTTTGGCATCATTAAAAATACAATTTTTAATTGTATGCAAATAATTAATTAAACAATAAAAGCACTGTAGAAGGATCAGTCAACACAGTCCGATAAAGCTCAGTTTAAATTTGAAAAATTCAATAAATAAATATAGATTTTCTTACATAAATCATAACTACAGCTTCAACCTGTGAATTTTGTGTGACGTGGTGATGCGCATGCATCTTAAAATTGCACTCTCATCATTTTTTTATAATGCGCCCTAAAGAACTATAACTACAAAAATTCTATGCAAATTTATAACGAGTTAAATTTTATTCATTCAAATTTTCGAGAATTTTTATGAAATTTCATTTTGAGCGATCAATTTAATTAAAAAAATACTTTGTCGTCATTTTCACTAAAGAAAAGTGACTTATTAACATTGAAAAATCGATAGTATTTATTTTCATATAGTCTATTTTATTATTTTCCCCAAAAAAAGAGAAATGCTAAAAATAAGCAGACACAAATAATTTTACTACAGGATAATTCATTCAAGGTAAGTTGTAACTACCACGACAGCACATAATATGGACAGTCCAGTGCTTTTGGCATCTTCTCAATTCTAAACAACTGTGGCATTTTTCAAAGAGACCTGTTAATAATTCAAATCACATCAACTCATCTAATTTGAGTATTTAATAACTCAAATGATATATCTAGAGTCACAGAGTATTCTTAGACCAAACAAATCCACTCTCTTCATTAGAACTGGAACTATTATAGGATACAAAACTATTATAGGATACTAAGTCAGCTAATTAATATAATTGATATTGCAAATTCATCAAAACTGTAAAGACTACCATTTCCATTGAGCCTAACAACGTGAAAAATTTTTAAAAATGCAACAAGGTCAGACTTCCAATCAAAAAACTGTTAAAAACAACATAATCCCACCTCCTCGAAAATTTTTTCGTACTAAATAATCACGATTAATTAATCGGAAAAAATTAATCACATTTGAGTTATTATCACTTTTTCAAAACATACATTGTTATCGTGCTATAAGCGTTTTAAGTTCGAAAAACATTCAACAAAAACGCAATTTTTATTAGGAAGAAGAACTTTTGCGAAATAATGGCATTAATTTGCAGACAAAATAGTACTTATTAAAATTAAAAATTTTCAGTAGAAGCCGGGTAAATTCATAGTAAAAAATGCTGTATTTAGCCTTTCTCGATTTTAAATCACTTATAGCTCAAAAATTATATCGTAAAATCCTTTTTTATTTGTTTTTCATTAAAGATATATTTAAACAATTTCGGTTTAAACAATAATGGATTTCACCGTGGATCGCAAATTGAAATGAAATTGGTTTTTGGTCACTCATGTGCCGGCCTATTTCTACTAGACTAATATTAGGTATATAATTAATATGAGAGCTTGTTGTACAAAAATGCATAAATCATTCTGTAATGAACACTGACTGACTGGATAACATATTGACGACTCATGTAATATTATAACTAAATAAAACACCATAAAATTCTCGCAGGACGTTGATTAAGTCTGCCCGTCTGTTTATCGTCTATTAAACCAACCAGGTAATAAATATACACAATACACAGGAATACAGGATAGCCTACAAAAGTTACTCTTTTATTTTTTGCTTATATAAAAAAAAAATTGGTGCTTATGTACTCTCGTCAGAAGTTCTACTTCTTTGGCATCATTTAAAAACAATTTTTAATTGTATACAAATAATTAATGACAATAAAATAATAAAAGGACTGGAGAAGGATCAGTCAACACAGTCCGATAAAGCTCAGTTTATATTTGAGTAATTCAATAAATAAATATATATTTTCTTACATTAAATGGTAACATAAATCATAACAACAGCACCAACCTGTGAATTTTGTGTGACGGTGATGCGTGCGCATCTTAAAATTTCACTCTCAATATCCCGAAAACTAGCTATTCAATTTTAAAACTGTTATTTTCATTTTTGTAGACCTTAATTGACATAGAAAATCTTTTAGAAGTTTGACACAAAGTTAGGAAAAACCACGTTACGTTTAAAATAATACAGAAAGGCTTATTTTTCGACAAAAATCAGTCCAAACATCGCTTCGGGTTCGACTCCCGTAGATTTTCGATCACAATTAACATATTTTATACTTAAATAAATTTGAAATTTTTAGCGACTTCAAAAGCACTCACAAATATTTCTAAATCAGATTAATTCAAATAGAGAAGGGAGGACATCTTGTATTTTAAAAGCTGCAGCTTACGTTGTAATGAAATGTTTTTTTTTTTTTGTTCTTCCTCTTTCTATGTGAAAAATAAGGAAAAGAAAACACTTACTATAGAATTTTATTATAGCAATACGTATAGAGGAACACTTCCGTGTATCGTTTTGTCTTGTTTGCTTATAGGTCTCTCGTTTTAACAATTCGATCCCGATACATGCAATGAAGCAACACATTTAAATTAAATTTCACAAAAGTTTCTATAAGTCTTTTGAAAATTATCGAATAAGTATACTATAAATTGATTTCATTCATGATGAATCAATGAAATTTACAAAAGACAGAAATTAATATTACAAAGCCACTGCGGCGAAAACCTTTCGAAAAATTTGTTAGTTTGGAAGCTTATTAAAAAATAAGGATTTTCGGTAGGAAAGAACTAATTAAACTAGTCCAAGTGAGTCCATCACCGATATCGAATAGGCAAATTGACAATATTAAAAATATACTCATCTTGTAAGATGACAGCCTTAAAAAAAAAACAAATTTCACTTTATTTAAACTAAATTTACTTTTTGCAAATGACACGAAATAAAATTTAATAATTTTGGAAATTTTAACGACACGCTCTGTGATTGGTTACAGCTCTGGTGACGTCACTAGCTAGTAAACTATTGAATATTTTACATACATATATTAAACAAGGATGTCATGGCAGTTTAATAATTTTCGTAATGTTTTCTGGCACGGAAACACCCTGTGATTGGTGACGTCACTAACTAGTAAACTATAGAATATATTACATACATATATTAAACAAGGATACTGTCATGATAGATACTGTTTTGTTGTATTTATATGAACTGGTATACTAGCGTGCTACGTCACACGTACCACGTGACAAACTTCTTTACAGTAAATTTAGTAAGTTTGAACATTGATTTTCATTGTTAATAGCGTAGGGTTTCCCGGAAATAAGAGATCACCATGAAAAGGTGAAGTGTATTAAAAATCGGTTTTAGAACTGACATCACAGTTCAGTCTTAGTCAGAAATAATAAGTTTATCTGACCATATCCGTCGCATGTTAGTTCAGTCATAATTCAGTAATTGTGCTATCCTTGTTCCCTCAAGTTAGTTTGTATATTCCCACATGAACACACAACAAAAAATGTCGTCAGTCAAATTGTAAAAACATCGTTGGTGACTAATTTAAAAATGAACTGGGAACGGAAAATCTAGATACCTTTTATTACATTTCTCAGATTATTATTTCTGACTGAGACACACTGCAATGTATTTATGTTGGGGAGTAATTAGCACATAGCAGTCATTTTTTTCGCTGTTGCAATTCATTTTTGGATTAGACTAAATATTTGTCTAAAAGTAGACTTTGTTTATTGGTTTTTCGTAAACGACAAGGTAAGGACAAGGTAAGGGCCACGTTGTGCATTAGTTGCACCTTACAGAGACGACAAACACCTATAATACTGGAGAATTTCGTACAAAACTACGTTTAGTCTCAGGTAGTTAGAAATTAAGGCCGATTATCCATGGCTGTTATTGACATAAAGGAGTGTGCTTCTAACAAACTATTGGCTTCATTTTCGCGGCCAAATAACTCAAAAAATAATTATCCTAATGGTTTGAAAGTTGGTATGCACAATATTTCTGAGGTAAAAATCAAAATTCGCTATTATATTTAAAATTGCATAACATCTTACGCAAAAATGTACTTAAACCATATATTTAATACTGCTATATTGCTAGTCGGAGTCTGGAAAAGAATGACGACCCAACGATCTCCGTCATTTAGACTTTAAATGCTATGCGCATGCCCCACTTCTTATACTGCACTTGTCTACTTCCTGCGACTAGAGTCGAAACGCTTGCGCATAACCTCTCTTAGTTCAAAACAATATAGAAATATTAAAAATATGACGTAAACCATTTTACAAAGTATAAACATATTTACAAAATAAATTGCATCATAAAAAATAAATAAATATTTTGTTTGAAAGAACCTTCAAAAACTACAAAACTATTTACACAAAATAATTATAAATAAAAAAAATTTAGCAATATAAATTCAAATCATTAAATATTATAATTTATGATGAAGTTTATAAAAAGACCTTTGTGGCTGGTCAATGAGAGAGAATTTATACATAAAGAAAGAAATCCAAGAACCGCAATCGTTTTTTTTTTTTAATAACAATAATAAATAAAAACAGTTCAATGACTCTTTTAATTTTTCTTTGATTGAGTTGAAAACAGCGCACAGAACTATTTTTTTATGCAGTTACCTAGAGGTCTGTGTGTTCTTGCTTTGTATTTATTGTCTAGCTAACTAGAGGTACAAATACCATATTATTATTACAAGATAAATCGCGAACCAGAAGTGAAAGTTGTTAGAATATATTTATTTAAAAAAAATATATATAAATGAAAATAATAATATAATGTTACTTTAGTTAAAAGCTATTGACTGACTCTTCTAATGTTTTGTTTGTTAAGTCACTTTTATTTATTAGTCTGGTCATTTTAGGTGAAAAAAAACGGTGAATCAATAATAATAAAGATTTTTGATCTAATGAGTGGGTATTTTGATCAGGTCTGATGAATTTGGACCACCTGCTATCTACAAAAGCTTTCGCCGTTCTAACCTTTGTATTGAGGGTTCCTTTTCCTTGTCAGGTTGTAACAATTAACAATTTTCCACTTTCCGATTAGTTTAGTCTAACCAGAACGGCTTCAGAGTACGAACAATCGCCAGTACGTCTTTCAATTTTATTTCCCGTGTAATAGTACTATTTGGTATGTCTTCTTAAGTTTATTGAGTTGACGAAAGTTAAAACCGGAACAAAATACAGATTTAGCGCTTTAATTTCAGAAAAAAACCAGTTTAAAACTTTTTAAGTATCGAATAAAATTCACAGCACATGGAAGGAAAGTGTAGTCAGCTCTTCGTTCAGTCTTCTAGTTTTCTCTCCAATCAATACCACGTACCTATTTGTTTGGCCTGGGTGAATACAGGGAGCGTATGGCCAAGATTTTCAACACGCTGCTTCCATCGATTAGACGCGACAACATAATTCCGTTATATTATGAAATCAAGATGATATAACAGACATGTCACAAAATTAGAATTGACAGCCATTTTGATAGGAATAACAAAAAATTGAGAAAATATCAATTAAGATAATAATGGTCGGTCAATTATTGATTTAATGCACATTCGTGCTCATTTTATGGAATTTTGAATTGTTGCTTAAAAAAGACATGGCTTCAAATTAGTGATTTCAATGCTCTTCTGCAAGATTTGCAAGATTTTGAAGTATATAGTGAGTCAATTAAAAAACCGCAAATGTTAATCAACTCAAGGAAGTGGTATTCATTTAATTGTGATCATTTTCTTAACAGGATCTAAGCAGTTTTACTTCAAAGACAGTTTATATAAAATTAGCGAAAGAATTGTTTCATTTCTTGCAAAAATTCAGCCAATTAATTGTAATTTTCTTGTTACTTTCTGTCAATGTTAATTAAAAGTTAATATGGTACTTATTTTCCCAATGAAAGTAAAATTATTTGACAATAAACCAGCGGAGATTTCGATAACGATTAATTTTGATAAGACCAAAATAAGACGAAAAAGAACAATACCCATTTTTTGAGTTTTCTTCTATTTTTCGAGTTATCGACACTTTTAGAAATTATCGAGTTTAGATCACATAAATACCATAATTTAAAACAAGACTTCATTATAATTTATTTTTTTTAATGACTTTAATTTAAACACAATTCAAGCACAAATAACCGAAATTTAATTTGTTTAAACGAAATCAACACTTGTATATTTAATACAAATATTAAAAATGCATGTAAGCCATTTTCGACTGTTATTAACCCATGAATCTGTGCGGTGTAGTTTGAACGGGTCGGGTTGGTTTTTGGCCCCTACATTCAACCTGTGATTAAACTACCCAGGGGTAACTCGAAAAATAGGCGAAAACTCTAAAATTGGTTTCTACATTTCCGTCTTATTTTGGCTTGTTTTACCAAAATTCATCAAAAAATAGAAGCACCACGGATATCGTAATCGAGCCATAATTTAAACATACAAAAATATGAGGAATTTGAATGAAAAAATCTGCTGCATAGAGTTTTCTTTGATGGTCAACGCACACCATATAAGAAATCCTTTTAAGAAAATCATCAAACAAAAATTTGTAGCAAGCGCATGTCTATTGATATCTACGGACACGTATTTTTCATTTTCGCCTTATTTTGGCTTGTTTGGCCAAAATTCATCAATAAAGAGAGCCATAAACTGAATCGAAATCGAAAAATACTGCCTATGTTCTAAAAATGTTTTCTCGGATTTTAATTCATGTTATAATATGACTCGACTAGTTTTAAGAAACTAAACTGGCTAAGTCAGTTTGAAGAACAGAGCAGCAAGCAGCCAGCACACTACTTACAATTCACAATAACAACAGTTAGATTATCATCATAATGAAATATAAAGAATAGAAGAGTCAGCGTGCTAAGTCAGACCGATCGACCATGTGAGAAGACCCACACCACTATCATAATACAAAACCATATAATGGGTCTATTATTATCTATATACACCAGCGCAGCGCAACGCAACGGTATGTGCATTATAACTGTTTCAACACTCATTTCACTTAAGTTAAGTAAGCAGTCGCCGCATTCACTTTTTATCGTATGTATTTTCACTCTTCAAATACAACAAATAAATCATTAGTACCAAGGTCTTTTTATACAGAAAAAGCTTACATCTATTCTCCATAAACACAAGAAGATATGTACATAGTTTCAAATAGTATTCTTGTGGGTCAGTTGGTAAAGTGTTCTCTGGGATTATAGAAGGTCGTGCGTTCGCTCCCCTGCTGAGACTTGTTAATTTTTTTATACTCTATTTCAGAATTTAGATTTATTTTCTAACGATATAATTTATTTATTTATATTAAAATTAAAAAAATAAAGAATTCACGATATAAAAAATAAAGTTGACAGTTCATGGTTATGTTTTGAAAATCATTTAAAGTTGGTATTATCTAGTGACAGTTTGAGTACTAGTCAAATAATATTTTATTTATTACATTATTTTATTTATTTAATTATAAATTATATCAATTAATTCTCATGTGAATTTCTATTAATTATTATAGCATTCTTCGTGTATTTGATAGTAAAAAAATTAAAAAATAGTGTTTTTATTTGACTTCGAATTGCGGCTACCAAGCTACTATAATAGAATTAAAAATTATAATTAATAATCTCCAGCAGAAAAAAAGAAAATGTACATATGAGCATATAAAATACTTGTAATGACAATGACGTATTTCTATGTAATGACGCCATATATACTAGGTATATATAGCACTATATTAAACTACACATGATAGGCTCGTTTGGTTAGCTAAACTGTAGCTATATGCTGAGTTGAGTCAACGACTGTTGTTTGCTGGTTGCTGCTGCCCCATCAATGTTGAATATAGGTATAGAAGCATTTGTTGCGAATATTTATTATAATATGAATATAGTAGTAATATATGTACGTATCTATCTGTTCACGTACTGTAAATGAGTTGAGCGTACGGAGTGGAGCTACCACGAGCGCGCGGTCGACAACCTGACTGTGATATAGGTCAGTGATATGAGGCCGGGCAATCACCACTCATCTACTTAAATATCATCATTGTTTGTATTTATAAATACAGGATGATTATATTATTTTATATTAATTTGGAAGATCCTAAAATCCTTGAAGTATACACCGTTTGTCTTATTCGTTTGTAAAGTTAAGGACTTCACTTTAACAGGCAGACCCGGATTTAACAATAGTGCTGCCCCCAGGGTACTGTGCAAAATGCCACCTCATTACCGAAATTTTCCAAAAAAAAAAAATGAGTTTCTATATAATACCATTTTTAAATAGAATCGGCTGAAATGTTTTAGAAACGTCTAGAACGCCCCAAATCCTAATTCGAAAGATCTAGCCGTTCAAATGTGGGGGCTTACATGCATATGTATCATATGGAAATGGTTAGGCTCAAAACACCGATATCTGATGACAAAACCTCTTTCATCCAAATTGGATGTGAAATCAATAAGGGAAGCTAAAAGAAACTGTAATATTATTAATTTTGAACATAATGTTAATAAGGAAAAAAAAAATTATTTATTATAATTTGAAATTTTTAACTTAAGGACAGTTTTCAAAGCATTTTTCTTTAAGCATAGAAAATTTATTTTCTCCCTCTCTGAATTTTTCCACAACCTTAAAATTTGCCATCCTGGTCACTAGCCCCGACTGCTCCTATCATAAATCCAGCACTATTGACAAGTCTATAATCCCTGTAATAATGTTATACATCCACTTTAGTTTATCAACACGTAACTATCGAAAATTGAGTCTCTTACTCCATTAAACTTTAGACATTCTCATTAGAGTGTGCAAGAAATTGTTAATGTTGATACCGCAGTTCAGACAAATATCACCTTCTTTAATTATTAGGGTCTTTTCGCTGTGATATAGTCTACAATAATTAAGGTTGGCTACCCTAAACTTTTATCAATTGGACGCCATTATACAACAATTTTGGCTTTACCCGATAATTTGCACTCGGCGATTATAATCACAGTGGCCATAAAGAATGTTAAAAACTTTAACAAAACTGATTAAGGACGAATAAATTTACAAATTTAAAGGACTCGACCAAGTATATCGAAATCCTTAAACATTAGTCACACGATCACATTGCAAATTTTGGAAATTTTTGGAGTTATCCTTATTGGCCTATAGAGTATATCCGTGTTTTTATAATGAGAAAGCTTCGAATTAGTGTTTAACCGATGCAGTGTTACCTAGAAACACCATTTTATCTCTGTGGGGAGTTTTTGCAAGCATATTTTTTTTTTTTTCTGGCTTTAGCTATTTTCAGCTATATAGCCATTATCCAAAGGGGTTGCAAGCATATTAAATGTCATATTATCTGAACAGAACTTTTATTTTAAAACTACAATATGGGTACTCGATAGACACTCCAACCAGGGCGTTAATGTCTTTCCAATTTTCGATAAAGAGAAAATTGTATTCAGCATTTGCATTTGCTTGGATAAGTTTGCCGTTTAATAATTATATATTTTTGCCAAAATTTAAATGTCAGTCTCTTCTAAGTTTATTATAGCTTTTAAAATAGCATTTTAATTTTAGAAATTGATACTAAGCTAAATAAATCTGATTCTAAGAACAAAAAAAACTAATTAAAGGCTTTGTTTCGTAAACCGATTATTATCGATTTCTAAGAATCAACATTTATTATAAAAATATTTACATTGTTTCTTTTTTTGTAAATTAATAATTAATATTAAAATGGTTTTTGTATATATGCAAGCATTTCAACAAGCATGTCGTGAATATTGCCTATAAATACATAAAAATGTTTTTTTTTATTTATTGTATATAATATAATTATTTTATGTAGTTTAGTTTTCATATACATTTTCCGCATTCAGTGTAAGTATGTATAATATTTTTTTCCATTATAGATTCATTGACATTTTCAAAAGGTTATTTAACTCTTTAATAAAAATATAATAATTATTTAATTTAAAATATTATTTTAAAAAATTCATAATTATTTTTTTACAAATTAAATATATGTACTAAAAATTTGATTGTTATTTTGGGGAAAATAAGCCACTTTTTTAAGGGGAAACCCTTAAGACTACGGTATCGAAACGCTTATTAAGTTTGTTAAGAAGCTTAAGTCTAAATAAAAGTGTTGTGGTATTATATTGAAAAAAATTTAAATTCTTTATTTTTAAGTAAAAAATTTCAGGTGGAAGTTATAAGCATTTTCAGAATTTATTGCAGATTTTGTTGAAAAATTTTGCAAATTTTTCAAGTAAATCTTTTTTTTTTTTATTTAAGAATCCGAGTAACCTGTGGAAATCGTTCATAAAATTGGAAAATCCTAAAAAAAATTGTATCAATTTTTTTGGGGTATTAAAAAATAAATCTAGATTAGAAAAAAAAAATTTTTATTAATAATTTTAAAAAAATTATTTTTAAAAAAAAAACTTACATTTTTGTGAATAACTTTTCCAACACTTGAAACAAATTAACCAAATTCAATTGATAAACAATTCAATGACTCAATAATACTACTCAAACTATTTGATGATGTTGATTGTGTGTTCTCAATATTATTTCGACCAATAATATCAAACCATATAGATGATGTATAATAATTATATTTATAATTGTTTTGAAAAATTAATTTTATTATAAATAAATTATTATTATTAAAATTGTTCATTTTTATTGCATAATATAATATTTTATTTTAATTTTTATTTCGTACAAAGTTTTTTATTTAACAAAACAAATTTCGCTCACATATTTCGCTCAAAACTTGTCAGTAGTAAAAAAATCACACATTTTTAAAAACACTGAATTTTTGTCATTTTTGTTTCCGACATTAGAACGAACACAGAAGCTATTAGAAGTGCAAAAATCACTGTAAATTAGAAAATTTTTCACTAAAAAATTTCACAAAATCTCAAAATAAAAAATATGGCCAACAAAGTTTGTAGAGAAGAAATGTTTTTGCACTTGATTCTTTTGAAAAAATCGATTGCAATATCTCTACGTGTTCAAAATACAAGAAGAAATGCAGTTTGATGAAGAAATGCACTTTAATGAAATAATAAAATGCATTCACTACTCTCAAATGCAATTCATGTCTTTCTAATGTTTATTTTTTTCTTTATGGCTACATGGAGGGAAAGTTGTTAGTTATTAAGATATGCCATTTTGTATCTATTTGTGTTGTTATTCGATCAATCGCAAGTCCACCGCCCCCCTCCCTATATATGCGATCTTCCTTGTTGATATTCATACTTTTTCATTTGATAAATATTATTGATAGATTAACTGTAACAGCAGCTTCAGTTGCGTGAATTATAAAATTATGTTTTATCATAATCATTCATAAAGACCCATCTTTTAATTTGTATATTGGTTAACTTAAGGTGGTCGGTTGAGTAATACCATAGACAAACGAATTGTGATGAGTACTATTCAATTTTTTAACCATATAGACCAGGGTAGAAGACTTTAAAAATGGGTAAAAAGTGAAGGAAAAAAAAGTATAGTAGGATGAAACCCATTGAAAACGGAGAAGAATATAACAAAAAACGAAAGGAAAAATAATTTACGGGTGATCTAAAGTCGGGAAGTGGAAGAGGGTGAGTTTTTAAGGTTAAAACATGGTTTATCTCGATTTCCGGCAAAACTACAAGTCCTATGGAAAAAAGTTAAATAGCAAAGTTGTAGGTAATAAAAATATCTACAACTTTTGTATTGACACTTTTTTTACATAAATTCAAATTTTAAATTAGGAAGCTTTTTCGATATTTATTTCAATACAAAAGTAGATCTTTTTATTATCTACAACTTTGCTATTTATCTTTTTCCATAGGACTTGTACTTTTGCCGGAAATCGAGATAAACCGTGTTTTATCCATAAAAACTCATCCCCTTCCATTTCCTGACCACAGATCGCCCGTAAATTATTTTTCCTTCCATTTTAATTATAGTTTTTTAAATTTCCAATAGGTTTCATCCTACTATAATTTGTTTGGGTCCTTCTTTATCCGACGAGTTTAAAACTGTTATTTTTCAGATTATCGAACAGCGGTTTTCAACATACACGTGTTCAACAAAATGAATTGCAATCTTCCTACAACAATATTCAAAAGAAAATGATCCATTCATTCAAAAACCATGCGGACTTTATTCGAAAATTTAACAAGATCCGAAAAGAGAATACGGTACTTTTCAGAATTTTCGTAGAAACACTTTTATCAAATTTATAAATGACATGACTTGCTTTTAAAGGAATCGGGACCTACACAATTATTTTTTTCATGTTTCATATATATATATATATATATATATATATATATATATATATATATATATATATATATATATATATATATATATATATATATATATATATATATATATATATATATATATATATATATATATATATATATATATATATATATATATATATATATATATATATATATATATATATATATATATATATATATATATGTATATTAAATAGATCAATTTATATAATTTATCATTATGTCATAAAAAGAATTTATTAATTCTGTTATTAATTAAACAATAATAAAAACCGTTTGAAAAGTGAAACCGTAAAATAAAAACCAGTTTTCAAAATAAAAGTAAAAAGTTTGAAATAATTTTTTTTTTCGTTCTTATTACTGTGTAATTATATATTTTATTAAATACAAAGTGTATGCAATGTACAAAGTGTAAAGCATGTATGTGCTATTTAAAATCTTTCGTCTCGATTATATCTAGATCAAAAAATGATATCGACGTGGAACCACTTTTGTTCGACGCGTAATTACGTAAATTAAAACTGAATGACATTTCAGCAAAATCGGTTCAGCCGTTTTTTGGTGCGGATAAAAAAAGTAAAAAAAATATCTATTAAACATCTATTCGTAGTAGATAGCGGATAAAAAAATAAACACTTGTAGGTCTCACCAAGACTAGAAAATTAGATTTGGACCCAAAAGCAATATCCAAAAAATAATTATAACAAATATTGAAATAATTAAAATACCGTAAATGCGCAGTAGATTTTTGATAAATGTGAATAATTTTGATTAACTACTGGGGTTACTTATAAATAAAAAGTCAATATTTATAACAAATAAAATATTTATTAGTATTCAATATAATTAATAAGTAGCATTTATTAACATTCGTAAAATATATACGAGAAAATCTATTTGGGGATAATCAGAGTGTAAACCGGGTTATTTTGGGCCTTTGAACCACCTGGTATCTAACTTTGTTATTCTGCCGAAATTTCATGTCCATTGATTTTCGCCAAGTATCGATGTCAACAAAATGTGACCATTTGCTGGACTACATAAAGACTTTATTATTTTAATACCATATTAATTAAACTACAGTTTGTTATACTTCCGAGTAATATATGTCGATATCGGAAGTATTGTATTCGTTTTGTAGGGAGTCTTCTATATCTGAAGGACGTAATTCCCTGACTGCCAGGTTCCACATTGACTTCCTCTGATTTCCTAATAATATATTTCAACGATTTGGAGCTGTGCAAGACAACGTACAGTAAGAGAAAATGAAAATTCTACAAAAATTATCGACAATGAATAATTCCCTTATTATTATCAAAACGTCTACCAAATTTCATCAAAATTGAACAAAGATGTTCGAAAGTTGTAGCGAAACAAACAACGAAACATAGAAACGGAAAATCCATTATTAATACCCATAGGCCTCAATTTTTCTGTCAAAAAAAATTTCTGTCTTTATTGAAGTTTAAGACTTTGTGGTACTTAAATGAATTAAATAGAGTAAACTAATTTACGTAATAAGCATTTCTTTATTTAAAATTAATTATCTAATCTCTGTATTGAAACTCAACATTGAGTTAATACTGATTTTGTGTTACCAGTTAATAGTGTAAGTCTTTTAGCTCCCTCGTTGAGATAAAATTTATAATAAATCCTTCCGAATAAATAAGTAAAAAACATAAGTAAACATTACGCGAAAGTTCTATAGTCTTTTATTCACAATATATATATTGTTTACACAATTCCTGTAACACTCTGTACAAAACATACACAATAATAATATAATAATTACATATATTGATTGAAGTATAAAGTATACAATACACCAAACACAGATACGTGTTTTGTATTTCACATTCAATTTAAAATTAATTGCTTGCTGTTAGGTGAATGCAATTTTTTTAATTTAACGAAAAAAAAAATAAAATGTCGTTTCAAAGTCAAGGTCACCCATTTTATGTATGGTTTGTATACACTCTGAAACTGTTATTACAACCAAAAACTGCTAGTTATACGCAATTTTTCTTTTAATTGTGATTGTCATAGAAAAGAAAGCTAGCTTTAGTGCACGAAAAGGTGGTCAATCCGATTCCGTAGTAACTTTTCCGGGTACCTAGCTAGTATGGTAAATGTATGATTAGGACACATTCTACTATCTAGAAATTGTACAACTATTTTATTTGATAGCTAATCTTATGACGGGGTGGGGGAGCAGGGGTCTGCACATTTTTTGTTACGTTTATTCAGTTATTGAGTCTACTCGGGTGGGGATCCAGGCAAAAATAAAATTTGGATACATCCTAATGCCTAGAAATTTTATTTGTTAGCTAATCTTATGACTGAAACGATTATTCAGTGATTAAACTTCACTCGCGTTCTTTTTTTGGTCAAGTTAGCACGTGTCTGCAAGTTTTTTCGTCTTTACGTTTATTCAGTGATGAAATTGCTTAGGGGTTAACTTTGGTCAAGCTAGCATGAGTATGCGTTTATTGGGTAAAGTTAGCATGGATCTACGGGTTTTTTTTGGTTCTTACATTAACTTAGTGATTATACTTTTTAAAGTATAACAATAAATTTGATTGGACCATGGACAATGCCGCAAAATCAGTTGGCAATCATTGATGCGATGGGCTGGTTAAAATGGAAGTCGGTAAAGAGGCTAAATTACCAGGCATATGATAGCTCTCCAAATTCCAATTACGACTTCCATGTACAAAGTTCCCTGGGCTACATTTGTAGACTTCCAAGGAAGAAATATCCCTTGATTTAGAATAAACCTGTAATTTTTGAGAAAAACTATTTCTTAATTGTCTCAAAAACTGCGTTTTAGAATCATTTAAAGGCCTATATCCAAAGCCCCCATAGAATTTTTTTTAACTCTCTGATGTCATCAAACTTTTATTTTAGAAATACCACAAAAATTTTTGGATATTTGCACCCAATAAAAGACATTCTATTTAATATTCTTATCATCAAGGTCAAAGTCATTTATAATAACAAGCCGGAAATTGTGTTAATTAAACCGGAAGTTAAATTAAACTTACGATTTATTTTGAAAACTTTTATCAAATGAAATTCATCCAATAATTTGTGCTGCAGCTAATTATTTTTCAATCGGAAGTTTGGAGGTTTAAACATAAATTTTGTGATTTATCGCACTTTGTATTCAAAAAAAAATTAATCAACAAATAATATCTTACGTTTACTATTTTTTTAAATCAATTTACAAATAAATTGGGCGATTAATCTGAAATCTGAAAATCATTTGGAATTCGAATGAAAGTATAATTTCATTTTTTTTTTTCACAGAAAAGATTTCGTAATTTTCCCAAAGCTCTCAATCACTTTCGGATGGGGTAGCAGCTGATTACAAAACCTTTTCCGAATTTTTTTTCCAAAAATTACTTATATATACACAAAGGGGAAAGAAAATTTTGATTAAATTTTTAGATTTATTCTTAAATAGAAATTAAAAAAAATAAATTTCCTAACATGCCAATGTTTTTTGAGAAAAATCCAATTTTTGTGTGCCAAATTTATAAAAAAAAAAAATTTTTTTTATTCAAGTTTTCAAGTAAATCAAAATTATCATTAAAACAAATCACATCCCAGCCAATTTATTAATTCAAAATTTATTAATCCACGTATATTTAATCCAGAATCACTTAATAGAATCACTTCAAAAACTTTAAAGCCACACACTTCAAAAAAAATAAAAACTTTGCCACTAATTCAAAAATTTTCGCTCTCACTTCACACTTTCTGGGCGCACGTATATACACTTAGCAAAAAAAAAATTTTTTGATTTAGGCACACTTTAGTATTATGATGGATGGGTAACACTTCTTTTTGGATATTTCTGGCGTAAATTTTTTTTTTTTTTTGGCCGGTTTTTACAAAAATTAACAAACACGTTTAGTGTGTAACATTATAGGGGGCAAAAACGGTAAAATGCACACATATAGTATTATGTATAATAATAATAATATAGAGCTAACATTTGCTTACTGTGCGACAATCATCGGGTGAATGACCTTACGGCCGATTACACAAAACATGTACATATAATACATATATATACCGCCATATACAAATACGTATATATGTGTACAGTGTTATTCATTGTTTGTTAGTGTGTAGTTTTTGTAGATTTTGATAGTGGAGGGGATACATATATATATGTATATGTATATCAATGTATTAGTTTGCATGTGCGCTGATATTCCTGTATGGAACAGAAAAGTATATACATACAAGAAAATAATAATATAAAGCATTTGTTATATTATTATGAATTTTATGGAGAATATTTTATATACCGGGTATTTCATTCGAAAAGTTCCTCCAATATCGAACCAATTCCGTACTATAAATAACATACTCTTTGAAAACCTTATAGTTTTTGACTAACAATTTGTGTATTCAATTGGATACTAATTATCTACTTTTATAAGATATTTACATATTTTTTAAAGTGATCAGAATGATTCACATTCAGAAGCACCGCCGACTGAGAAGCACCGTTCAGTACACAGTGTACCAAGGGAATTAAAACTAAAAAAAAAGAGACCTGAACGTTTTGACTAGCAATTTGTGTATTCAATTGGACACTAATTATCTACTTTTGTAAGATATTTCAATTTTTTTTTAAATGTTCGCAATTATTTAGTGTGTACTGGGTAGTGAGAACAGAGAACCACCGCCTAGTACACAGTGAACCAAGGTAAATAAAACTAAAAAAAATAGCACACATTGGAAATCTTATGGTTTTGACTAGCAATTTGTGTATTCAATTGGACACTAATTATCTACTTTTGTAAGATATTTATATATAAAGGGGTTGGAATGGTTCAGTGTGAACTGGTTAGGGGATACAGAGAACCATCGTCCAGTACAGAATGTACCAAGGTAAATAAAAAGAAAAAAATACAGCAATATGTTCCAATGTGTAATGTTCCGAAAGGGATAAGGGGAATTTTGACAGTGCATAAACAATCAAACTATTGTTTAATAGTGCGACGTTTCATCTTATTTTGTTAAGACTTCTTCAAGCAACTAAACAAGGTGACTATTTATTTTGCTTGAGGAAGTCTTAATAAAGAAAGACAAAACGTCGCAAAATTAAACAATTGATTGTTTTACTTACCGTACAATTAAGATACTTCGATAAACAAAACTAAATCGGATAAAAACCTTAAAACTTTATAAATTTTGGTTTGTTTGTTTTGGATTTAACTTCACTAGAATAGTCGGCTTAAATCATAACCTTTCTCTCGGAGAAATAGAAGCAAAAACGACTAAAAATATGCATGAACTCAGTAGATGGTTTCTTCAAGATAATGTAATGTTTTCGTTAATTTATATACAAATTAAAAATATTGACTATTATTATAAATCAAAAAAAAACATAAATATGAATGAAATATCCCTTCACAATAAACAAAACACCCGGTGTTCACAAATACATATAAAATAATACGTCATGAATAATATTCCTATCCCCACTACTACTACTACTACTACTACTATAATAATAATAATCATAATAATCTTCATCATCACGCTGCTCAAAACATCCAATTTCATCCAGTTTTATATAAAATAATGTAGTTGTTGATATAAATTGGTTGATATGTGCTTGCTTATTCCTCTTTCAAAGTGTTCTGAACTGATGTCATGTTCGTACGTTCAATGTTCTGAATGTATATATGTATGTATGTGTGTGTGTGTGTGTGTGTATTGTGAACGAACATAACACGGAACCGAACATTACGAAGCAATGAGGAGAAACATAATAATGGAACAAATAAAATATGTATATAATAGAAGTGTAATACCTATGTAAAGAATGTAGGAGAAATGATTTTATATACTTACAGGGTGCTTTGAACTTTTTAGTACTAGTTTTGTAGAAGTTAGGTTTGAGTCATTGTGTTCAGAATAGGGACACGATAACAGTATCGATTCTGTTTGGTTATTGAGTACATTTCATTCGATACCGAAACTTAGATGAATACTTTTTTACAAGTTTTGAAAAGTACCGAGTACATTTCTACAAGTATTCATACAAGGAAAAGTACCAACTGAAAAAATAAGTGATTTTATTTATTATACAGGATGGTTTAAACTTTTTACTACTAGTTTTGTAGAAGGTAGGTTTGAGTCATTGTGTTCAGAATAGGGACACGATAACAGTATCGATTCTGTTTGGTTATCGAGTACATTTCTTTCGATACCGAAACTTAGATGAATACTTTTTGACAAGTTTTGAAAAGTACCGAGTACATTTCTACAAGTATTCATACAAGGAAAAGTACCAACTCAAAAAATAAGTGATTTTATTTATTATACAGGATGGTTTAAACTTTTTACTACTAGTTTTGAAGAATTTAAGTTTGAGTCTTTCAGAATAGGAAATTGGTATCGAGTACATTTCTTTCGATATCGATACTTTTGTATTCGATACGTTTTTTTTCGATACTTTTACTTATATGAATACTTTTTAGCAAGAATTGAAAATTATCGAATACTTTTCTAAAAGTATTAATTCAAGGAAAAAGTACCAGGTCAAGAAATAAGTGATTTTCAATATACACAGGGTGCTTTGAACTTTTTTAAAAGTTACGTTTGAATTGTTGAGTTAAGAGTAGGGACACGATAAAAGTATCGATTCTATTTGATATCGAGTTCATTTCTTTCGATAACAATACTTGCAGGTGATTTGTTTTTGCTCTTATATTGAGGATAAAAAAGGTTTAATCTTTCAACTTATGGATAATTCTTGGAATCTCCGACTATCGTTCGGCTCAGTGGCCTAGTGAGTAAAGCCACATTTGACTAGTTTGTAAAGAGGTTGTTGGTTCGAAACCAGGCAGGGACCTTTGACGACAAGGAAATTATTTATACAAAATTTTATTTAAAAATGATTTTTTGGTTAATTTGAAGTTTGATTCTGTTATTTGTGATAAAATTTTTTTATCAACTTCATTGTCATGGATAAATCAAATAAAAGTTGATTTTTTTAAAATGACAATTAGTTAATAAATAATTATTTTTTAATTAAAAAAAAAAAACAAAATATATTGTTTCTTAATACATTTATATATCAATATGGAATTCACTAATATCATCATGTAATACAAATAAAAGTATTATTTTTTTTTTTTTAATTTTTCTTATCAATCAAATTTATGATACAACAACGAACTCAATCAAAAATGTAGAGATTTCTCACCACCACACCATATACATAATAATTCACACTGGCCAGTGAGATAGCGTTGAGATATTTTTATAAAAACTCTGTTGAATGTTTAGGTCAATGACTGATAGCGAAAAAATAGAAATTGATAATAATATTACTTACAGTCGTCATACGTTATAAATAATAATTTGGACAATATATAAACAAAATTTTTTATTGTTTTAAATAAAAAATAAATTTTTTTTTGAAATTATACTTCTTTAGGTGCGTTATGCATAAAATGATGAGAGTGACACGTGCATCACCGTCACATAAAATTCACAGGTTGAAGCTGTTGTTAAGATTTATATAAGAAAATATATATTTATTTATTGAATTATTCAAATTTAAACTTAGCTTTATTGACTGTGTTGACTATCCTTCTCCAGTCCTTTTATTATTTTATTGTAATTAAATTATTTGCATGCAATTAAAAATTGTTTTTTTAAATGATGCCAAAGAAGTAGAACTTCTGACGCGCGTACATAAATGCATGCACCCATTTATGTAAAATGTTTAAAAATATTTGGATATTGGAAAATTTGGACACTGGAAAATTGTTGGAGTGTTGGCTTTTTTCGAAAAAAAAGGTCTACAGCTGAAGCATAGAATATATGGACAGCTAATTCATTGACGACTGAGCAAAACTCCAAATCAGAAAGGATTCAAAAAGAAGTCTTTATTAAGATTTCTTTACAATTTCTCAATTATGAAATGCTGATGAATTCTTTTTTAAGAAATCGTAATTAAGAACTCTTTTAGTATTATTTTTTCTTAATTACCGAAAGAAGTTAAAATTGTGAATTTTTTATAAAATCCTTTTCCAAAGGAACTCATAATTATGAACTCTATAAGAAGTCATTCTCCTTAGTTCCGTAAGAAGTCGAAAATATGATTACATTAAGAAGTTTTTATATCGAGTTTTGTAAGAAATATTAATTATCTTTTAGAATTCGATTAGGTTTAATTTTTCATTATGCATTTCACATATCTATTGTTTTCGAATAATTTTATTGGGAGCCTCAATACTCTGGCAAAAATTATCGCCGACAGGAAGTGTCCAGCTGTATTGATTATGAATTCTTTGCTTCATACATAATATTTAGCCCTGTAACATTAAGAAAAGTTGTGTTTTTACACCCCGTACTTGTAAATTGGCTATGGGCACAAGATTGAAAGTATACCTACAATGAAAGTACATAATATCAGTGCCTTGCGCGATGCGTTTTATTTCTGAGAAAATAAATAAGGTCTGGCGGTCATGGGTAATTTCTCTGTAAATATTATCAACGTCTGATGCAATAGGCCCAGCGCACATCAGCAGATTTTCTGATCAGAAAATCGGATGTAACACTTAACATGTATTTTATATTAGACCCAGCACACGCTAAGAATTCTACACATTCTCTGATCAAAAATTCTGATCAGAAAATCTGATGGTGTGCGCGTACATATAAATGCTGTCTGAAATAGCATCAGAATTAATGATCAGAAACTCTTACGATGTTATCTGATGTTAGGCCACCTGTTAGTCAAAAAAGCAATTAATAAATTTAAAATATTTGAAAGTTCATTGGTTCATTGTGGTTCGTTGCACGTATCCGATGATACCCGATGATATACGTTTGCTTAAGAATTTTATCTGATGTATGATCAGATTTTCTTATAAGAATTTCTTATAAGACTGCCTGATGGTGTGCGTTGACCATCAGATTTTCTGATCAGAAAATCTTACAGTGTGCGCTGGTCCATAATGTTAACTTTGGACCGGGAAATATTGGGGTGCACTCTGTACTGAATCTAAATTTTTTTTTAATTTGAAATAACTTTTTAAATAATAATGAAATAAAATAAAAATTGTTTTATTATAAAACTTATGATCTTCTCAATTATTTAAAAAAATTAGGTTTTTTCAAAAGCCTAATTCTCTTTAAAACCTATAAATTTGTTATTGAAAGTGAAATTAATAGAAACTGTTATAATTTAGCCGCCAGTTAGATGGCGTGAAATACCAAACTTATTATATAAAAAAAAAAAACAATTAATGCTATCTCATTAATCTCAGAAAAAAAAACTGATCTATCTTGTCTTATAGTAGTCAGTCAGTGTTTGTTAGTTCAAAGACCTTTTATAGTCCAGTGCAATTAGTCAATGTAAGTGTAAATGGGAGTGAAGATCAGTTGAATTTATAATGTCGTACTAAAAAGTTTACCGTATTGAAAATTGGCCGCGATTTTGTAAATGGGAAGCCACCTCTTCTGGGAGTGACAATCTCAACATTAAAATAACCACAGAAATGAATAAAGCAACTAATTAGAAGCACAAATTTTCTTTAAAGATGAAACTATTATAATCAAGGGCAATTAGTTGTTAAAATTGCTAAGAAACAAGACCCAGTTATAGCGAATGGATTTGAATGATTTTTTTTAAGTTATACTTCTTTAGGTCTCACAAAATTCACAGGTTGAACCTGTTGTTATGATTTATGTTCTCTTGTAATGTAAAAAAATATATATTTTTAATTTTTCAAATTAAAACTGAGCTTTATTGGACTGTGTTGACTATCATGCTCCAGTCCTTTTATTATTTTATTGTAATTATTTATTTGCAAGCAATTAAAAATTGTTTTTTAAATACAGCCAAAAAAGTCAAACTTCTGACGCGCGTACATAAATACACGAAACCATTTTTTGTTAAATTCTCAATGCCTTGTACTGAAACGTATACCTATTAACAATTTCCGCAATTTTGAAAATGGGAAGCCACTCCATCCAGGAAGGGGAGGGGTAATTATAAAATTTAGCAATAAATTATTTTTATTGAGAAACCCTTAGAGAAAAATGAATTTTTAATGGCAAACTTTTTATTTAATAGTATAAGAAATTCAAAAAAAGCCCTCAAATATTTCCAATTTATTCACTATAAGTGAGTTCCGAGATAAAAACCTAACTACACTTGACTATGATTTAAAAAAAAAAAAAAATTATAAAAGGAGAAAGTTATATTTATTCAACGGACCGCAACCAACAATAGTGTATCCAATTGTTAGATTTACGACCTCTAATTCTATTGTTGTGTATCAAATAAATTTATTGATTGACGATTTCAAAAATTTTTGTATATGTCGCCATTTTTTGGACCTTCTTAAGCAACTTTCTTTTTGTGGGTTGATCGATCTGTGGGTTTCATTCAAACGAAACGCACATTAACTCCAAAACTGCTGAATAAATATTTCTAAATTTTGGGTGAATCATAGAAGCCATATTCTGGATGGTACCACTTTAGAATCTATCAATTTCCTTCCGGAAATACCACACTCGAAACATACCTCTTTTTTTAACATGGGTGCTGATTTCTTGTGTGATTCATTTATCCGATTTTGATGAAATTTTATTTGGCTATTCGAGTTATTATTATAAAAATTGTAACTGTTAAGAATATGTGATAAAAATGTGGAAAATATATTTTCTTATTCAAATAAGGGAAACTCGCAATGAAGCGAAAACAAATAGCTATTTTCGCTTCATTGCCGATAAATCGTGAGCCGATATTCGTCCAATTTTGTTATTATTCTAGGTATTCCGAAAACAAAACTATTGTAAAGCAAAAACCAGGAAAATTCAAATTTGTTTAATTATCTTACTGAAAATTTAATATGATTTAAATGTAGAAAATGCATTTTTCATATCGAAAATCATTGACTAAAGACATTTTAATTAACTATTTAATTAAACCGCTATACCGCTATAACATTGAAATCAGTGGGGGAATTTTTGAAAATCAATTTTACTTCCTCATTTGTGTTTGATTTTTTGTTTGTATAAAATAAAAATTGAACACATGGTATTTTTTATTCGTCTAATACTACTCCACCTCCTAAAATACTAACTTTTCCTGTTGGAACACTCTGTATAAATATATTTGGAAGTAGAATGGATGTGCTTTGAGTATGTAGTGCGCATGCTAGGAAGTAAGAAAACGCGATATATATAAAATGTTTTATATATACTATATATGTTTATATATATATACATACATATGTATATGCAAACATCAACAACAGTTGATTCAACACGGTTCGGTATGGACAAAATCATATCCTATCCCCACCACTACTTACTAGTATATATTCATTCTATTCATACATAAGCATTGAGCAATGAAAGCTGCTACAACTTCAAAGAGAACACTGTACTTGCTGGTTGTATTAGAGAGTATAGAGCAATGTATACATTTCTACATTAAATTGTATAGAGCAATATATAGTTTTCAACATTAGATCGAATAGAGTAATATATAGTTTTCTACATTAGATTGAATAGAGCAATATATAATTTTCTACATTAGATTGAATAGAGCAATATATAGTATTCTACACTAGATTGAATAGAGCAATATGTAGTTTTCTACATTAGATCGAATAGAGTAATATATAGTTTTCTACATTAGATTGAATAAAGTAATATATAGTTTTCTACATTAGATTGAATAGAGTAATATACAGTTTTCTACATTAGATTGAATAGAGTAATATATAATTTTCTACATTACATTGAATAAAGTAATATATAGTTTTTAAATTAGATTGAATAGAGCAATACATAGTTTTCTACATTAGGTTGAATAGAGCAATGTATAGTTTTCAACAATAGATTTAATAGACCAATAAATACTTTTCTACATTAGATTGTACAGAGCAATATATAGTTTTATACATTAGATTGAATAGAGCAATATATACTTTTCTACATTAGATTGAATAGAGCAATAAATACTTTTCTACATTAGATTAAATAGAGCAATATATACTTTTCTACATTAGATTGAATTGAGCAATGTATAGTTTTCTACATAAGATTGAATAGAGCAAAATAAAATTAATTTAGTTAATGCTTCATTGGAAATGAGTCACATAAAAAAAAATAATCATAATCTTAATTTAATAAAATTTTGCAAGAATTTTGTAAAATCATTTCTAATGAATTTCCAAATAATTCTTTTTGTAAGATTTTCTGGAAAAAACTTCTATTATTCAATTCAATTGTATCTTTTAAAACAATATGTAATTGTAATAATGACTTTATAGAAAACACTGTATCTGCTGGCTTTACAAGGGAGTATAGAGCAATGCATGCTTTTCTTCATGTATTAGATTGTATAGAGCAAAATAAAATGAATTTAGTTAATGCTCATTGGAAATGAGACACTATAAAAATATAATAATAATCTAAATTTAATGGAATTTTTCAAGCATTTTTCTAAAATCATTTCTAATGTAAATTTCATGTATGTTGCCTGGCATCTACCGGTTGTTAATATGACTATGAATGTTTTACATACAACCACGGTATACAGGTTGTAGACCGTGGTTCTATGTAAACATTTATAGTAATTATAACAACCTGTAGATGTCAGACAAGAAGACCAATAAATATTATCGACTAAGGGCAGTCGTTATAATAACTTCTTTTCTCAATATACAGATGGAAGCATATACATATTAAAGTATCGCTAAAACGTCTGAACCAAAAAGAATTCCTCTGAACTAAAGATCTTCTTTGCTCTGAATTATCCAGACTATTTTTATTAGTTTTACTGAGTATATTGGTTTTAGTCTAAAGTTTGAAATTCTAAATAAAAAAATAAAATAAAATAAAATAATGAAGCCACAAACAAAATTTTGGTATAAATCTAATTAATCCTATATACGTCATCAAAATATTTCTTTAAACAATGAATCCATTAAGACATTATATTTATTTTTTAGTATTTACACAAATATTTTGAAAATTTTAAAATATGTATATATATATATATATATATATATATATATATATATATTATATATATATATATATATATATATATATATATATTGATTTTCCTTTAAAGTTTTCCATTAATACCCGTATTATGATGCATATATATTGAAAGAGCATTTAAAATGCTGCAAAATGCCATATCTTTCAGTTGTCTAGCCAAATTATTACAGCTTTCAAAGAAATTTAAAAAATATTCCTATGCACTTTTTTGGATAGTTTTTGAAAAATTTACATAGCCATATCTCGGAAACAGCGTGAGATAAAACATTATAAATTTTTCAATTTTCTTAGTCTTAGTACGTAGTATACAAGTCTTCCAAATTTGAAGTGAATCTGAAATGGATAGGTAGAATGAGTGTGCTGATTTGGTATGGAATGGACCCTATTGCCAGCCAGCGACACCAATAAAAAGATTACAATTAACAATAAATATATATATTTTTTTAGTATAATAAATACAAAACATTCATGAATTGAAATAATTAAATGATCTTATCTATGAATACAATGGACATTTATATGGTATACCATCCTTACAACAGTATTCTCGTCCAGCGGATAAATTTGTATTGATCCATGTATCATTACAATTCTTTATAAATAAATATGCACGTTCTTTATGACAATCACGATCAATTGCACCACATAAAATATTTGCACTATTTGGTAAATGTTTTACAATCTAAAAAATACACACAAAAAAAAATAAAATAACAGTTATTTTTGATAAAATTTCTTACTTTTATAAATATATATACGCAATTTTTTAATTGATATGTTATGCAAGTTGCCTAATTCAAATTTTATTTCTAAAAATATTCATCATGCTAATCTTTTTTAATAAAATATTTGAGAGGAGAGTTATAACTTTTTTTATAAATAATTTACTTCAAAAGTAGTCATTTTTAGCGACTAAGAGACAATAAATTTCAAATAATTTTCATCCAGATTTGTCCAAAAAAGAATAATAAAAAACTATTTAATACAAAGATGCACAACTGGTTTTTATCCTTTCATTTGAAGTGTCTTTACTTCACGAACATAGATTTGAAGGTATTTTTTAAAAAGCTAAAAAAATAGCCAAAAATAATGACTTGATTGTGAATAAAAATGTTATATAAATTATATTAATATGCAAAAATTTTTTTATGCGATTTTTCATCTTTTAAAAGTTGACATTAGTTTCATCACATTATAGGCAAAACATATAACATGAGAGTTATTTTTTTGTCTATAATAAGTAACTATATGCAAAATAATGTCAAAGTATATTAATTTTAGTCTAAAGTTTGTAACGCTGGGAAATATTGATCGCACGAATAAAATTTTGGTATAGCTGTTCATAGAAACAACTAATTAGTCCAGTTCCGGTTGTCCATTCGTTATCACGATAATTCAAAAACAAAAAGAGAGGAACAATTTTAGGTCAAATCTAACAAACACATTTAGGTAATCACAATACATATTATTATACATGAATACATATATAACTGCATAGACTGGATATTTATAGTATTTTAAGAAGGCTAATTAAAAATAGTCCAAAGAAATTCAATCATATGTTGAGTATCAAAACAATTGAAGCGCCTGTACATCACGAATGATTTTCAAGACAAGGGTGGATTATATTTTTCAACATGATACTTGGAAGCATACGACTTCTTTGTTTTAGAATCAATTTTAATTGTTAATTTTCGAATTTTGTTATGTTATTGAGTCTAATTTCACACTTTTTGATATGTTAAATAGGTTATGTTTTTCAATGCCACCTCTCTATTGCCCATATTTTTTTTCTTTTGCCTATACTCACATGTTTACTTACAATATCTAAACATTTATTTGTACATTGTTTATTGCCTAAATTTGTACATGCAAATGTTATATCTTGTTCATGCACCAGCGCTGGATAGCCTTTAGGTGGTTCGGGTGATCCTTTTGTAAATTGCCCAGATAAAAATACAGCACATGTGCATGGTACAAGTGTTGGTGCAACCGGTGGTGGGGATGCGGATTCTGTATCGGTAATTTTATTGTCCATATTGGATGTAACAGCAATACCAATTAGGAGATTTGTTACACTTATCAGTAGCCATAATTGTAAGTCCATTGTAAATCTAAAAAAAAAAAATTATAAGAATTTTTATTTTTTATTTATTTTTATACTCTACTTAAAAATCTACATATTAAATTTTTCAAATAAATTTTTAGGTATTGGTGGACGATGCAAAACCGGTTTCAGGGGATTTGTTTTTTAGGATAATTGAAGTCTAGGTAAAACGTATTCAATAAATGGGTAAAGGGAGATTACGATATCTGTGGCGCCTTGATTTCGAGTTTTCACCTATTTTTCGAGTTATCGATACTTTTTTTTAGAAATTATCATGTTTATGTCACATAAATATCACAATTTATAACATGTTACAAAATTTAATTATTAACTTTTGTTAAATGACTATATATTTTGTTTATTATTACCTATGATACTTGATGAAAAGTATATGCACACTTTATATAGTTGATAGTTCAACATATTGTTAGTGAGAAGAGATGAATAAATTTTATTTTGATTTTTGTATCGATGGAAATGATACAAATAGAATTTATAACATATTTCAAGTAGGAACTTGTAATAAAATAATGATTTTTACACTTTTAGGGGTAGAATATTCTTGCTTATCAGATGCCAACGTCATATAAAGAACACACCCTCACAAGTTTCAAGTCTCTAGGATCCAGGCTGTGTGTTGATCCTTTACATTCCACCCAAAGCTTTTTGCATTGTTTCTTTAGATAAGTTATATCTACTTTAAATAATTCGGTAATTATTCAAAACAAAGTTTATATTCATTTCAAATATTATCAAGTCGTTCAAAATAATTAAACATATGCAGGATATTTAAACAATTCATGTTATTAAATTAAGTGTATGTTATCTTCACTTGTTTTTTTTAACTACATTTATTGTTTATGGTACAAAAATCAACCCCAATAATAATTATATTAAATTTATAAACACAGACACCTGTTTGTTCAAATTACAATAGGGATGAATATTTTAATTTTGTTTTGTTATTTTTAATATTCTTTTCTTCTATGTGTCATGCTTTAAAAGCTCCCCTATGCTTTATTTATTTTTTATTTTTTTGTTTTGTTTATTGTTAAAATTCACCTGTTGTTGTCTACCGTGCAACACGTATACTTTGACGTCATGCACAATTGACGTCAAAAATAAAACCCCTCTTAAAAACTGAAAACATTATGTACAAAATTTTATTTTATTTAAGTGCTTATGAATATATATATATATACACCGGGTATTTCAAAATTATAAACTATTGGTAATTGTAGACATTAATGTTAGGAAAGACTCTACCAAGTGGTAAAAAAAAGAACTATTTAAAATTTTCAATTGTTTCAAAATACTAGTTTATCAATCAATATATAAGTCTATGAATAGTGTATGATTTAACAACATAGCAGAAATTTTTCAAAATTTATGAACTTAAATGAATTATTCATTTATATTTGCAATTAAAAATAATTAATAATGCAAATTTCTACGATTATTTTTACAATTTTTCAACCCAATAAACTTCAATTAAATGTCAATTTTTTGTAATTATTATTCAATAATTTTTGTTGAAATTAATTTTAAGTAAGCGTTGGAAAATTCAGGGATGTGAAGTGTTTGCAGTCTGTCTTTCAACCAGATAACTCAAAACGAAAAGAAATAGCAAGCTGAAATTTTGGTGACGTGTTTTAAACATAAAAGAACAGTTTAAGTTTGTGAATGAGCAAAAATTATTGGATCCATAACCCCAATTTTTAAGCCATAAAATATAAAAGAAAAGTTGAAATACAAAAAATTTGTTTACTTATTTTACACATTTTTGCGTAAATTGTTAGTTTGAGTTCTTCTCGACGTTTTGAGGTTACAGGAAGCTTCCCTAACTACCCCTACGAGGTTGTATCACTATGTCTGTATGTATGCGTGTAAATGTATGTGAACCGCTTATAACTTTTGAACAGCTCAACTGATTTCATCGCGGTTGGTGCCATTCGAAAGGAATTGACCAAACTTAGATTTTGAATACAATTTAGATTGATTCGAACTGGTAGATTTTGAGAAATCTCAAAAAAAACTAAGAAAAAAAATAATTTTTTTTTAATTTGGTTTTTTTGGAATTACTTTTAAACGGCTCTATCGATCTACTCCAATAACTAATCAGCTCTTAACCTTGATAAATCACGTCGATCGCCGATAAATTCGGTTAAAATCGGTTGATTCGTTCGACAGATATCGTAAGTTAAAAAATTCCAACAAAAAAGTTATTGTTTTTTAACATAACTTCGACATTTATTTTCGGATCGTTTTTGATGAAATAGAGTAATTAGTAATGCTCTAAAAACCGCGTCGATCGTCGCCTAGAACGTGAAAATCGGTTGATTGGTTCGAGAGATATCATTAACGAAATATTCGGGAACAAGTGTTTTTTTTCGTAACCTGCATTTCAGCTCAATTTTAGTTCATAAAGATATTTATATTTTCAATACATATTATTATATATGTATTTATAACTATACAGACTGCATATTTAGTGTATTTTATGTCTTCCTAATCATTAAAAGTAGTTCAAATATTAATACAAAATCATATTTCGAGTATCTAAACAAATAACTCCGTTAGTTTTTATTATCAATTGTTCTTAAGATGGTTAAAATTTTTTTTTTTTAATTTTTTTAAAAAGAAGACTTTTTTTGTAGTTGGCAACTTCAAATATTGATTCTATATATTCACCCGTTTTTTTCTGAAACACTCGGTATTTGCATACTATACGTTTCAATTAAATGCATATAATTTATAAACAGACACACAGGGGGAGATTTTATTCAACACACCCCACAATATATAAAATTTTGATTTTTTTAAATAGTTATAATAAATAATAATAAAAAAAAAAAAGTTAATTCAGTAATTACCTGATTCTACAACGGATGGGAAATTTTCTTGTTATCAGTTGAAACTATCACACTAAACTGAATAGAAATTTTTATTGAAATTAGTACTGAAGGGGTTTGTTTAATTAAGTGTGGTTAAAATGTCTGAGTTTTACTATTTTTTTAATTAAAATATAAATATTACGAAATGAAAACTGTTGAAAAATTTATGATACAAAAAAAAATGTTGATTATATACAATATAAAATTCGATAATTGGGTAATTTAGTATAACTAATAATTTTACCGAAATGACGTCACATAGAATATTTAAAAATATCTATAATATCAAAATGAATCACTGAAGCGCAAATCTCAAGAACAGCTGAACCGATTTCGTTAATTCTTTTTTTTTTTTAAGTACGAAGTACGAGGAAGGTTCTTACGCAGAGAAAAATTTTAAAAATTTCCTGAAAATGTCCAAAAACATCACATTTCTATACTCCCATACAAACAATTCTGAATAATACTTCAAAAGTCAATTTGAACTTTAATACCACACCATTAAGTTCAAGGGTTAGTGGAGAGGTTTCGGGAAGACAAAACAATTGAATAACATTAGTCTATAACATAAAAATAAGTCACCAAAAACGTTGCTAAGCACAAAACTCGGTTACGGCTGAACCAATCCAGCTAATTTTTTTTGCGTTATACTGCAAGGTAAAAGACCGCCGCATGGGTCAAGGGGCCGAGATACCAAGTGTCCTACACCAAATACCGGGTGTGTCTTTTGTGTCAAGGATTTCGTACTTTCTTCTGGCGCGGAGCCAAGACCGAAGGCCGGCCTGGGGGTAACGGGTGTCTCATAACAAATACCGGGTTTCAAATGGGTGCCATTAGTAAAAATTATCCCATAAAAACGACATGATTAATTTGGCTACAGAATAGAATTAGTAATATTATATTTCTTTAAATGACTAAGTTAACTTATACGTATGTGCAACTTATACAATACTTACTGTATGTACTATAAGTATGGTACATAGTATATTCAGATTGAACGCAAGGTATCTAATAAAACGTGTTGTTATTTTTAAATTCAATAAGTCAGTGTTGATGTGTAGTATATTATTTTATTAATAACCAATATATTATTAATCATCAATTCTGAATAATTATATAGATTTATTATATAAATTTGTCAGTTGCAAAAACTGTGTAAGAACTTTCAGAGTGTTTTCAAATATTAGATGTTAATTTTGTAATATATAAGTATTATATTTAGAAATATTACTAGAGAGTTAATTATTTTTTTCAGACACCAAAGAAGTATAACTTCTAACGCGTGTACATAACACACACACACATACACATTTTGTTTTTGTCTTCGTACATTCAAGAAAAATTTTATTAACGAATTGGTTATAAATTTTTGTTTTACATTTAACAAAATATAAATATTATTGCATCGATAGCATAAAAAATTTGAAATCTGACATATTGGTCAGCAAAAAATGTTAAATAAAAAATTTTTGGTTTATTTATGTTTGAAATAAAATTATACTTACTTGAGTTTGTATATTTATTATGAAAATTATGAGTTTTGTTTGTAAACTGACCCAATTTATATGGTTGTAGAAATTTTTTATAAAATATTGAGATCAAATTTTGCAATTTGTATACTTTTATGTTAGAGGTGTTGTATATATTATTTTATAAAATTTGAGCTTAATATGGGACGTTTGGGAGATATAATTGGTGGCAAACGTGTGTGGAATTAACTCATTATTCGAAGTTATACTTAAAACCATAACCCGTTTCCATAAAAACGACATGTGAAGTTGGCTACACAATAGAATTATCGTTAAATGACTATTAGGTTTATTAGGAACTCATAATAGGAACTTATATCTTATTTATACATATTGAAAAATCATATTCTCCTGATACAAATACGTTTCACACTCATGATGAAAACAAATAGATAAGTTAGTTTTTTTTCTCTTGCTTATTTATATTTTTGAAGCTATAATAAATAATAAATAATAAATACTAGCTAGACACGTTATGGAAAAATGATGAGAGTGAAATTTTAAGATGCGCGTGCATCACCGTCACCCAAAATTCACAGGCAGAAGCTGTCCGCAAAACCGCTCATTAAATAGCATATTTGAATTAAAAGCCACTGATGATAAACAAATCCGAGTTCCAATTCAATCATTACCGGGGAAGATGCTATGGCAGTAAACATAATTTTTAATAAAATATAACTTTCGTTTAATGAAAGAATTTATGTTACACTTAATGTAAGAAAATATATATTTATTTATTTAATTTGTCAAATTTAAACTGAGCTTTATTGACTGTGTTGACTATCCTTCCGTCTCCAGTCCTTTTATTATTTTATTGTAATTAATTTTTTTTTTTTTAATTCTTTTAATATTTCAAAATATTTTATTTAAACTTACAAAAATAAAACTTCAAAAATACTTTATTATTTGTAGAAAAATTGTGTAATATTGCCGTGCGCATTGTGATAGGCTTGTTCTCCTCTCTTAAGCTATGGCTGCATGGCCTCAGCCTATTTGGTGGTTCTCTTCATAGCACAGCATTATATTATTTTATACACTTTTTTGTTGTATGATTATAAAATAGTGAAATATAAGTAAAGTTTTATAAAATACTTACTTGTACAACAAAACAAAAAAAGGTACTGTAATAGAATTGGAGGTCATCAACCCTATGTGATCCTGTACCGTGGCAAAGTAAAAATAATAATAATAATACAAGCAAGTACATACCGGCAGTAGTTTATACAGTTAGGTTATAATACATTTACTACATAGGAAAAAGAGGATAGGAGATGGAGATATTATTATACATCCAAGTGTATATATATATATGGGTGGAGAATGTAAATTGGACACTATTTTACCTGCATATCGGCACTATCGTGGTGCAGATCGAAACGACATCTGTAGACAATAAATATGCATTGTAAAAAGGATACATTATAACATTAAAAAACAATTTGGCATCATTAAAAAACAAGTTTTAATTGCATGCAAATAATTAATTACAATAAAACAATAAAAGGACTGACTGAAGAAGGTCCAGTCAACATAGTCAATAAAGCTTAGTTTAAATTTGAAAAATTCAATAAATAAATATTTCTTACATTAAGTGTAACATAAATCATAATAACTGCTTCAACCTGTGAATTTTGTGTGACAGTGATGCGCGCACCTCATTTCACTCTCATCATTTTTTTTTATAACGCGCCTAAAGAATTATAAGTTGCAAAAGAAAATAATTTTTTTCTATGTCTTATAGATAAAAAGTTGGATCCCGGATTCATTAGGACCAATTCACCAATTTTTCTCATTCAAAAACTTAAACTTTTTAAGTCTAGAATACGTTACCAAAATTTCAGCTAGCTATCTTTTTCGGAGATCGAAGAGGTGGATAGACAAACGCAAATGGACTAATAGGGGATCATACTGAAGCGTTATTTCTTCACGAACATAGATTTGAAGATATTTTTTCAATTTCCAAATAGTTTTTGGTGAAGCACAGCCACGGTTGATTGCAGAAACAATTACCTTAATAAACGGCAGCATAATCCAAATTTAAGCATTTTTCGTATTTTTATTCACAAAAATTTTCTGGATGTAATTGAATGACTTCCGAGAAGATTTTAGTTACGCCCTTATGACTATAATAACTATGCTGTGTTGAGTTACCTATCGGAATTAATTTTGTTTGTCTATCTAAACCATTCATTTTAAATTGCAAAAATTATAAAATACACCATAAAATTTGTGTATTTTACAATTTTAAGTAAGCGGGGAAGATTCAGGTCGTCACGTTTTATTTAAATATACCTCACAATTTTGAATATACCCCAAAATGTTCAGCTTAAAATTAATTTTTTTTTTTTGGTTTCAATACTATTAACTGAAAAACAGAGCCGGGTTTAAGCTTAGCGGCGCGCCTGGGCACTGTGCAAAACTCCGCCCCATTACCGAAATTTTACATAAAATTAGTCAAGTATCTATATAATACCATTTTTAAATAGAACTCTCAGCATATTCTAGGACGCCCCCAAATCCCAATTTGATAGATCTAGCCGTTCAAAAGTTATGTGGGGGCTTACATGCATACATCATATGGAAATGATTAGAAATAGCTTAAAATGCCAATATCTAATATCAACCTCTTTCATCTGCGGAGAAAATTCCTTACCTGCTTCTCTTAATTTTTCCCGCCCTGGACACTAGTCCCGACTGCCCCTTTCATAAATCCTGCGCTGCTGAAAAGCAAGAAAAATTAGAACTTCGTCATTCACATTTACAAAAAAAAAAATAAAAGTGCCCAATTTACAATCATCCATATCTAAAGTCCAGCAATTTTATTATATTATTTCACCACCAACAGTGAAATAATGCACACGATAAGGAAAAAACATTTGGTAGAAGGGAGATACAAATATTGGATGTGATGGAATTACTCTCTTTGTAAGTTAAAATACTAAAAAAAATCTTTTTTTTTTTGTTTAAATCCATCATACGGTTTTTTTGGGTTTTAGAAAAGGAGGGATAAATTTTTTTTGGTGTTAGTTCAATACCATTTCATTCTAAATTTTATCAAATTTGAAATTACCTAAAAAAAAAGATATTAAATGACTTAGTAGGTAGGTAGTGATCCTTTTTTGAGATTACATAGAGGGTCGATCATTTAAAATGAGATAAAAAACTTGCGAAAATATATAAAATCAATCCTTAGTAATGTAGACTCCGCCTCTAAGACCTTAAATGATGTTTTGTGATAGGATTTGATATATTTCAAAAATCCTTCCATTTGTTAAAAGAATAACGGTATTTGAGGATTAAAAATTGATAAATTATATAAAAATGTCCTGTGACTGATTTATTTTTTAAGATTGAATCTTTTTCTTATGAAAGGATTTATAATGAAGGTCCTTTGCAAAACAAAAAAAATCTGCTCTGACACGTTATATAATTTTCTTTAACAATAAGCTAATTATTATTTTTTGTAAACAAACAAAACAAGAAGAAAAATAGAGAAAAAAAATGGGAGCGTGTAATTAATGGCAATAAAATAATAAAAGGACTGGAGAAGAATCAGTCAATACAGTCCGATAAAGCTCAGTTTAAATTTGACAAATTCAATAAATATATTCTTTCTCTTACATTAATTGATTATGGTCGAATTTCAAACGTTGTAACAGGGCTCTAGTTATATTAATTCTGCCCTACTTTTGGAATGGAAAGTTCTAGTAATGAAACCAATTTTGTGAATCCCAAAATGTTCACACATCTTTACGTTTTAAAGCTCACTAAAACCCAAACTGAACGTTTTTTTTAGAGAAATGTCCATGTATATGCATTCGGAATTTTTTGCCTCAATTATCTTGAGAGTACATATAATGATATTGACGTGGAATCATTTTCAATCAATGCGCAAATAATTAACTTAAAACGTAATAATTTTTCAGCAAAATTAGTCCAGCCATTTTTTATTGAGGATAAAAAAATGCCTATGTTCGTAATAATATGTAAATTATTCTTTTTTGTATTCTCCTCATTGGGAAGTTCGTCCTGTCAACTTTGCGGGTGGCACCTAGACTCAACGCTGGATTTATGATAGGAGCAGTCGGGGCTATTGCCCAGGGTGGCAAATTTTAGGGTCGCAAAAATACAAAGAGAGAGAAAAGGAATTTTCCCTGTGCTATGAAAACTGTCATCCTGTTGTAAGTTCAAAATTATAAATATTGCAGTTTCTTTTTACTTCCCTTACTGATTTCCAGCTAATTTGGTTGAAAGGGGTTGTCAGATCAGATATCGGCGTTTTAAGCCATTTCTAGCCATATGATGTATGCATGTAAGCCCCCCACATAAATTTTGAACGGCTAAATCTATCGAATTTGTTGAAGAATATTCTAAAAAGTTTCGACCAATTGCAGAAAGTCCTCTATTAAAACTCATTTTATGTAAAATTTCGGTAATGGGGTGGCGTTTTGCATAGCGCCCAGGAGCAACACTAATATTAAATCTGGCCTCTGTCTGTTTGCCCGTTTGTTATTATAAATTCTTTGCATTAAACATACAAAAATTTATTGTTAAAAAAATGATAAATTACAAAAGTATGGAAGTGATTTAAAACAACAACAAAATTGTATGGAAGTTATAAAAAAAGAATTTGGTATCCGTTTTTTTTTTTCGATGATGTAATAATAGAGAATATATAGAAGACATACCAGAAGAAGAACGAGAAGAAGAAGAAACACAACAACAGTTTTTGTGATGTGATGTAGCAAAGAGGAATCGTATATTATAATAATATTAGTTACATATTATTTTATTTAAAAAGCCTGGCGCGATAGATGTTGGGAAATTATGACCTCGGGGGCCAATGAATGGACATTCACTAACTGAAGCAACAAGTTCACTAACTCATAACCCATCCATGTTGTTGGTACTACAAATAAATACTTACCATGTGTATAAGAGAACTGTGAAGATGTGCCCATTATTATTTATAGTGGTTAGTGTGAGCTGGGTGATTTGAAATTTTTTTTATTAATTTTAACATGCAAATTATGAGGACTGCAGCGTTGTTTTAAGATTACGATATACGTGGCACTTCGAATTGACAACAAGTCCTCCATCAACTTTCTAGATCTGTCAATACGTAGAAATCTCTCTAACTTCTCATTTAATGTATATAGCAAAAAATACTTACTCTGACGCCACTATCCCTGCCAATTCTTTCAGTCCCTGATATATAAATAATCTGTGTACCGTTCTATGGTCCACATAGTGTACGCTATCATTGTTTCTAAAAACGACAGAAGTAATGAACTGAGTAAATATTGCATATCATCCCCAAGTGAAACAAGCCTTAAAATTTCACTCTCATCATTTGTTTCATAACGTGCCTAAATAAGTATAACTTCAAAAATTAGACAAAGCTAAAAATTACCATTATTTTATGAAAACAAATATCTTAATAGAGGTACGTACTATACTTTAATAGTTACCAGCTCACTGATTAGAGCAAGTATATGCTTGTATTTATTATTATTATCACAAATAGGAGAGATTTTTTTTAGGTTGAGGGGCTTGGCTATTTTAACAGCATTATTGTGTGGTTGTATAGAAAATGTTGTCAAATAAATTTTATTATTACTTTTTTTAGTACGCATTCAAAATTAATATTAAAAAAAAAAAATTATATATCCTAGCATGAAACTTCCACATAAATAATGTAAAAAATCATATTTTAGAGAAATTCTCTGGCAAATTACAGAGAGTCACTCACTCAAGCACACAACCTCAATTTATGTTATACTCACACCATCCTGTACCTTACCGCGTACATAATCTTCGTGGCTCACATATTTTTGGAACTTTGATACTAATTTGTAGGAATAAATTTTGTATATATAAAACTAACATCATATTTCTTTAATTGGATAATTTAATTAAACGTAATTACCATAATTTAGTTCCCAACAAACTGAATACAATGTATTCACCAATGTGAGAAATGTCAATTTTTGGGTTTGGGGTACGTTCAAAGAATTTTAAAAGTATGGATTCATCATAAAGAAATAATTTAAATATTCACAAAAGCTTTATGAAATTTCTCGATTTTAGAGTACGTTCAGGTGGTCATCAAATATGTTAAAATTATTCATAGAGAAGTTCAAATCAAAAATATGTTTAAATTAAATCTTGATTTAAATCAATGTTATATTGCACAATATACAACAGAAAAATTAGAATAATGACCTTAAAGGTCATGTTTAAAGTTTTCATTTAGTGTCAAATATCAAAACCAATATATTTGCATCAAAACGTGTAAGTATGACTTTTATTAATTCATCATATTCATATTAAAAAAATAAGAGATATACACGTTCAAACATAAAAATGAATGAAATATACATTTTTTTTTAAATTTATTATTATTTAAAGAAACTCCTGATAATAAAAGAATAAATGTTAGTTTAAAAAAAAAAAATGTTATTATTAATAATAACTTTGTTACTGTCATACATATATTTATCTCTATGTATATCTATTTCATTCTAATGACTTTACCACCATTACACTTTTATGTAATAAACACTCTTTTATTTCTAAAGAGATGTATACATTGAAACGACTAAACACTTCCTTGATTTTAGTTCGATGTAATGTGATTTTATCTATGATTTTAGAATGATGTTGATTGTAAATAGTAGCTTTATATCGTATAAAATCGTTTTATATCGGTTATCGGTATTCGGTAAACTCTGTGCTATGAAGATCACATAATATAACTAGCAACAAGCAAAGGAGAGCTCTGTTGGTTGTAAAGTATATATGAGGGCTTTGAACTCTGATTTACCCCAACAACGAACTAACGCGCGGCAAACGAATCGAATTGTTTTTGTGTTTAGAAATTAGAAATAAAATTATGTGTTAGTTTTACTTTAGTTTAAAACGAGAAGAAATATATTATTATTTGTATAATGTGTGAATGTTTTGAAGAACAAAAAAAAAATAACAGAAGAGTTTGACTGACTTCACTCATATTATTATTATCTTATGGGTACTATTTGCTTACATTACAAATAGGAAGTGTATATATTTTTTTTTAATGAGGACTATACATAATAACTACGATTATTTTATGTGTTTAAGATGAACTTTATAGCAAAATGTTTTATATTTTAGAATTTATACCTGATTCATACTTTTCTTTAAATTAAATTTTCAACTCAAATAATCTTCATCATTGAAGCTTTGAAAATTTTATAGCCTCGGTATATCAACATCAAGAAATTCAAAGAAATATTCGTAAAATTTAGCCGTTTAGAATGATGAAAGAAAAATAAAAATAAGAAATTTTACAAAATCTTTATTTTTATCCTAACTGCTTCCGGTATTTTTATTTTATTACTCTCTAAAGAATTCTACAATAATTCTAAATACCTCTTCGTCAGACCTGTGTTGTTATATTCTACGCTTCTCTTTGATATTCCTACGAATAGGATAAATGTCCGCAATTTAGATTATATCATGTACGTCGCAAAGGGGGCAATTTGAATTAGTAAAGATTGATCTTAACACAACTTTTATACGTACAAAAGCGTTATTTCTCATAATTGTGCACCCTCCCTCCTGGCTCCAAGTTTAGCGACGCCCTTGTTTTATAAAAAGACTATTAGCAATTAGCCGCAGGTTATTTCCACTTCCCATTTGTGAGTGCTCGTCATTAATGCATATGTCATCCGAGGTTAACTTACGTAGTCCATCTTAACCTTTTCTATTGTTGCAAATGGAAGTTGAGACACTAAAATCTCCTTTAGGTTACAGCGCTCAGAAACTTTTCAAACTGTAAATTTATGAACAAAGGATTTTGGTCAGCTTGTTCAAATTGTAACTTCCATTTTTTACGTATAAGAGTATTCTTCCAGATTAGTTGTTTTATCAATTTCAATTATTATTATACAATGTTGGGATTTTCATCCCCTATATGGGGTGGATTTCACCCCATTTTAAAAATGGTGGAAATTTTCTAATAGATAAACTTTTAAGTATAAGGCATTGAGAATCCAGGCCAATATATACAAAAATTACGCATATAAACTTAAAACCTTCGCTAAGCATCACTTAACGTAAGATCTTCCTATTTCCAGATATTGAATCCTTGAATTTGAAACAGGTGAATCTTAAAGGATGCTCAATATCTCATTACTGTATTGGGCCCATAACCTTCAATCAATAACAATTACACTATCCTGTCAAGATGCATAAATGAAGTTTAAAATTTACATAATTTCCTATGCACGTGGATATTATAACCTTGAATCAGGAAGTCGTTTATTATTTATTAAATGCCTGTAAGGCGTTTAATATCTACACGTGGAATATTTAAAAGCTTTACGTTTAAAACTAAAACATTTTTATAAAATAAGATTTTTCTAAAATAAAAAAAAAAAAACTTTATATTATACAAAATCGTAATAATTACGTTGGTTGATTCTCTAAGATTTGATTTTCTAAGCATAGCTAAGTTAAACTATGCGTTGCTTTGCTTTATATAATGTATAAACTCTATTCGTAAGTGATTATAATAAAAGAAACTCAAACTCCACACGAGGGTCAAACACCCCACAAAATGTATATCTCTTCTACTTATACTCTATACACGTGTTGCTTGCTTGCTTGCTGTTTGATATATCCAGAGAAGAAGAGAGATGTGTTTTTGTTGCGTTTGTTCAGTTTTAGTTTAGAGCTCAACTTCTTAACTCATATAATACGATTATAGTCGACTGAAAATAATTAACGATTATTATTAAAATAAAAGCTATAATAAATATTACGGCTAGAGTACTATATACATAGGTATTCCTATATTTCCACCATTTTGACTCCTCTTTGAGAACTGTCAGTTTGACAGTTACATAAACATAAAAATTTTTTTTAACATTTTAAACATTGTTGATAAAAATTATATATCAAATACGTGAATCTATTTGAGTTTACACTTTTTTATTTTTTAAGAGTTTAAAAACACTAATTAATTATCACTTTTCATGAAAAGACTTATAATTTTATTATAGATATGCCATTAATAAGACTTGCGAACCTGTATAAAACAAAATTGAAGTCTTCGATTCGCGAAGAACGGTGGGTTCACTGAAACTTTATGATAATAATTTTAAATTTGATGCATAAATCGAAAGATTCTGCATAAATTGTTAATAGCATAAATCGTTAGTAAAATCTGCCGCTGAACGTCAATCGTTTATCGCTGTAGTCTGCTTTTACCATTATACTTAAATTTAAATAAGCAGTTCTGTGGACTACATAATAATTTAAGGATGTTATCTCATTTTGTTTTTTAGCTATCTTGATCACTGACAAACAAAAACGAACTAATTAGACTTTAAACTAAATTTAATAAATTGTCACATATTTCATACATATATGTCGGATATAAAAAGTATAAAGTTAATAAGGAAAAACTAAAATGGGTATGTTTTAGTTTTTCTTAATAATTACAGTTGACTAAAGTAGCCCCATTCCAAAAGAGCAACAAATATACATTAAACGCGTTCACTAAAAAAGTTAAATAATAATATTTTTATAAAGTCTACCAATACAATATATTATATTATTTGATTAATATATTCATAGAAATTATTTAATATGGTCTACACTGTAAGTATAGCGAGCGAGCCCTCTGATCAGTTCTACACCACACATAGGACATCTTCAAGTTAGTCAACATAATTATTACATATAAATTATATAATAGAATCATATAAATGTATTCGTATGTCTGACTGTATACATCCATAGTACCCCAAGGTCATACCGCGACGACTAATAAAACTTGCTTGGTGGTGGTAAACGATATCATCATGGTACCGCTTTGCTTGTTGAATTCGTTTGCTTTAGCTATTCAAGTTGTGTTGCACTCACCAAACCAAATCGGGAGTCCTCTATATACTTCTTGTGTCATCGTCGTCAGAGGGTGGTGACTGGTGTTCCAATAAAGTGTGTATAATATTGTTTTGTATGTGCGTTACGTGTGCACCGTAAAAAAATTTTCTTTATACAAAATCACAACCCTATATAAATGTGCTGATTCAAGTGGTTTATTTAAAATAATAAAAAAAAAAGTGCCTTTATTTTTTTTTACATAAAATGTAGTTGTATGTAATAAAAAGCAAAATTAATCGGTGTGAATTTTTTTAGGAAATTATAAAAATATGGGTTACTCTTTTTTTGGATACTTAATTTTATTTTTCAGGTGAGTTTTCCATTAGTTTTTTTTTTTTTTGGTTATGGTGTATGTTTATAAAGCTTAGTTCTAAATGTGATATATAAATTTTCCATTTAAATAATTTTAATAAGTTGGCAATCCGTCAAATTTAAATAATTTTTAAAGGTCAAAATTTTTTAAAGTCATAAAAAAAATTAAATTAAGGAGCGGTACTAGGAAAACATATTGAAACTCCTACTTCCTTCTTCTATAACTACCCCTCATCCCAGCTTAGAATTAGAAAATTAAATGTACACCCGCACATTAAATTCTTTTTTATATTCAAATCTCAGAAAAAATTACTTTTAACTAAATGCTTATAAATAATATTTTAAATTAAGCAATTTTAGTATCTTTAAATAAAAAAAAAACGTTAACTTTAAGTTTATCTTATGTAATGTAATAAACTTATAGAATATCCCCCTCTCTTTGTTAAATAAAGTCAAGATAAACTCCCACCTTCAAATTTCTTGAATATCAAGTATTTTAAGCTAATAGTACTTTATCTTAGGATAACTTTTACAGTTATAAATAATAAATACATTTAAAGGATAATATTGTTGCGTAATTATCATGTAACTTAGGCTTTATGAAGAATTATTCTTATCTATGGTAAAAAAGCTATAGATAACTATTATTGTTATACAAGGGTGTTGGAAAATTATGAGGGTTGAATCATTTTTCAACAAGGAATTAAAAAAAAATATAAATCCAAAAATACATTTTCGAAAAAAAATTTAAAACTTTTGTATAAAAAATAAAGCTTATAAGCTTTTTGATGAAAATTGTGAGCTTTGAAGTTCTTTATATACACGGAAACAACTTTCTCTTCACACCCTTTCAATATTGTATTTTCAATGTTTTCCTAATATTTGTACACAAACGGAAAACTCAATTGTTCCATTTTATCAGTTAGGTAAGACAAAGAAAAATACATATTCGTAATTTTTATAATTTTTTCGATATATATTTTTGTGGATATATTTTTTGATTTCCAATTCTTACATATTCCATAAAACTAAAACGCAGTGATTTGTAAAACTATCTACTCTTTTTAAAGAACTATCATATCATATTCTCGAGATATATCTCGAGATTGAGACAGTTTTCAACCTTACGTATATACTCCAGTAACTTACCCAAGCAAAGTTAGGTAAAAGGGCTGCCTTGGCAATGCCAAAACTAACTTGAAAACTTGTGGCCCATTGTAAAAGTGGACCGATATGTAATTAGCCGCAGATTATTTCAACTGATCATTTAAATTCAGAGGTCTATTGTACTTTCTGCATGCATATTATATCATTCTTAGTTATCCATCACTAATTAAATGGAACCCGCAGAGATTTAACCGACTAATCATCCTAAGTCGTCACTTATATACCTCAAAAATTTGCTGAATTTAAAATTCGATACTTCAATTGCCGATGAGAATTTCACAGATAACTTTTATATAGACTTTCTTTGTAAGAAAATTTCTCTCAAATTTTTGGAATTGCATAATAATTTTGGTACTTTATTAAATTTGAACATTTTACGAATCGTCTTAAAGTTAGAGAACATAATTTTGTAATACTTTGTAGAGTACAAGATAAAATCAGATTAACAGATTTCAGTTTCCGTATCATAAAACTGAGAGAACAAATAAAGGATTAATGTAAACAAGCCTTTATTTAATCGAATAGAGTTTTTAATCTATTAAATACAATAATAATGTAAACTGAACTTTATTCGATGATAATGTTTGTAAACACTCCCTAAGTATTTATCCGTTTTGTTGGTACAATTCAAATGCGGATATACGGCGATGATTGAATCTGAATGATGGGGGTAAAAAAAAGACACAAACAAACACACACTGACTCCACATACAATTAACTAGATATTTTTGTTTGAATTTATTATTAAATTTACCGGTATTAAAATACATACCCGCAATTGTCCGATGATTTCCCCCCTTTGGCCTCATATCATATCATCATTACATGAGTGTATATAAATCCATCACCCCGACAAGTTGAGTGAAACTCCCCCTTGGTTGCTTATTATATCCGACAACTAAAAACCGAACGAGATACCGAATATGTACGAGTGAGACAGACACATACATATACATAACATACACTATACACATTTGCTGACATGGCGACTTCATGAAAAGTGCACTCCGAGAGGTTTTTATTAATATTTTTCGTTATATTCCTGGTGCAAGGATTGGAACAACATCAACACGCACACACCCTGGCCAAGTTTTTTTATATGTGAAAATAAGTGTTGTGTAATAATTCACGAAAATACAAAAATGTTGAGGTAAACTCAAAATTGTGTTGTGATTAGAGTGATTATACATATAATTTTTTTTTAAATAATCAAAATAGATATACGCATTAAAAATAGGGTCGCCGACAAGTTCATTACCCTTGCATTTTAAACTAATAAAAAATAAATTTAATCAATAATAATACCCCTATGTTTTTTTTTATTTTTAAATAGTTTGTTATCAATATTAATTGTGAAGTGCTTATTGCGGAAAAAGGGTTGCGTAAAAGCAGTTTAGAAGATCATCACATATACACATTTGTGTGTTGTCCTAAACACACGATTTAGTTTGTGCAAATGTAGGCGGGGTGTTTCACTGTGTGTGATAACATATATAAAAATGGCGGAAGGGCTGTGTCCATTATATTTTTCAAGGGGGTTGTCTTTAAACTATTTTGAGATTTATTTTTCTTACCTGCATATTTTTGCAATGGCATTTAAAAATTGACCCTTGAATATATATTATATATCTACATATATCGTTTTTGTATGTATAGTGCAGGTTCTAAATATAATAATAGGCGCTCCGTGTACAGGCAGAGCAGGGTACAGTGTATTCATGTGAAGTTTTCAATTGTGATGGTATGGTGATGTAACTCGTCAAGTTTAGAGCCACAACCATAATGCGATAAAAATAAAAACACCTGTATGATTCATGATTCAAAAACTTCCTCCCTACATTTCCTTAATTTAATTTTTTTTTTAAAACATTTATAATTTATTCATATTTTACCCTCTTTTTGAATTTATAAAGCGATTCGCTTTAAAGGATTTCATTGTAATGTTAATAGACCATTTCCTTTTTGCCCCCTTTAAATTGATTCGGACTTTGTTCTAAAATTTTAATTGTTTTCTAAACAACCTAATTCGTGATAATTTATTTTATTTTCCATTTCCGACAGTTTTAAGCTTCTTAAAAATAGGGGTAGAAATTTTAGTGACTTCCTGGCTTTGAATATTATTCAAAACAATGCGTCAAAATTATATTGAATTAAATTATATTTTCAATCAGTCTTCCTTCTCCGGAAAATTTGTATGACTGAATACTAAAAAAAAAAATATCTTATTAAAGTTTGGTTTAATGGTTTCCGCTTTTTAACCAATGCAAATTCACAGACGTAATCATTTAATTTCGAAAATCAAACTTTGTTTTTGCTTCAATCAATCAAGAAATGTAAATGAAATATTTCAAAAAAATTGTGCAGTAAAATTATTTAACCAAGGCAAAAATGTAATCCAATATATTATTATGCAAACCCTTTTTAATTTTCAATTTCAAGTCGTAGTAAATAATTAAACTGCTAGAAATAAACACTGTACAATATATTATGACTATATCTGAACAGCTAGTGGGGTTTTTCGAGTCTAAATACTGATCCCTAGAAAACAAAGATTACATTACCTTAAGTTATATAAAATAAATATAATTCATGTAAAGCAAAGGATTCTTCCTGTGCAAACCTATCAAAACTTGATTTAAATGTCTTTGAAAATTCTAATTTGATCAAGAAGTCGATTTCTTCCAAAACTCATTCCACATTGCATTGAATTTTTCTGGGGAGCCATTTTTCTAGTCACGTTACTAATTTCTATTTTTCCAAAGTATTTAATTGCTTAATAAAAAGTCAAAATCGTAATCTTGGTAAGTTTCAAAATATCTTCTTCACACTACCGAAAATCAATTTAAAGCCTAAAACAAAACTTTGTTCGGCGGCTTCCCTTCTAATTCATTAACCGAACCAGAATTAGTTTTGTAGTTTAAAAAAGTTAGAATCTATTTGCTGATTCCTTCATCTTAGAAATGAGGTTTCAGATTTCGTAGAAGCAAGCGAATTTCTATTTAAAGTATTATTCCTTAGTTTTTGGTTATCGTAATTTAGTAAAAAATAGTTTTTAAATGAATTTGAATGAGTTTCAAAAATCTGAAATGCAGTTCATAAATATTAGGAGATTATGTATTTAGTTTGAGGAAGAATTAATTATTTTCCCTAGATATATAAAAAAAGTTAGACAGCCAGAATCGAATGTCTCTTAGGCTTATATTGCATTGTGTTAAATTTTTTACATGTTATTTGCTCTGTATTTACTTGTAAAAAGAGAGGTCACTAATAATAATCCTATCATTATTTATCTTATGATAAAAGTCTTACAAACCCGTATTTTTATAATGGAACCTGGATAATTTGGATTCTCAAGGAACCTAGGATTTTTTACCACTAAAACAGTTTTCATTTTTATAATAGAAAAATCATTCAATATTAAATAAAAAGCCATTTTATGCGATACATGATAATAGTCGGTGACCAGTGTTCCGTAACCTGAAAATTTACTATTTTCAAATCTTCGGACAACGGATCTGACAATATGGTTATTTAAATTGTTATAGAATTATCTTCCTATTATAGTAATTAAAAACGATGATCCGTAAATTTTTAGCTTGTAGGTGGAATCACAAATTTTATGAATTGGTGGCTGAGCCCGTCAGACCATTAGTGTTCACTAAAGTGTAAATACGGGGTGAAATGGCAGGTCAAAACTTGCACACTTGCCGAAAGATTTCTGTAAAAGTATTAATTATTATTTACACATAGCATAAATTTCCGTTATAATCCAAATAACGGCACATTGTATGCCTAAGGCTATCAGTTTTATTTTCAAAATAAAATCGAAGATGTTAATTTTGTTTTTCTGTTTCATTTCAGGTCTTTGGTTTTGAATATAACGAAAATACTAATTAATTAAAATAAATTAGAAACAAATTTTTAATAATTCAAAATATAACAGAAAAAAGGAACACGGCGGAGTAAAAAATTTAAAAAATAATCGTGTACTATAAAATAGTTGGTTGGTTTTGGCAATGTCGATCGATGCACAATCGAGGTATCATCGATATAATTCTCAACAACAAACCCATGGTACAAATAATATGCCAGTAGTACAATCACAACAACAGCAGAGTGGTTCAAATAATAGTGCACCCATAATGTCATCATCACAACGGTTTTGTTTACGGTGGAATAATCACCAATCAAATTTATTATCAGTATTTGATCAACTATTACAGGATGAAAGTTTTGTTGATGTCACGTTGGCTGTTGAGGGTCAATTATTACGTGCCCATAAAATGGTCTTGTCCGCATGTAGTCCATATTTTCAGGCATTATTTGTTAGCCATCCCGATAAGCATCCTATTGTGATATTAAAAGATGTACCATACATCGATATGCGAAGTTTATTAGACTTTATGTATCGGGGGGAAGTTAGTGTTGATCAAGATCGTCTTACAGCATTCTTACGAGTCGCTGAAAGTCTTCGTATCAAAGGGTTAACGGAAGTCAATGAGGATAAATGTGATCTACCCAGTATAACATCATCATTACTTGGTAGTGGTGGGGGTAATGTTAATTCAAATAGCTATCATCAAAGGTCTTTCCCATCAAAACGACCTTCTACTGGTCTTTCTAGCGGTGGCAATATGGGTGCAGTAGGTACACCGGGTCAGATTGGATCACAAGCCATGTCACCACTGTTAGGTAATGCGCTGGCGCAACCTAAACGTAAACGAGGACGACCTAGGAAATTCTCCGGTAGCTCAAACGGTACGCCCTCTTTAGACGGTGATGATGACGGAGATTCTCCGATACTTCGGGGAACTCCTGAATTATTGGAAGTTAAAATGAATGTGGATGGTTTTCAAGGTTCTGGTAACGAGATGAGGAGTGAAACCGATGCAGAAGGTGATGATGCTGATGCTGAGGATCCATTAGGTGATAATAGTGTTGTCAAGGAGGAGACGCAGGTACAAGATTCACCCATGGTCGGCACGTCCAGAGAACAGGATAATTATAGCAACAATGAAGAATATCAATCGGGTAAGCTAATTTTTTTGTTTATTCAATTTTTTAGAATTATTAAATGTGGATAAATTCACTAAGATTGTAAATTTATGAATTATGCCGTTGTTTTTCGTTTCTTAGACTAAAGGAATTCAGACAGTATTATACAGGAAACATGTTTTGTTTCGTTGTGTTATTAAAACTATCAGGATTAATTTCTAAATAAATTTGTTGAAAATTGGTCTTAATTCTTTTGAGTCCACCAATTTTTGGGTGTGAAATCCACATTTATCAATGCTTTAATCAATAATTCGACTTATCACACCCAGAATAATTTCTTCAAGTTTAGCTTTGATCATAGTTAAAAATTACAATAGCTGTCGCAATATTTACGGAATTTAAAAATTAATCGTTGATTTTAGAAGAAATTAATTTTTAAAATGTCACCTGTTACTTAATCAAAGAGAATTACGAATCGAAAAAATAGTTCCTAATTAAAAGCAAATATGTTTATATAAATATTCATTTGTCTGGTTGTGAGTAAAATTATTGATATAAGTTATGAAATCATTTTAAACGTTTAAAATGTTTAAATAAAAATTTGTTTTGAGTCTTATGGGATGGTGATGATTTAAAACAATTTCTCTATCCCGATACTCTGAAAAATAAATTCACTTATTGTGACATCCGAGTGAATTTATAAGTTAAAAATGATATCATCATTACGTATTAAGCGGATAATACGTAAATCGAACTTAATTTTCAGTATTGATCCCAGAGCCGGCCTTCAACCTAGAATACATTCACCTAAATTAGAGTTCGATTGAATGAAGCTTTCAAATGATTAAACTTTTGTTAGAAACAATTTTCTCGATTCAACTTATTTTTCGACTTTTTGATTATATCAAGTAAAATGATCCTGTATAAAACAAAACAAAGCCTTAAATTTTTTAAGTTTCCGTTTTCAACAACCCTTTTAATTAATAAATTTTTATTAAAAATTGTAAATATTTCAAAAAGTTTTGTTATCAGTGTAAAATCAGTATGGCGATATGAATTTAGTGAGGAAATCATTTTTTTTAATTAGTGTTTAATTTGTTTTAAAAATTAAATAAAGGGAAAAGCTAAAAGGGATTTAATTTGTGTTAACAATAAATTATTAAACAAATATCTAAATAATTATTTAAAAAAATTTGTTAAAAATTAAGTGCTTCGAATAATGAAGTGTGAAAAAAAATTTTTTTTCTCATTCTTTCAAAAAAAAAAATCACATTTAAGGTGAGTTTTTCTGTTTCATGTATTTTTGAACTGGGGAAGAGCAATTATATAGGGAATGAGCCCGCCGTATCGCGTTCTTAAAATTTATAACTTTAAATTAAAAATATAATTTGAAATGAAATATAAAATTTGCACGAAGAAGCAATAAAAAAAATACAAAACAGGCTTAGTCCCTATAGCTTTTCCCTTTTTTTTTTTTTTTGTGAAATATAATCATGGGTGTAAACTTCGGTCAATGATCATTAAAATATTAACAATGCAATATTTTTTTTCAAGGATTTGACCCACCCAGTTACACCCATGAATATAATTTACATAGGCTTAGTGAATTTAAAAAGTTTGAGTATTTGCAACCCCCCGCTATTTTGTGTTCTTATCAAAATGTGGGATATTTTTTGTCTTTGAAAAATTTCGAAAATCTCTTTTGCTGAACCGATACTCCATTTAAAATTGAATAAAAAATCATTTAAAATATACTCAGGAGAGACCAAGAAATTGAAGACTAATAATAAGAAAAAGATTTGTTTATCTTTGTCTTAGGCTCGTACTATGATCTTTCTCTTAAATATGGATCTTTATAGATAACTATACTTTTCTATATATCTTTATCTTATGTATTGATTATGTGATACACTGCAATAGCATGGTTAATAGTTAAGAAAAAAGTTTCTTTAAATATCAAGTGTGAAAGATAAAGATAGTGAATTTAGTTTTGCCCAGAATTAATTGAATGACTACTTGTGGTCATAAGTGGGATTAATTTTCTCATTTACACCCCTTTTTTCTAATAAATGTTTATCCAAAAGGCAAATAATCGGGCATTGTGTAATATCTATTTTTGATTATAATTGTTTGAGCAACGCTGCAGATGTTTTTCCAATATAAAAGTATTAAAAGCGCTCAAAAACTCCTTTTTAGAATATCAGGAAAAATTTTAAGGATATCGAAGACATTATATAAAAATATAGGCTATCCAGAGAGTTGTAAATCTATATCCTGAAAATTATAATATAATTCTCAGCAAATTTGATACTTTCAATTCTTATCAACATCTCCCTCGGATTGCAATTATCTTTTTTAATCCAATGCGAATTTTATGTATTTCCGTCTAAAGTTATCTTCTTACAATCAATAATTAGCCTTTACAATTACTGATTCAAAAAGGAGAATTTATTAATCACGAAATAACCCGGTGGCTCGTCAGACGTTTATGAAATGAAGACTTAAATCACGGTTATGATTCTGTACGTCATTTTCAGTGACGCGTCTCTCTCTTACAGCCAGTTTTTAAAATACTTTTTTCGTAGCCGTACATTAAACCAAATAATTCTCATTGCTTAAATTTTCATCATATTTTTTTAAGTAAACTCGTTTTAAAACAAACGCATGAAATCTTTATTAAAATTGTACAAAACAAATTTTATTTTAGACTGGTCCGTTTATTTTGAAACGGAGTGTATTTTATGCGTTATAATTAATTAATCACTTAACCTTAATTAAAATTTTAGATATAGAAGAAACACCTTCACATCAAAGCAGTGGAACGAATCATCATAAAAATACAGGAGCGCGTTCACGAAAAATTCACTGTATAGATTTTAATGCATCATTACATCAAGAATACAATTTACCATCCCAATACGAAGATGAACAACACCAGGCCAAACAATCTCCACGACATCCTAAATTGCAACATGAGCAACAACATCGTATCAAAGACGATAATGATCAAGCAATTGATGCGACAACAACAAATCGTGTAAATGAGGCATTAGAATTGAAATTCGATCCAAAATCAATATTAGAAACGTATATGATGGAAACCTCAACACCGATTCAAATGAATAATAAATTGTCATTAAAACCAACATTAAAAAATAAAAAATTACAATATTTTGATAATATTAATTACGATTGTGATATTTTTACACCATATTTATCGATAGATGAGAATTCAAGTGGTGCCCTAGGTCCTCTTGGAGGCGGTGGTCCACTAGGAAGTACTTCTATGGGTGATGATCGAAGTACAAATAATAATAATAATGGACGATTAAGTAAAAATAATACAAAGAAGATTGTCGATGATCCTGATAAATCGGCACGCGATTTTTGTATTAGAGAAAGCGATAATTTATTTCGTTGTAAATTATGTGATCGAATTTATACACATATTAGTAATTTTTGTAGGCATTATATGACGTCTCATAAAAGTGATATACGTGTATTTTCATGTCCTGTTTGTTTTAAGGAATTTACGAGAAAGGATAATATGATGGCACATCTAAAAATTATACATAGACAATTTAATTCTTAAATTTTATTGAAAATTAAATTTATTTATTTCAATTCTTACTTAAAAAAAATTCAATGAAACTTCTTTAAAATATCGTGGATTAACTTGCAATAAACCAGAGAGAAAGTAAGGTAGAGTTGAAAGGTTCTATAAGTCTTCCTTAATTTATGTTTTACTGAAACGAGTCTTTGCCATTTCTTTGCGACGCACTCTATGTCCAAAATGAACCTACTAGTCTGTACTTCTAGCTTCATTCAGCCTCTGATAGTTCAATGAGGCCTAAAATGTGATAAACGTGCCTAACAAATTTCAACAAATTTTGACGCGTTCGAAACGTTTAGCGGAACAAAGATTGATAGGTAGATACAGGACAAACAAAATGCTAAATCGTCGAACTAAAATCTAGGCATTAATTCGTTCGGTCAATGATTTGAAAACTCCTAAAAAGTCTTTTTATATAAGAAGTGTGATAAATATTTTCATTTTTAAATTGAATTAATCTATTTTTTTTTAAGAAAAAGTGCAATTTTAAATTAATAAAAAAAATCCTTGATGTGATTCCGAAATTTGGGTATGACACCCTTTTTTAATAAACTTTCTTCTCTATTTTAGTACTCTTTGGAAATTATTAGTTTATTCGTGAAAGTAGTTTCATTTCTTGAATCGTTGAATTAGACAGACCACTTCCACTTACCTAAGTGCCTTAAAATATAAAAAAAAAATATGTGTGAATTTTTATATCCTTAAACAAATCGTACTGTTCTTATACAAAAAGGGATTAGAATTTTATTAAAAAAAAAAAAACGAATTTATTTAAAAGCCTTTTTAAAAGGGAATTCTAAGTTTTCTGTGGCCAATATGGTTAAATATCCTTTCCGAGTCTTAGCAATCTTCGACCAGCTGGAAAGAATTTAATTCACATTCATTTTTATCAATGACAATACAGAAAGCATAGAATTGCCCAAAAAAAAAAATTTATAAGTAAAAAGTGGCCTTATTATTGCACAAACAAATTTTTACATGACTTATTTTTTTATATATACAATAAAAAATATTTTTTATGAAGAACTGTTACAAAATTTACATGTACAAGAACACCAGAGAACGTGGATTTAAAATATTTTTAAAAAACATGTGACAACGAATTATACTTTATTCAAAATTAGTGCCTAAAACAATCCACAATACTACTCGGGGGAAAAATATCGGAACATATCGTAAAATGTTCGGTAAGATTTTTTTTTTAACACCTCCGTTATTGTACACAAAAAACTCTTTTTTTTATTTATTTATTGAACAGAATAAGAAAACAAATAAATGGAAAAAAATGTTATCAGTTCCAAAATTAAAAATAATGCCTTCTCATTAGTTAAATAAAAATAAATTTTTTTATATTAATTATTTTTAGTGATAATGGATGGAATTTATTTAATATATTTATCGTTAAAAAATATTTATTTAAAAAAAAAAAAAATTAAAATAATTAATTATAAAAGATACAAAAAAAAACAATGGATGCCTGAAAAAAAAACCCTATGTAGATCAAATTTTTTATACTATTTAATTTAAAAGAAAAAAACAAATTCAAAGTAATTAATTTAATTATAATTAATCTTTCAAACTATTAGTTTTTAGTTCCAATTTAAAGAAATGCCTCAATTTTTCTTGTTTCTAATTTATTTTAATCACACAGATGTTTAAACTAAATTTTCGATCTCTAACTTCGATATGTAATTTCTCAATTGCTTTAATAGACTAGTGAAGTAACTTGTCTTACGGCATTGCTTTAACACATAATTTTATCTACTATAATAAATTTCCATATAAATAATTAAAGGTTAGAATACAATGAAATACTCGATTCCAATCAAAAATTTAGTATAAACATCTGTGGTAATGTTTTTGTTCAAAGAATTTTTCTTATGTCAATTATAAATACGACATAACCTCATAAAATATTTTTATTTTATAGTTTTAAGTTATAAAAGTATGTAATTATTTTTGGTACCTTTATGAAAGGAATTTATTTTTGTTTATACATATGTTCCATTTAATTTAACGTTATAAAATGAAATTTCTATTCGAAACTTTACGCGTTATAATTAATTTTTCAAAATTGAAGAATAATTTACTAAAACTACCGCTAGATATGGTATTCATTAAAAAAAAAAAAACATTAAATGGAATATATTCGTTTACTTAAAAAAGAGAGAGACAAAAATTTGTATAAATAAACACTATCCTTATTTTCAGTATTACAACAAAAATAAAAAATAATTGAGTGAAATTGCATACTGAACTGATTTTTAAAATGTGTGACACAACAAAGAAAAAAAAACCCTCTCAATAGTATGCAATTTTTGTTCGATAACGCTGCAAATATGTTTTTTCCTAATTGTACTTATAATTTATTAATATTTAGTTTCTAGAATTAATTCGAAATTTTGATTTGCTCATTTTCTCAATTGGGGGGTGTAGGTTGATAAGAAGAGTGACCGTATGAATGAATACGTGTGATTTATTTCTCTGACTTAAAGTTTTTTTAGGGTGTATAAATGAATTCGAATTTTTTTTTTAGTTTTTTTTTTCCCACAACGAATTATTTAAATTTTATGTACTTATTTTTATTTTTATTAGTGCTCATTAATTAGTTTAAAAAATAAAAATTTGTGTTAAGGAACAGAAGCAGATATGTAACTGTTTATGTGTTCTTAAACTGTTGTAATAATGAAATTGGAAAGTGCAAAAATGGAAAAGTAACTGAAATATTTTATCTCTTTAATCGTGAATTAATGAGTTAAGGTTTGAATTTTCAAAAATATTTAAATTTCCGCTGTATTTTTATAGTGGTTTTATTTATTTTTGATTTTTAGTGAATTTTATATAAAAATCAAGCTTTGTTTGAAAAAAAAAAAAGAAAAATTATTTATTTTATTTTAAATTAACTTACAAACACACAAATGTTCATACTAAATTTAGATCACTGACCTGACTGACAGTTGTATTGGTAAATAGATCGTTTAATTTGATTACTAAAGAAACATTTTTGAATTTTTCTCTTCCACATAAAAGTTTGATGTTGATAAAAGTTCGTCTTGTGGTAAAACGTTGTGTTTTTTGCAGCTGATTCGATAATATTTAAAACCGTAATTTAAAAACAATGTACAATCGTGTTCGTTAACAAATATATACGATGATTGTCGAAGTACATGACAAAGTATTAAGAAGAGACATCGCCTGTTAACTGATTTCTCTAGCAACGATGCATCTAAGTTGATTTACATCTTGATTTCAACCAAATTTTTTTATGATTTACACAACATTGCAACTTGCTTTTCATCACGCTTCTTTGTCTCAATGTATGTTTAATTTTATTTACGATCGCAAGCATGAATTTCTGGTTGATCAATTTCTGTATAAGTTACTGATAAATGTATATTTAGTATGGACATTTGTGTGATAACTTATATTTATTTTGGAGCCAACATAAATCCAAAGATAGAATAAACAAATAAATTTATATAAAAAAAAATCATAATAAAGATACAAAGATCTCAAGATAGTTATTAGAAAAGATTTTAAAAAAAAAATGTGATTGTGAATCTTTTTTTATTTTAGTACAATATTATTGTAAGTTTAAAAACAATACAAAAGAATCTTCAATAACTATCTCTAAAAAAACAAATAAACAAACACTCAAAAACAAGTTTTATTTAATAATAATTGTACAAAGTGCAAAAAAAAAAAAAAGCAAATACAAGAAGACTCTCACAATATCTTGAAAACATTTATCTGTGTGTGACCGTCGTGTGGGGGAGGGAAGAAAAAAATGATCTGTGTTTTTAATTTTTTGTTTGAAAAAAAAAAAAAATGTTTTTTAACAAGGTAACTAAAACTTTTTACTACTGTTTTTTTTTTCTTTCGTTTTTAGCTCGATGTAATTTAGTTTAGTAGAAAAGTATGAAGGTAGTACTTTAGAAATGTATAGAAATTTCGGAATGTTCTTTTTTTTTTAATTCAATTGTTTTTTTGGACTGAGTTCAGAAATTAACATTGAAAAGTAATATGAAATTTCACATCAAAAAACATTTATCATGATTTATCCACAGGACAGAAATGTCAGGTTCAATTCTATGAAAAGCCTATCAATTTTCAGTACTAAAATTTCTTACCATATTAAAATCGATAATCACGTGCTTTTTGAGTCCACAAATGGATATCTGATCCTAGATTGGATAAAAAAAACCAAGCGTTCAGGTGTAGTGATGATCGCATTTACTCAGTGGTCTTGTAAACTATGTAACAAGACTTCATTGTTATTTTGCAAAGTTTAATTTCTGAATGCAGTATCATTTACATGTTTTCCAAATTAATGCATGCTTGAATGATTTTGTGAATTTTGGAATGCATTCGCATGGTTTGCTTAAACAAAATATGATATGCATCGAATATTGAAATATCCCACAAATTATCAAAATAACAAGCTAATCACATTATTCAAGTCGCAAAATTGAAGCATCGCGAAAAAATGTTCTATTTAGATTGGAAATAATTCTAAAGAGCTAGTTTAATGAAAAGTGTATAATTTTTCTCTAATTAGATAGCTAGTTAGGGGAAATAAATTATTTAGAGAAAAGAGTTTAAAAAAGGAATTAATTTGTTAAAACATCTGAATCCAATTTGGATTGTACTATGCAGAACCAAACATGTAGAAAATTGTATTTGGATTACTTTATTTTTCTTACCGAGTTAGTCAACAAAAATCAAACAAATTTGTACTTAATTTATTTTCACTAATTATTTTTGGCATGTTTTCAAGACTTAATGTTAAAAAAATTCTATACATTTCTAAGAATGGTAAATATGTGGAAATAAAACAAATCTCATTTTTTTTATGTATTAATTTTGTAGTTATTATTGATTTGATTTGATTACTGTGTTAAATTCAACGATCGAAAACACTCATTACGCTTAAAAGCAGTCCAATTCCTATTTAGTTGTTTATCCTCACCAAGTGCAGTGTGACTGCACTGTTTACTCAGATCCGTTTTATATTTAAAGTCGTAACTCATTTTTGACATTGATGTCAAAAATGACATTGATGTGATGGGTGCGTGTACTTATGTACGCGCGTCAAAAGTTATACTTCTTTGGCTTCATTAAAAAAAAATTTTTAATTGCATGCAAATAATTAATTACAATAAAATAATAAAAGGACTGGATAAGGATAGTCAACACAGTCAATAAAGCTCAATTTAAATTTTAAAAATTCATTAAATAAATATATGTTTTCTTACATTAAGTGTAACATAAATCATTACAATAGTTTCAATCTGTGAATTTTGTGTGACGGTGATGCGAGCGCATCTTAAAATTTCACTCATCATTTTTTCATAACGCATCTAAAGAAGTATAACTTCAAAAAACATTTTATAAAAATCGCTTTCATTACGTTTTCGTACGACTTAAGAATTTTTCTTATTATAAAACGGGCTTTAACTCTTCATGCATTATTTTATGCTTTAAGTCATTTTATACAAATTCGAATTTTGTTCCTAACCTCCTTTTAAATAATATACTGGATGGAGATTTTGTTTATTGTGCAGCACTTTTTTTCGGTGTTGATGATTAACTAAAAGCCCATAGACCATAATTTAACCAGCGAATTTTTTATTTGTGATATATTTATTTAATAAACGCATTAACAAGAAAACATATCTATGGTGAAAAATTGAAAAACAATCGACTCCAAAAAAAAAAAAAAAACTTTTTTGACAGTTGAATTTTTTTTAGGTTAATTAAACCTCATCATGCAAAGAAGTTTTCTATTCTATATTTGATGAGACTGATTCACTTTGAAATAACGAATGGAAACCAAAACCAATACGACACTTAACACAATTTTGAGTTTTTTCGATTTTTGATATTAACCGAATCCCAATTCGATACTTCAAAAAAAAAAATAAAAAAAGCAGATAGATATTTTTTACTATTTATTTATTTTGATATATTTATGGTACAATTTCTAAATATTGATGGATTAATATTTATAGAAAATATTAATCAATAAACAATAGTAGTGATTTTTGATTGCAAATATCGTCTATATTATATATACACAATATATATATTATATATCGTAGATATTTATTTAAATAAATATATATATATATATATTTAATTATTATATTAATTATTGTTTAGTTAATTATTATTATTATACAATTTTTATTATTTTTATTTTACCTTTATTTTTTTTTTTTTAATTATTTAAAAATAAAGAGAAATTTGATTAAAATATAAACATTTTTTTTATTTTATTTTTTAAATTGCTTTTGTATATATTTTTTTTAAATTAATATTTTTTAGTTTGAAATAGAAAATTTACAGGTGTATTTGGTCAGTCCATAAGCTGATCTATTTTTCTTCCAAAGAATGTAGATGATTTTTAGGACACCATGTATTTTAGAAAATTACTTAAGTTGGAAATGAAATTATATAGTTGTCTTTGTTTTGAGTAAATATCAGCAACAGTGAACCTTTTTTATACGAATTTTTCCAGTTCGTATATTATTTTGCATAGTTGAACTAATGAAGACAATTCTGATTTAGTTTTTGCCTGAAAGAGGGAGAAAACAAATCTAGTAGAATATGTAGTTAGGCTTAGACTATAAGACCAAAGTTGTAAAGCAATACGAACTAATTCTATGTAAGAATTGTTCAAAAAGTAACCTTTAATTCTCGAAATCATTTTAAACTGTGATTATTTCATGATTGTGGTCATAAGCTATCTTCCACCGCTTTTGGGTCTTTATAATCAACACCCTTCATTTCTGATTGGTACAAGTTCCCCTTTTTTTCTGGAAGGGGGAATTGCAAAATGCTAAAACATAACTCACAGATCTTGAAAATTGATACTGCCAGAACATTTTCAATTAACTTATGATCGTTCTGCATAGTCGTACACAAGGGCATTGCAATCATTTTTGACATTTGCTTACGGCTCTTCGACTATATAGAAATTTCGTATAAAACTTTTTAAACCTGAGGCGAATTTTTCTGAAGCTTCATGTTTGCTGATATTTGTTATATTTCTTGTATATATTGAATGATGGTTCGTGCATTTTGAATTTCAAAATTTTGTTTAATAAATTAATTATTTGAATACAATCCATGATTCTGGTAGAATCTGGGTTGAAACTTGGAGTTTTTAAGATAATCGCATAACTAGCTAATATAAATGTTTCTTTTTTTAAAACTTGGACATTAAAGGATCCTATGGATAAAAGGTATGAAAAAATATTTTCTTGTTTTTTAGAATTGAATTATTATTTTATTTTATTCCAAACCTTCGTTTTATTTTTGGGAACATGTCCAAATTAATAAGAATGTAAATGCAGAATCAATGTTAAAAAAATTTAAAAGTTTAATTTTAGCCTCATTAACAGCGAAGGTATAAAGTAAGAAATCGTACAAACAATGCTGGGTTTCCTTCCACCTTTCTTGTCCTTTAAAAGGAGAGAGGTATAAGTATATATTATTAGCGGTTTATTGGTTTTTTAGGGCGAAAAAAATCGTCTGTCTTAAAAAACATTACAAAATTTAATTATGCTTTTATCAGAGAATATTTGCTAGGACCACATCTTTTTTTTGTATTTTATTGTTGTTTTATTTATTATCATTTTATTGTTGATTTTCATAAATATTACTTTGAGTACATTTTTGTATTTTTTTATTTGTTAACAGAGTCTCCATCTATACGAAATATAATGAATACGGCAATAAATAATAAATTTAACCAAAAACAAATGATAAAAAGTGAACCAAATGACCATCAACAACAGCAGCAACAACATCAACTGTTTTTACAACATGCGACGGCTGGTTCCTTGGAATCAGCGATATCACACTATCAAATATTAATAAATCAACAGAATTCACAACAATCCGATAATATTAATAATAACAACCTAAATATAATTACTTCGATGGCATCTACAAGTGGAGCAGGGACTCCTGGTAGTGGGGGCACAATGATTACAACTACACCTGGTGCTGGAAATAATAATACACAGCTATCAGCACCAAGTGGTCGACAACCAGTACGACGGCGTAACAGACGACGGGCTACATCTGCAAGTCAGGATCCAGCTGAACAGCTAACCGAAATGTCTGTACGTGGTTTAAATTTATTCCGATATGCATCAGTGAGTGAAGGTATCTATCAATGTACAGAATGTGCAAAGGTTGACGTGCAAAAAACATTTAAAAACAAATATAGTTTTCAACGGCACGCATTCTTATATCATGAAGGCCATCAACGTAAAGTATTCCCATGTCCGGTATGTCAAAAAGAATTTTCACGTCCGGATAAAATGAAAAATCATATGAAAACTGTACATGATTGTTTTATGCCAAAAGAATGTGTTTTTCCGCAAACTCCAAACTTCTATTTAAATCCATAATAGTTTTTTGTTTTGTTTTATTATTGGCGACAAGGATCTAGATAGATATATATCAGGCTTTAAACAAAATATTTTTAAAAATATGTACAAAAAATCTTCTTTTTTTTTTTTTGTAAGATCATGTTACAATCAAAGAGTATAGAAAGAGAAGATTAAGATAAAATTTATTTAACCACTTAATTTTCAAACATTTGACCAACAAAATTATTAAGACATTAATTTATGAATATTCTTCCATGAAGACATATCTTGAGCACCAAAACACTTTAAAGAGAAAGACTTTTCAGATCGATTTTAGTATCTAATAAGAGATTACGTTAATACCCATGGTAGTTCAATAGTTTTCTCAATAGAGGTTATTTATCATTTTCTTCTCTCTCTCTCTTAAACTTTTTGGTGACTATATTTATGAGTATGTATAGAGACATGTGAAAAATTAAGTTTAACGTGCCTTAAATTAAAAACAAAGTGGTTCAAATGAATATTCCACTCTATACATATATTAAAAAAACATTTATTAAATATTATTAATTAATAATGCAATTTTCACAAAACAGAATTAATATTTTTTTTTTATTAATTAAGACTAGTTAAAAAATTTCTAATTTAGAGTGTGATGGATTTTCTAAAAAACAATACAAAATATTTTTTAATATTTAGATTAGCAGCCAGTACTAACATCACACACATAAATTAAGCACAGATACAAAACTTTTTATATAAAATATATATCCAAGTATTGAACCAGAAATAAAATTTTTGGATTAAAAGAATGTTATTATTATTATTATTATTTTTTTGAGAAAAAAATTACATATATATATTATATAAATATGTTTTTCTTTTTTATTATTATATAATAACAGTTTTTCTTCGTATATAACAATTTAAAAAACAAACTGTAAATAGTTAATTATTTTTTAATATAAATATATATATATATATAAATAAAAGAAAAATAGTATGAAAATATATTTATTAGGAAAAATTTATAAAAAAAAAAAGATTATGAAGTATAATTAATGTGTTAGTGCATTTTGAGATATAAATAACAAATAAGGCTGTTGAAATTTCAAAGTTATCTTTAAATTTATTATTCAAATAGCTAGTCTCTACAGAAGATTTTTTTAAACCCTTAGGCTCAATGCATTGAAGTGAAAACAATTATAAAGAAAGCTATTTTAAAGAATTCGGTCTAAGAAGTCGTATGCCTTCAGACCACATCCAAAAGAACAAAATGAATTTTAAATTCTTGAAAAATAAATTTTAAAATAAACTCGAAATTTCGATATCCGAAAACTAAGTAAATATTATATAAATATATTTTTCGTTATATTAATTTTTAAATAATAAGAGAAAGCTTTGTTTAGTTTGATTGATTGGATAAATAGGTGCTAAAAACAATATTAAAATTTTAATAAAAGTACTGTGTGTACAAACATAAATTGAATGGGGGCTAAATAAATATACATGAACATATTGAATTTGACGAATGATAATACTTTTATATAACATAATTGGATAATCAATTCAATTATTCGTTTCATCATATGCTTGAACATGCAGTACATGATGACCGAACGTATGACCGTAATTTTATTTGTATGTTGTGAAAAACACTGCCTCTTCTTGACAATAAAGAAAATGAAAGAAATTTTTGTAATTTACCCATAAAATTTTTGTTGTGTGTAATTTTTTAAGAGTGCCTTCTTGTTGGAATTCAATTGTGATATATATTAACGGAGGTGTAACCTTAAATTGTTGATTTTTTGGAATTATTTTCAAGTATATTTTATAATATTTAATATCACTTCAAGAACTGATAAACAAAGTTGCTGTCTACTTTGTAGATTTTTTATTTATCACCGTTTGTCGACTTTGAAATCAATGAACCATTTTCTATCAATGTCCCAGCAATGGCCGCGTTTAACGGAATTTTAAGTAATAATCCTCGTATATAACCTGTTTTATGTTTCCTGGTGAAGCATTCAAGAGGCAAGTATCTCAAAGTACATTAAATGTTTATAAAATTACTCCAAAAAATCACTTTTTAAATATAGCACCCTGTATAATTATTAAAATAAAATACACAAACAGTGTCAATCAGGTCAGTTACAAAATATTCATAATTATTTATGCAAGGTGTCCTCATAATAGAACATCCTGTATGAATATTAAAAATATTAATTTTTAGCAATTTTTTTTTTTTTGACTCGAAAAGCTTTAATTAAACTTTAAAAAAATGATTAAATGTTTTTGTTTTTTTTAATTTTATTTGAAATTTAAGAAGAAAATAATACAAATTATTAATAATAATTATTTTAGTTGATTAAAAAAAAACCGAAAACTTCTAAGAATTAATTAATCGTTGATATAAAAGATATAAAATTTAAAAAAGAAAATTTTAAAGTATATTTTTAAATATAAAATCTGGAATTATTTTCAGTACGACATTTCGTGACAAGTGCATAATGCTTTGTGTTAAAATTATTAACTGGTTTTCTAAAAATGTTTATAGGTAAAATTAGGTATGCTAAGTTTATACCAAGTTGTCACTTGGATAAGTACTTGCTATTCACTTGTAAGTTTAACTTAGCCTTGCTACTGGATAAATTACTCGCTTGGTGAAACTTAAGAGAAAAATATATTTTCCTGAAGGAAAAAGACGTGCTTTGAGAAAATCGAGTCACTTTGGCCCTACGCACACCATCAGATTTTCTGATCAGAAAATCTGATGTAACTGAATAACATGTATTTTATATGAGACCCCCGCACACGGTAAGATTTCTAAATAAGACATCAGATTTTCTGATCAGAAAATCTGATGGTGTGCACGTCCATATAATGCTGTCTGAAGTAGTATCAGAATTTCTGAACAGAAAATCTTAAGATGTTATCTAAAGTAGGCCATCTGTTAGCCAAAAAAGTAATTTATAAAATTAAAATATTTAAAAGTTCATTATTGGTTTGCTGTACGTATCCGATCGCTTGCTTAATATTTTTGTCTGATGTATGATCAGATTTTCTTATAAGACTGTCCGACGGTATGCGCTGGACCTTAATAGACCCTACTTTCAGTTTTGTAAACCTACTTAACATTTTTTTAAAAATATCTTAGAAACAAAAGTGGAATTGGATTCATCAAAACTTCATGTAGAATGTCATAGTGTCTGCCTTCTTTGAACTCTGAAATCATCAAAAAAAAAAAATATTTTAAATGCACAAATCATTATTTTAAGTATTGATTAAAAATAAATACACAATAAATTATTGGTAGCTAAAAAAACGAAATTTAATTGTAAACAGTTGTCAAATACCTTTTTTGTGGTTAAAATTGTGTTTCTAAAATTCAAATTCGTAAATGGTCTGTCTACCACCTTAAAGAATTTTCTTTCAACACAAAATTTTTAAATTTTAAAACTATTTCTCGAATAAATTACACTAAGAAAATTAAATAAATGTTCGTGATTTTTCTTATTTACAGTAAAACTGTTTTGTGTATTTATATTTTCAATATATAAAATTATAAAAAATAATAGAATATAAGACTCCAGATTCAAAAGAAAAAAAGTATATGAAACGTTTTTATTTGCTAAAATTTATTATAATTATGATTTATTTAATTTTATTTTTTGTTATGTTTTTCTAACGTTTTTTTTTTAAGCTTTAAAAATTTATTTTCTAGAAAACTCAGTTTTTTTTTTTTCGTTTTGTGTGAGTATTTTTTGTGATAGAATATATTATGTATTAAGAATCATAGATTCTTTCTTAATAATTTTTATACTTTCATTGCCATAGATGTTTATATTTAAGCTTAGATCGCATGTAGAAACTGCATATAGAAACCGATGAGAGATAGTTATTTATTTGATTTAAAATGAAGAAAATAAATCCTTACTTTGCTGTAAATTATTTTTCATAGCAAAACCCCACAAATACATTGGGAGAATTTACTGACTGTGAAAAGGGAATTTTCAAACTAATACTTGTTGAGAGGAAGTTTGGAGTTGTTGAAATTTATAAATAGTAACTTCAATGCCTTATTAGCAATTTTAATAAAAGTTTATTTTACTTTTACCTAGTTCAATACACATCTTAAGACATTTTCGCAACAATTTGGATAATATTTTCGAACATATGATAATAATATTCAAATATGACTGATTGAATCCTTGCCTACAGCTTATTACAAACATCTATGGCCAAATCCCGTTCCATAAAATAATGTATTGACTTCCATAAAACCTTTCTTTATAAAATTACTAACGCACAAATAGTATAGGTATTCGATTTCGAATTAATAAAAACCTTTTTGAAATAGAAATTTGGCTTCGTCCATATACGAGGAAATCATGATTTTGGACATTCATGTTAAGAGAGACCACCGATAAAAATAAGAACTAATATTACATACCATAGAAATAAAAATTATAGAGTGTAATAATACTTAGTTTATATTTTTACAACGGTGGCGCTGAAATCCTAACCTGAATCTCCCATATAGAATAATATCGTGTGTTCTTGAGAACGGCGAAAAACAAAAATAAAAATCGGATTCGAATATCTAGGTCTTACTAATGCAATATTTTCCAGTATAAAAGAAATTGTGTGTGATATATTTAAAAGAAAAACTAAGAAAAAAAAAGTTATATATGATGGCCAGTGACGGCCAGTTAATTATTTTTAAATTAAAAAACAATTTTACAAAATAATATTAAACTTATTATAATTATTATTCTAAATATTAAAAGAAAAACATCATCGTGTTCTTCCACAAAAAACGAAAATCTTTAAAAATATTTTCATTGTAAAATTTTGTAATATTATTAACTGTCTTGCAAAATTATTATTATTTTTTTCCTTTTTAATGTGCAATTTTTTTTCTCTTCATAATTTTAAATAATTATTAAATTTATTTATAGGAGAGTGGGATGCGTATCGATTTAAAAGTATAGATAGAGAAACAGTAAATACATTTTTCATTTGATCTTTGTTTTACAAGCGTTTTTGTTGATAGTTTTTGATTCTAGCACCTAGTTCTCTATTCTTTCGTGGATTGTGATATTTGAGGATAATTCACTCTCTATAAGAGTCATAGTGCACTTTCACTACTTGCATATAACTGTCTTAGATCTCAAGTGTCGGAATCGTGGTATTTGCATACAATTGATATACATTTAATAATCCGTACTATTGTTAATCTTAATAAACTTGTTCGTACTCTGAACAAATTTTTTTAATCCGAAACTGCTGTTTTCCTCCGTGTGTTTGTTGGTGTCTCTTTAGACACGTATCTAACGGTAGTATTATCTGCACGCAGGGATATATGAGCATTCTTTGAATGCAATACCGACTTAATGTTAATTTCCACATTGTGCTGAAATCCTAGCACACTCTCATAAAATGAACCGATATCACCAGCTACTTATAGCATCGTTACGTAGGTTTTGCGAAATACATTTTTTCTTGGGATTTTCCTTGATTTAAAATCAAGTATTTGTTCAGGACTTAAGGCCACAATTATATCATATTGAATACCAGAAGTATTGAATTTTTGCAGCACTATTTTTTCAACTGGTCTACAGGAATATTTGAAATCCTCTACCCTTCTAGCCACAAAATTCATCTTTTTAAAGAACCATGTCCTTGAAGAGAACATTTACAACTTCATTGTCGAGATATCTCTAAAAACGAACTCTCGAAGGAGTAGAGGACTGGTACTATAATTTCATACTTCCTATATAAATGAAATACGATTCATCACACTTTAAGATTATCCAAGATTGCTAAATTACTGAAGCAGTCGACAAAAAATAAGTTAACATGTATCGATGTCTAGTTCAGCGAAGATTTCTTGCTGTTTCTATATCTATACTGCGCTAGAGTGTAGAAAATTTGTAAAGTAAATTAGTCGGTGCTACCAACTGTTGTATTCAATACATAATAAAATAATTTTATTACCATAGAAATGATAACACATTTTTTTTAAAAGGCATTAAATTTTACAAATAATTAAATTTCTTGAACTGTAATTAGTGAATAGACTTAAATTATGTATAGCCAAGCACTCTCTCGAAACTCAAGAAGTGTGTAGTCGAGTTTTGTGTGTGTATATTTTTTTTTTTATTATTTGATAAGCATATTTTATAATTAAAAAAGATACAGTACCTGTAATTGGGTTTTTTTTTTATGTAATATATTCGAAATGTTAAATATTTTCATTTTCAAGTCACAAAGTGTGGATAAAGATATTTTTTTATCCACATTTTTTTGTGGATAAAGATGCTGGTTCCATTCTGATTTCTCTTGAGTAAAAGTGCAATTAATTTTTTAAGACGAAACATTCTTAAAGGTTGTGTTTATATTATGTGTGTATTATATTCTTTCGAAGTCAAGCTTTAAGAATGCTAAATATTGAGATTAAGCTCGTTTTCTATCTTGAAAGTGAAAATACGACGAAAAGTTTATTTGGATAATGTTTTATCATCTACTTTTTTTTTCATGTAACGTTAAAAAAAATTTTTTGGTTAAAATATCACGATTAATGTTACTATAAATTTTCATCAAGATTCTAACAAAGAAATGCTGTCTTCTTTTCGATTAACTTAAATGCAAATACCTATTATGCAACAAGAAATTTTTAATTAACCATTTTAATGACTTTCGACTTTTCTAAAACGACACTTTTACTTCTATTACGACAATTTTAACTGACAAATCGAATTGTCCGTTTTCTGATAACCTGAAAATTGTTATTTTCAGATTGTCGAACCACGGACTCGGTTTTATTACGTATCACGAAAAATGGTTTTTGTATTTTTATTGAATTATCTATCTATTAAATTTCCCAGATATTTTTTTGGATCGTATCTATCTTTAAATAATTTTTATCTTTTCATTCGAGCCCACATTTGAGTTACCAAATCATAATTCTTCATCATCAATCACTGTTTTTTTTAATATATTTTTATTTCCAAATAAATTTTCATAGAACTGTTTTATATGAGTGTGAATTGTTTCTATTTCTTTGGTGATTTGTTTTTTTATTTTCTATGTCGAAAAAATGTTTACATAACCTAATTTACATAATCATTCTGTTAATTATTTTTTTGTTTGTTTTATTTTTCTTTAAAAAAAAATTTTATATTATCTATTTGATAAAGAAATTTTGCAAAATTTATTATTGACTTTTAAGTCTATTTTACATGAGCAAGGACAGTACTATATTTCGTGTTTTAATATATAGGTTATGTTGCATGAAATGTCCATAACCTTCGTTAAGAATTTCTATATTTATGTGTTTTGTAAATCAGACTTAAAAATATATTTAATTAGAAAAAAAAAGAAATGAAAATGTAATTATTAATATTAAAATTAGTTAATCTACCTCCAGAAAATTTTTATTTTTCTTTTATTTGTTTTTCCATCTTTATTTTTTTTTTTTTTGTAATTTTAAAAATAATTTTTAAATAAAAAAAAATATATTATTATTATTATATGACTGTGTAACAAAGAAATAAACAAAAAATTTTAAGTGTTAATAAAATTTAAAAAACAAATATAAACAAATTATTATTTAAAAACAAAAATATATGTAATTGCAATAAAAATTAATAAAATTAATTAAGCATTATTTACTAAAAATTTTTATTGTCAATTTGGATATTTTCCTTTTTTTTAGTATTTATTCGCAGCATTTAAACAATGTTTTTTTTAGTTAACATATGGCTTTTTTTAAAAGGGATTAAACTCCTTACATAAAAAGCAAACTCCTTTATGTGATGAGTGTGCTTCTACCAAGCTGTTGACAATGTATATTCGAACCCAAATAGTTCAAAAAAAACTTATCAAAATGGAATGAAATTTGGTATGCACAATATTGATTTTATATTTAGAAATATTTTTTCGAGAAAAAATTCGATAAGCCCTCCGCTTTCTTATTAATATTATGCATATCAAGTTTCAAAACATTTGGATACGTACTTTTTGAATTATTTGGGCGCGAAAATTTAAAGATTTTACATAATAGAGGGTGCTCCAGTATTATGTTTCATTACCCCTTAAAATGATATCTCCGCTTGTACAAAATTCAAATAATTTAATTCAATATTAAGGACCATCCATCAGACGTCGATAATAATAGATTACCATTACTAGATCTCTATATAGAGATCAGTGGTTACATAATTCATTTATAATGAAATATAACGCTGAAGTAGTACAAACTATGTAACATAATAGAAAGAGTCGTATTATTAACATTCCAAAAACCCACTAAGGTTTTTCCTTGGTAGTCTTTTGGATTACTCCTTCAAAGTTGGGAGTTCATGTTCTTTTTTTGACAATCAATACATCTACCAGCTAAGCTAAAATTCTTGTGCAGCATAAAATACAACAAATTTTTATCTATGAAATTGGGGCTAAAAGTCGAAATTTATTTGTGCCTATTAAAACTTATCTTAAAGAATGTCATATCATTGCTTCGATTTTGCTAGGGAAAGTCAATTTATTAGCTATCTTGAATGTCATATTGAATATGTCCAAAGAATCAAATTAGCTGCCTTGTGAAAGGAGATTTAACTTTTCCACTTTATTAGGATAATTAAGAGATTGTCACTTAGAGATACAGCATTTGTGTTTAAAGAGTAGCACATTTCTAGAATTCATTAAATTTTCTTGTCCTGTTTGAGGCGCGTTAACATTTTCGCTTCTTTCATTTAAGCAAATAGAAAAAACAAAGCCCTAGAGATTCTAAAATCTAAATTTTTTTTTGGTATTTAAAATTTTCGCAAGTAATTCAAATGTTTGCGTGTTATTTAATAATTTTATTTATTTTCAGAAAATCATCATCACTTGTACTTAGAAAATAATCAAAACCATTCAAATATTCAACCATCCGTCACATTTCAATTACTCCCAATACTTCCATACGATGAATCATCATCTGTTAAAACAGAGAGTGTAATTATTTCACGAGAAAATTATTCGTCATTAACATCTCGCTCGGTTCCCGTCATACAAACAACTCCAATCAGTCACGACACATCACATTTTATTGAGAAACTGGAAGAAGATGACACTGTAGGTGACGATGAAACCACTGGTGTGCACTTTTTAACCGATGATGAAGTGAATAATGGTTTACTTGTACCAAAATTAGAGCCAGGTGAGAACGACTCATCATACTATGTAGATTCAATCGATTCTGGTGGGATAAAAAGTAAAGTAGAACTGTTGGAGTATGTACATCGTGACGATGGAACTGTTATGTGTAAAGTTTGTGGACAGATATTAGCAAGTCGTACCCACTGGTATCGGCATAAATATAAAGTACACATTGTGAATCCGAGCCCATTATTTAAATGTACAAAGTGTAACGTATTTTTTAAAAGTCGCCGTGGTTATATTGGACATCTGCATAGTCGACATCCAAAACAAAAGTCATCCGTCGGTGATCACCGAACGTCATCATCTTCAATAGACCCTGATGTTGGTGATAATCAAAATGCAAATATTTTTATAAAGAAAACCACTGAACAAAATAATCAATCATTAAATAATATGAAATCAACCGATTGGGAGATACAGCGAGAGAAAGAAGAGAAACTGGTTGCGGATATTATCAATCGTGTGAAAAAAGAATGTGAAGCTCAAGGTACTACTGTCACGCGTAGAGGTTACAGTCGTCGACAGACAATTATGAATTCTTAAAAATGCGCCAAAAAAAAAAAATTATGTAAAATTTCCTTTATAAAAGAAAAGACTGAAATATTGATTCTATTAATATTAGAAAATTAAGATTTTTAGATATATTTTTAACGATTGATTTGTTTCGATAAGTCTACTGAGATTACGCATTCCCTGGATGATCACATTAAGGCATTGTTAGGCCGATTTTATTTTTTTGTTAATATATATTATGTATGGTCCAGCGCACACCATCAGAATTTCTGATCATGTGCGCCTAGCATCAGAATTTCTCATAAGAATATCTTACGATGTTACCTTTCACTTTGAATTGAAGACAAAAGTCAGACTGTACAACGGGCCTGTCAGGCGACGTTTATACAGGAATGCTTCGAGTAACTCGCTAGTACGACAGAGGCTATCCTAAACGGGTCTTTCGCATAACTTAATTATTCTTCCTTTGAGAAGATACTCCGAATGACTGCGAAAACGTCCCCTTAACTTACTGATAGACTAAATTATGGATAGCCTTACTTGCTGAACGGATTTGAAAGAGTATGCAATATCTATACTTATAGAAATCCATATCAGGTATGGAATGTTTTGTTCCAAAATTTTATATTCTTCTTCCCTAGTAGATACTTTTGATTATCTGTGTTACTAATAACCTTGATAAAATCTTTGTTTTATTTGTTTTTAATGGCATCTTTCACCTCGAAACAACTATGGAAGCAGATGACTGGTGGTTGCTAAAATCTCCAGCCTAGAGATTCTCTATATCTACATACCTAATGACCAGCTTTTCTTCTGTAAACATTAATAATAATGATTCTTTTTTATTGCACATGACTTGGAGAAACTTCGTCAAAGGAATGTTACCTGCATATTATCTTGACTTAACAGATAACAAAAACTACTAAACCTCACTTCATACTGAGCTTTAAACCATTATGATGCAATTTAAATTTAATATATTCCTATATTTTCTATTTTGAAAAGTTTGTCACTTATTCATTTGCAAATAAAAGCACACTGGAATAAATGGTAATGAGTTTTGTATAGGCAAAAACTTGAATTAGAGAGCTACCACTAATTTAGAAGTCTTTTTAAAAAAGTTGTAATAATATATTATTCGTATTTTCGACAAATAATTATCGATCGTTAAAACTATTATCAGAAATTTTTCGGTGTATAAATTAATAAACTGAATATATTCGTTACCATAAACATTACCTACCAAAGAAAGTATTTTAAATATATAAATATATTTAGATAGATAAAAGTTATTTTTTAAAACACTAAATTATATAGATAAAATTGTCAAATGATAAAGTTTAAGATGCTTGTTGGTTAAGTTAGATTGAAAGGTCGACCTCTCTCTCACTATGTCGTAAGTATGGAGAGTATGGACTAAGGGCCTAGAAGGACTATCGATTGACGAAGTCTTTCGTCACGTATATTCTGTACTGTTCTTCAAAACAGATGAATTCAGTGGTTCCATTAAAACTGGGTAAGCTAAACTGTTTTAACTATTTGTTTATTTTGCTCAAAAATTACCTGTGATTATCTGAATAATTTCCCCAACGGATGGGCGATGTTAATAAAAACATTTATATGGGAAAATCAATTTTTCTAAATTTTTCCCATCAAAACTATCTATTATAATTAATAACGACAGTAGAAATAAGCGCGTAAATTTGAAAAATTACAATTACAGTTGATGTAAAAAGAATAAAAATAAGAGTTCTGAAATTCGAATTAATATTGTAAAAAATAAATCAAATCGAAAGTAACAGAAGTCAGAAGAATTTTTTTTCTTCTTACAGATAAAAATTCGTTGTAAAAAAATGCAAGGTTAAGTTTACTTTTTAAATATTTTATTCGACGTAAGCCAATCAACATGGCTTTCCTGATTAAAAAAAAAGTTTTTCCAAACCTATAGAAATTGAATAGGAAATCAATTTTCTATTGACGTTTATCGATGTTTTGTATTCAAAAACTATCGATGTTTTTGTGAAATAACATCGATGTATATTGCTCATCATTATTTTACCACTTGGCATTTAAACCCACAATCTTGCATAGGAACGTTTTGACAGCTCAAATGGACAACTTTTGACACTTTAAAAAAAAAACCATATTTCACAAGTATCTTAAATTTTTCTGAATATATATAAAATCAAGAGATAATATTTAATTCCAACGATTTATATAAAGAATTTTTCTCCAATCAATAGTTAACTAGAAAAAGAAATAAAACCAATCTCACATATTTACATAAATATTTCGAAAATTAGGCTCAAACAAGAAATTCGATATTGTGATTAAAATTTATTAAAAAAAAAAATACATATAAAATATTATACTCATTATAAGTAATAAAGTAATAAATATCAAGAAACATTTTAAAAAGTATTAATTAGGTGCCAAATTTACAATTATTTTTTTAAAAAACAAAAAGTAATTAATCAGAGCGAATGTGAATGTATCAATTATTAGAATGTAAACATTTCGAATATACTTTATTACCCGAAATATTTATTATTATTTATATTTTACAAATGGCCTATTTTTAATATTAATTCGATACTGTATTCTCATGAAAATAAAGCAATAAAAGAATATCTCAGTAAAAAAATATCGATATTCGATTAAATAATTACGATATTTAAAATTTCATTAGAAGTAAGAAGGGGGACGCAAATAAATAATCTAATTGTCAAATAGTAAGAGATAGAAAATCACTTACTAGATAGAAAGCTGTTGCTTTAAAAAAAAAATCCATTCTTATTGAGTTTAGTATTGAGTTTTTGAACTAAATATAGTATTCATATAAAGTTATCGATATTTTCGAAAGGATTTATTTTTAAAATACTTATTCATTGATGAAATCTGTGCCAAATATTGATTTTGATATCATTGAAAATATGTACTAACATTTCAAATTATTATTATTATTTTTTTCGATAGAGACTTTATTTTAAAATGTTATTAATTATTATGTTTTATTACTTGAACTGTGTCAAATATGTAAATAAATTTTATTATACAAAGAGAATTTATTAATTTTTTCTTTCACCTAAAAGTCTAAATAAAACAAATTTTCCCTTCAACCTTGCCCACCCGCCATTTATAAAAGGTCAAATCTGGGCGAAAATTATCAAAATATACCGAATATCATCCTGTTTGTCATTACACCATTGTGTAATTAGATAATTTGATAACTCCGCATCCTAAAATTTTTTGGATTTATGTAAATGTAGTTAAATTGCATATACAAAAATCAAGCCTTTTACGGAAATTTGCTTTCGTGCTTTTATGTAGCTGATTATAAGAAACTATGATATGTGATATCAAGAAATCTTTTAAAACTAGAAAGAAATATTTGATAATGTTGATATTATAGGCAATATTATTAAAATTGTGATCAACAAATAGTAGCAAAAACGAGTACGTTTTGTTATAGAAATCATATATAAGTTTGTATATTGACAAACTCCCTCCAACTTTTAAATATTATCAAAATGATGCATGCGTATTATAAATAAAGAGTGATTTTATCCGAATGACTTTTTATTGCATGTTAAAAATAATTTTTGTTATTAATTCTATTAATTTGTATTCTATGATTGGTTCTGAATAACAGCAATTGTTTTTTTATCTCTCTGTAAATAATAATTATAAACAACTTTCTTATTACTTCATTTTTTTTGAAATTTTGTATTAGGGAAACATGTTAACGAGCAAGTCATTATAGGTTAAAGTGAAATCATTATACGAATAATTTTATTAGTAGAAAAGAGATGAATAAATTCATGTTTAATCAAACTTATGCAAATATTACATGCTACAATTCCTGTACTCCTTTTCAAATTATGCTATGCTCTCATAGAGTATCACTTTTTTGTTGCTCAAATCGAAATTTTGAAAATTTGATCAAAAACACTACCTGTGGATTTATTTATAATATACTACAAATTTTAACCATAGTAACGAGATAATTCCAATTTTGTACATTAGAGATATATTTTAAATATTTTTTTTTTTTTTAAATTTCTGGCTTTAGCTATTTTCAGCTATATAGCCATTAACCAAAGTAGATTATTATTATTATACAACAACAGTACACAGTAATGCTAGGTGGTCATCCATCCCAATACAGATTGTGACTGCTGTTGCTTAATTTGTATTAGTTGGTCTAAGCATGTCTTTACGTTACGTCAGTTCGGGGTCATTTTAAATATTACAAACGGTTGTCAAATTAATTTTCTGTGGATCTAGAAAAAATATCAGTGATATTCTAGAAAATATAGTATTAAAAAAATGTAAGAACATTTCAATAATTTTTAATCAAATATCTAAGAATTGAAATCCGTATTTATGAAACCACCGTTCATAGTCTTGACATAGCACAGGATCTTGACATTAAACTTATAAAACTTAAAATCTGACCAAAAGTGTATAATTAATAGCTGCAGTTTAAATTGCCCATTTAAGCTTTCAAGGCCATTTTATATAAGACCATGGTAGGGGATGTATGTATGTATGTATGAATGTAAGCGGTAGGGGATACAAAAACAAATTTGAATTGTGTTGCACCATTCAGCATCGGTCTGCTTTATACTTCGTAGGATTTTCAGATCATAAATTCTGATGCTACTTCAGACATAATTATTGTACGCGCACACCGTCAGATTTTCTGATCAGAAAATCTGATGCCTTATGTAGAAATCTTACCGTGTAAGCAGTGCGAGGATCTAATATAAAATACATGTTATTTAGTTACAACAGATTTTCTGATCAGAAAATCGGAAGATGTGCGTTTGGCCACAATGCATCAGTCTATTTATATTTTTTTTGGAAAATACGACTAATGACAGAATTGGTATATATAGGTATATAGGTTGTCTAAAAAAAGATCGACAATTAAATTACTTTATAAAAATCAATTTTATTTTAAAATCCATTTAATTAAAGAGCACCATCCAAATTTTTTATTTTGCTTTGTTTAAACACGAATCAATATCGATGTATTCATTACACAGTAATAAATATCGATTTTTTCAGACTTGTATTCTATTTTTGTGTATTATATTAAAAAATTTTTGGAAGCAATTTTGATATCAATACAAAAAAAATTGAACAAAATTTTATTGTCAATATTGCACAGTAATTTAAGCGTTTATAAAATAAGAACTCTTTTTTTTAACACAAAAGTAGAACAAGACATACAGAGATATTAATTTTTCAATTTTAAGTTACAGGTATTTTAACCCATCTGTACTCGAAACAACATGAAAATTAGTCAATTATTGGGTGTGTTCAAGTTCAGCGATTTCGCCGAAAACGAATACCATTGATGGTAACGTTCTACTTGACAGTCTAAGTGACAAGCCACCAATTTTCTCTTAAGGATGAAAACGTTTAAAGTTATATGAAATGCGGAAATACATTTTTTTGCTTATTTTATCAATATATCCAGTCATTTTCTAGTTTTCATGTTACGCCAAGTATTACAATGGCCTTACAAGTAAATTTATTAAGTACTTATAAAAAAAAAAAGAAAACATTTAAACAATATAATTAATTATTTGCATTATTTACAATATAAAATAGTTTATAAAAAAACAAAAATTGGTATAAAAATAACTATCTACAAAAAAATTAATTATTTAAAGGTTATGACTATGTTAACTACTGAACAGACTCAAAAAAAAAAATTAACGCAAGTCTCAATCACTTAACCTTTAAATTTTTTAATTAAAAACTAAACCACCTCAGATCGTACTATAATTTAAGAATTAATTGCACGGATGTATTCAGAAATTGAACTGAAAATTCACCGATTTAAGACTTTAGAAAAATACCAAGATTGAGGTTAAGATATAAATGTCAAAAATTATATATTTAATTTTGTGATTATTCGATATCGAATATTTTACTGGAATGGTCTTCAGATTTAAATAATATTTTTTATCATTTCAAATGTGCCATTTATATACCCATAAAATATTCAACTTCACTTTTTTGGACATGTAAATTAAGTAGGATATATCTGCTTTCATCTTATTATTTTTCGAAGTTGTTTAAGTCGTGCCAGAATAACAAACAAATCTGACTTCGAATTCGATCTGACAACATTCGTGCACACTTAGAACAAAAAAGACTAGTAAAATAATATACTATTCGGTTATCTAACTTATTTCACTTAGTCAAATTAAGTGCAGTTGCAGCTTATTTGGATCGATTGTGAAACATTTCGTAGATAACTTTTGTAGAGAATTTAATTAGAACAAAAGGACATTTGACTAGTCGTTTTAAATGCTATATTAAATTGTTCCATTCTTAGCGTCCAGGCATAAAAGTTTTGTAGCTATTTCTAATGTGACAGCAGTTCAAATAGTTTTCTCTCAATTTTTGGCTATAATAATCAATTTCAAACCATTAAAGAAAGTTAACTTTTTGAAGTCATACTTTCCAATAATTTTAATTATAAGGAACGAAAAGCAATAGCTTTTGATTACGTGTTGAAATATTGACAATAAACTGAAAAAGCAATCGTTTTTTAAACAAAAATCAACAATAGTTGTTTGTATGAATAAAAGAAAAAGCTCGAAACTTATTCGAAGTACTTTGCGTTTAGTCATACTTTGGCAGCATTTAAAAGTTACGATCCTATTTAATGCTTATTTTTTTGAATAGGAAATAAAAGTTAGCCTGTGATTAATCTATTCCGCGTAGTTTGAGGATTTCAACAACCTTTAACATTTTTTTTCGCGTATCGCATTAGAAATGAAACATTTTATAGCATCATAAACTTACTTAGCCTCTTCTTACAAAATACAACAATTTCTTTTAAAAATTACTTAAGTACAAATAATATCAGTGTTAACAACATTCAAAAAAAATAATAATATCACCAGAGTTACAGAGAATTAAAGAATTATTCTTAGTTATAAAAATATTTTTCAATATGATTCAGACTTTGTTAATTTTTTTTTTTTACACTTGGTCATCGTCATCGTCCCATTCTTCTTTTTGACGTGGTGATAATACCATTCGTATTTTGGTAACATTACTTAATTTATTATGACAATTTGGTGTTAATGGATTATGACTAACATCTAATATTTGCAAGGATGGTGCACCTTCTATTTTTTCAACTTCAATATCTGAAAACAAAAACAAATTAAGTTTTTTTTAGAGATAATTAGGAAATATTTTAGGGTTTACAAGTGAGAATAAAAAGATGGCGTGTGGAAAAATTTCCATATCAAGATTGTGCATGCAATAACATTTGGACAATTGTTTTTTCATGATAATTGACAAAAATACTATGTATATTACGCTACCCCAAAAAGTTCGTAGTCAATTTGGCATAACTAAATTCAAATATTATACGCAACGTGTATACTACGTGGAAGGGACTTCTTAATCGATTGATAACTATTGAACTAAAACATTCGCATTCTAGAAAATATAAATATTCAATTGTTTGTATGTAATTTTTATAGCAAATGCCAAACATTAAATAATTGAATATTTACAAAAAATAACATTTAAATGTAGTTGTTGAGTTGAAAATTGTAAAAATGATCGAAGAAATTGTAATAGTAATTTTTTATTGAAAAAGTAACATTTCGTAACCATAGAAAGAACCGAAAGAAAACAATTTGTTGTCCAGTTCTCATAATCTCCAATGACTATAGAGTTGGTATATTGTTGTCTCTCTTTTCGGATTGTTTAATAAATTCGTTCCTCTCAAATGAGGTATGTCGAATTGTAATTTCGATGTAACTAGTATATAAGATGATGTATTATAGATAAAGCTTAGGCTAGGTGCTATAGTTATAAGCCGATTTGTTTTTTGTATATATTTTTGATGAAATATTAATCATATAAAAGTAGATGGTTATGTATATTCATTTATACGAAATATTTTACTCTTATTAGTTTATCGAGTAATAGCTGCGAGATTATTCTTGCGGCTTAGAATTTTAACAAAAAAATAATTTCATCATATATAAATAAAATAAAAAGTTTAAATCTATTTGGTTTTAGACACATCCATATCGAAGATCGAAATTATACTTTAACATGTCTAGGATTTATCACCAATATCTGGACCTGTTCCGGGCAATGTAAGAATTGTTGAATAAAATAATGAGATTGTTTCGCAACAAATCTCCGTTATTCTTATCTCACTTGTATCAAGGGACCTTCAATTTATATCTTAAAAAAATCAAATAAATAAACTTACCTAAAATATGATTATTACTAGCATTTAATTGTTCTAATTTAGGTATTTTAAAGATAGAATTTGGCAATGCAATATATGAATTATATGATATATCCAATCGTTGTAATTCACCTAAATCAACAATCTCATCTGGTAATTTTGACATTTGATTGTGTGATAAATTTAAATCAGTTATATTATTAAAATTGACGGTGAATTTTGGTGGTATTTTTGTTATAACATTACCACTTAAATCACATGTTTTTAAATCGGTATGACGCATTAAATGGTAAACAGCATCTGGTACTTGCATTAACTGGCATTCAGATAAATCTGTAATTAAAAAAAAAAAAAAATTTATTATCACTTTTCATTGACTATGTATACAGAAATTAAAAAAAAAGTAATTGGAATAAGTTTGAGTAGATATTTTGTGGTTACCGAGTAATTGAAAATTACCTAAATTTTGAGTTTCTTGACCATTCTCACACCTTTGAACTATTTGTGTAACAGCAGAAGCCATTGTTGACAATTTTGTCAAAAAAAAATTTGACAGTTGTTTAATTTATTAAATGTTTGGTTAGAGCTTATAACTTCTACAGACTTTTATTCACTGTAGAAATCAGTGAAAATTTAAATGCATTTACGTATGTGTTTAATGGGGTTAATAATACAACATACGTACATGGTTAATAAAATTATAATAAGCATTAAAATAAGCTATTTTCAAATTCTAAGAAAAGACAATTTTCTCGTGCCAGCTCTTGTCAGATATTATTTGTTCATCATGTAGCTAATAGTATTATGAGAAAAATGCAGAAATATTTTTCTAAAAATCGAATTAATTCTCAACCAGAGATAAAAAAGTATTGCTAGAAAAGTAATCATTCCAGTTTTTTAAATCAATCAATTTGTCAAATTTTTTTTTTCTTTGTATTTTAATCTTTAACGCCATATTTTTTAAATCTAATTACGAAGAAACTCAAAACTTTTTAAAATCATAACATAGGTATATAATTTACTTTTAAAATTAACAATGTTTAATTTGCATTTAGACCACGGTACGACGCTACTAAATTGATATTACTGTATTGAATAGAAAGTAGATGCTTATCCAGGGAAGAGAGATAACATGCATATTTTTTCTCTTACTCAACATACCTAAACTTTTTGTTGTTCTCACATGAGGTATGTGGAAGTTTATACTTTAAATACTTATGATACAACATTAAATGATTTGTGTATAATATTTATACAAATAATTTTACTCTTATTATTTTATCGAGCACTGGCTGCGAGAGTGATCTTGTGGCCTAGAATTTAATCCAAAAATAAAGATTTTTCAGTAGAATATAAACAACTTTATTGCTGAAAGCAATTTCGATTCTTTTAACAAAAAAAACCAGCTGGATAGACAATTCTGAAAATTCATTCAGATTTGCACGTCCTATGAAAGAGAAATTCTGTACGCACACAAATATTTCTCTATAAGCATTGGATTTGGTAACTAGCTGGAAAACCTAAAGGTATATCAAAATTCGGGATTTTAAAAATCGATCCCATTTCTAAAACTTCACATAGGGATAAGGTGATAAAACTCTAGGAAATTAATAAAATATACGTGTAATGTGTATTTATTCGTAGGGTTAGTTAATGCAATTAAATTAAAATATTTTTACCTAAATTTTGATTTTCTTGAGCATCTTCACATCTATGAATTACTCGAGTAACCGCAGAAGCCATTATTAATTATTATTTTTAAATACGTTCAAAAACACTTGATTATTTTAGTTATATGGATAAAAAAAAGTTTGGTTAGAAAATTAATTTTTTTTTCTAATCTTTTTCATTTACTAACTAAATAGAATGGTGCACATATGTGTGTATGTATTTTAATATTAATGGGGGGATAATAAACGTTAGTGTTCGTCATCGTTACTGTTTTATAGGTTTCTTTGATATAAAAATAGATTGCTTGTATTTCTGTAAATAGAAATGTACACCCGGTAATCATGTAAATAGGAAATAAATTTTTTTGATGGTCTAATACCAAATGGATTTAGAAGAAGAATTAAATAAAAAAAAAAAAGAAGATATTTAATGTTTTTTTTTATCCCGTTCATAACATTTTGTGTGACTGATACCACCAAATGGTTTTGTAATGTTTAAAAATATTTTCATTAATAATAGGACGTGCAAACTGAATGAATTTTCAGAATTGTCTATCCAGCTGGTTTTTTTTGTTAAAAGAATCGAAATTGCTTTCAGCAATAAAGTTGTTTATATTCTACTGAAAAATCTTTATTTTTGGTTTAAATTCTAGGCCACAAGATCACTCTCGCAGCCAGTGCTCGATAAAATAATAAGAGTAAAATTATTTGTATAAATATTATACACAAATCATTTAATGTTGTATCATAAGTATTTAAAGTATAAACTTCCACATACCTCATGTGAGAACAACAAAAAGTTTAGGTATGTTGAGTAAGAGAAAAAATATGCATGTTATCTCTCTTCCCTGGATAAGCATCTACTTTCTATTCAATACAGTAATATCAATTTAGTAGCGTCGTACCGTGGTCTAAATGCAAATTAAACATTGTTAATTTTAAAAGTAAATTATATACCTATGTTATGATTTTAAAAAGTTTTGAGTTTCTTCGTAATTAGATTTAAAAAATATGGCGTTAAAGATTAAAATACAAAGAAAAAAAAAAAATTTGACAAATTGATTGATTTAAAAAACTGGAATGATTACTTTTCTAGCAATACTTTTTTATCTCTGGTTGAGAATTAATTCGATTTTTAGAAAAATATTTCTGCATTTTTCTCATAATACTATTAGCTACATGATGAACAAATAATATCTGACAAGAGCTGGCACGAGAAAATTGTCTTTTCTTAGAATTTGAAAATAGCTTATTTTAATGCTTATTATAATTTTATTAACCATGTACGTATGTTGATTTATTATCGTTATGTTAATATGCAAAACCTACATGGTGTTTGAAATTTCTCCTTTTCGATTTTGTTTATGACTAGAGTTCTGGACTCGAGTCAACATTCGCATACCAATTATAGAACGCGGAATAGAGTCATGCACCTTTGAATACCATATAAACTGACTTGAGTTGACTCGATCCATTAAAACATCGACTTTTGGTACATCACTAATAGAGATTATGTAAAATTACACAAAGATATATTTTGCCTATAAATACTTATTATATGCAAATAAATAAGTATTATGTTATATATTTTGCCTATAATGTTATTAAAAATGGATAATAATATTTATAAAATTAATAATTAATTTTTAGCCTAAAGTTTGAAACGCTAGAAAATATTAAAGACACAAATCAAAATTAATGTATAGGTGTTCATTGAATCACCTAATTAGTTAATTATTGGTGTATTCGAATCCCAGAACGTAAAATCAAGTTCTTGAATTAATCTGTATAAATTTCATCCAAATCCATCAAAGTGTGACATTTACTTGCTTTTAGTCAATGCGTATTACAGAGAGCTCTTCAGTCAATGTAAGGTAATATATCGTAAACTGTTTACTGAATTGATTTGAGATTCTCAGGGAATAAATATTATTAATATCATCGACTCTCCGACTATAATGATTTTCAATGAATTTCCTTTCTATACAGATAATTTTTTTTTTTTACAGGAACTTTGAATAAATAAAATAACAATTTTTTCTACGTTGTTGTATAGATAGGTAAAAAATTATCGTAATAAGATGTCCGTTCCTTCCTCAATGATAATAATATTCAGATTTCAATATGTTTACAATTAAGTAATAAGGTATTATAATAATTTTTGCATTTCTAATTCATTAAAGCATATTATTTATTCAAACTGAAAGTAAGAGTGTTTTTTTTATTTATTATTATTATTTTTTTTTTATGCTCACTTCTTGTATTTTTATAAATTAATTTTTCAATTGATTAAAAACAATTATGTGTTATTTCTTTGTAGAAAAGGAAAGTCAAGAATTATGTATACACCTTGCCTGATGTTGTTCAAGCAAGGTAAATGCCATGATAGACAGCTCTCGTAACAATTACGGAACTATATTTTATATTTACGCTTCTTTAATTAAAAAATTAATAAATTATATATCTTATGTGATTAAAGGATAACAAAGTATTGCTAAAAAAATATTTATTCAAATCATTAATAAATTTTGTCACATTTTACAAGTTTTTTATTTATTTTCTTTTTGTCTCAATCTTTTATGCCATTTTATTCAAATAATATTTAGAAAGAAATTAAAAACTTTTTTCATATGATGGTAATACATAAGTACATATTTTACTTTTAAAATTAACATTTTTTAGCTAATATTTTGACGGCGCCACTGAGTGTAGATATTTAGACAGGGAAAAGAGATGACATGTATATATTTTCTATGGCTTAACTTTTTGTTGTTCTCACATAAGGTATGTGGAAGTTTATACTTTAAATAATTATGATGTACCTGGCGCTATTATTTAAACATGTGATGGTTGTATAAAACATTTAGTAATACTAGTATATCGAGAAATGGCTGCGAGATATATCTTGCGGCCTAGAAATCAAAGTCAAAATTATCGAATTATATTAAACATTATCCAAAAGGTTTGACAACCAATACTATTTATTCACTGTAACAGAACTTCTTGGTAAAAGTATATTTCTCGGAAAAAATCTATTCAATTTTATACCTGCGTTCAGAAATTTTGCAATAAACTTATTTTTTTTTGTTATGACGACATAACCAAACGAAAATAAACACAACCGACCGACATGTTAGTATCTAATTGAATCGTATGAGTCAACGAAATGATTTTATACTTAAAACAGTAATATTATTAAACATCTAGTTTACCTTACCGATACCATATTTGGTATAAAAAGGTCATTATAATACACAAAGATATATATTTATACATATATATACTACTCAAATTGGATCTTATATATATATTGGAAAACGATATTCTATGTGTAGACCTTTAATATCCTATACCTGTTAACAATGAATATCACGTTTTTAAAAGAAAAATTATCTCACTTTATAATAAATTTTATGTTGTATTCGTACCGTACATAGTACGAGGAAGGGACTCAATTGATTAATGCATTACGATTAGCTTAAATTTGTATTCGCATTCTAGAAAATATAATTATTTGTTCATTTGTTTGCATGTAAATTGTATTGTAAATAATTGTATAAAAATAACATATAATTGTAGTTATTGGGTTTACAATAGTAAGAATGATTGAAGAATTTGCACTAATAATTTTTATTGAAAAACTAACATTTCGTAATTATAGATAGAAACTAAAGAAAATAATTAGTTGCACAGTGCTCATCCTATCACTGTGTTGTCCATACATCATAATCTCCCATGACTATACATTTGGTATATTGTTGTCTCTCTTATCGGATTGTTTAATAAATTCGTTCCTCTGAAATGAGGTATGTTGAAATGTATACTTTAAATACTAATCATATTTTAGAAAGATTACGTACGATATCCCGAGGGATCGAGCTACCGAAACAGCTCTCTTCGCCGACCACACGGCCATCTATTGTTCCTCATGGCAACCGAAACAAGTTTCGAGTTGCCTTCAATCCCGATTGACCATCCTTGAAAACTATTTCAAGTCATGGAAAATCAAAATTAACCCTACAAAGACCCAATCTATTCTCTTCACTCGAAAGAATAAATTTTCAACATACGCGCATGGATTGAAGATGTTTGACACGCAAATCCAGCAAACACATAGTGTTGTCGATCTGGGTGTAATCCTCCAAAGGCAGTTGAACTGGACACAGAACGCCAAAAGGCGGCTGGCCCTGGGAAACGCATCCTTTGCAGGATTGTACCCACTACTCAGCCCCAAGAGTAAACTGGACGAACATTTAAAGCATCGACTCTACAAGTCATGTATCCGCCCAGTACTCACGTACGCAGCCCCTATTTGGACTAACGTAGCATATTCGCTCATCACGAAGATGCAGCAATTCCAAAATCGTTGCCTTCGAGTCATCTCGAAAAAACCCCTAAGATTTCCGTCCTAAGCTCTCCACCGCGAAACTGGACACCCAACTATTCCAAACTTTATCCTTTCCACCTCAAAATCCTTTTTCCAATCTTCCCTCAACAATCCCTTCCCAGAAATCAGCAAACTGGGTCAATTTGACCCAAGGATGCTGCTTTTTAGGAAAAGATTTCCCATGCCACACGATATCGATTGCACCTAGTTCCGGTGTAATCTTAATTGTATATAGTATCTTTTTTTTCTATCCATCCACATAGGTTAGGTATTTTCAAATGGTTTTTTTTTTAAATTTTCCATTTTATTAAAACGATGTAATGAAAAATTGTAATCTCGATGTAACTAGTATATAAGATGATGTATTATAGATAAAGCTTAGGCTAGGTGCTATAGTTATAAGCCGATTTGTATTTTATATATATTTTTTGATGAAAATAAAGAATTATTAATTTGATTTGAAAAGATTACGTATATTTTATTAAACAAAACACTTTATTTTTATTATTAGTTTATCGAGTAATGGCTGCGAGGTTATTCTTGCGGCCTAGAATTTAAATCAAAAAATAATTAGAATCTATTTATTAATAATCATATCATATTATTTTCATCGAGAATGGATTAATAAACTGTATCTAAAGTTTACAATGTTCTAAGTATGAAAAGTCTAATATGTGGTTCAACCTAACCACATTATACTACCGAAGATCGAGATTATGCCTTAACATGCTTAGCCTTTTCAAACCAATATTTGGACTTAATAAATTTCAAATCTTCGTTCAATATAGGCCATGTTAATAACATATATATATATCAATTATATTTGTATAATTTATAATTATAGACAAATAAATCCACAAAAATTTTGAAATGACATACATTTTTTAAAAAAATTAGGCCTTATTTCATAATTGATATTGTAAATAATAAATTATATATTCATTATAATTTTATATTATAAAAATTATGATTACAGGGTGTAAAAGAAATTACGTTCTATATTTTAATAATATTTACAAAGTAGATTAGAAGAAAAATTGCTTGTTGATGACATTTGTCGGTATTTTAGAAATGTTTACAACAAATTTAAAAAAATTTAACTTTGAAATTGTTTTTTTTCTTAAAACAGAAAAATTTTCATATGTCCGAATCTATTCGATTTAATAAAAAATAGAATTAAATAGGCAAGGCTTTTGTAAGGAAAAAAATTTTTAGATTGAAATCTTTTTGCAGTTGTGAACCTAAATTGACTTTTACATAACCCTGAAGGCAGAGATCAAATTTTTGGCCACAAGATGAAAATAAGCCTCCATAAAGCTTATTTTTTATGTCCAAATGAAAAACCTTGGAAAATACGCATGTTGCCGCCAATAAGGAAAATGCACACATTTTTTTTATCACTCGAATTGAATTGTTTTTACTTAATGGGCATGAATTTGTAGTTTTGAATATCTTAAAAAATAGCCAAAATATGGACGTACAAAATTCTTAATTAAACAACGAAGATTTGCATACGTCATACATGTTCATGTCCATAGTGATTATACATTAGGATTATTCTACGGTAAGAGGTCCTATCGATGTCGATGGCACTTACACACACTTTCCTTCAAAATTTAAGATAAATAATGTTAGTATGCACAAATGAGTTGATTGTGAATAAAAATATTTTATATAAATTAAATTAAAATTCAAAAATTTTGTTGTGTTATTTTTCTATAGAAACAGATCGCTTATCGTAGAATCACCCATAAAAACTTTTTTGCAAGCAAAAGATGGAAAACAAACTTTAAGAGCTTATAACTTATTCGTTTTTGAATCAATTTTAATTGAATTTTCGAATTTTGTTTGGTATCTGAATCTAGTTTCACATTTTGATGGGTAAAATAGCAAATTTATTTTCATTGCATCTTCCCTATTAGAAGTTAATATTTTTGTGACGACCGCACGTTGTACATTGTAATCAATAGTTTCCCATTGGCCGTGCCGACTTAATATACCGTCGCCAATTGTAGCTTCTGATTGACGTGAAGCGTGTGTTTGTTGCTTCAATGAAATCAAACTTTAAGGGTACGTTAATACTCGGTCCAGTACTCGCTTAGTGCAGTCATACCCTAAGTTGCGGACACACTAGCAACTATAAGTTCAAGTGCTATTAGAGAAGTTAATGTGCATTTCAGTTTCGTCAAAGGAATGTACTTTAATACAAAATATATTTTTATTAATTTGAAACATCTAGAGGCGAGGGTAACTTGAGTTTTGGCGTGGCTATATAGGTCGTGGCGACCATCTCCATGCTATATAATGGAATATATGTACTATACGTAGTCGTAGGTACATACTTATAGTAAATATAGTGTTATTTACTATGTTACACATGTTAGAGTAACCTACAAAATTATTTCGATCACAATTTTTCTGGTAAACCCTGTAAATTATTATAATAAATGGCATCTTTTAAAGTAAAAATAACAAAAAAAAATTTAATAATTACAACGCGAGTAATAATCAATGTGTACAATTCAGTTTTATTAAGCATGCACGCATATTCAAGAAGTTTTGTACAATTTTTACTTTCATTTATATTATGATTGGTTTTATAACTGCAGAAAAAAAAACAATATTTTTTGGTCCGTAAATAAAAATCAAACATATTTTTTACATCTGTTATACGCTAATCATGTATCTTTGACATACGATCTTAGCGCTATCTAGTGATTTATTTTGTAATCATTAAATACATAAAAATTTTACTTTCATGAAAAAAAAAAATTGTGTATATTTTTTTTTTGACCAGCTGTTTCTCGTAAAAGTGTCCCAAAAGTAATAATACCATTGGAAATCTAAATTAGTCACGTGCACCTCTATAGTACCAGGAGTAATTGTCTGTTTATAAACAAAGGCACATAATAATAAAACGTAAATTCTAAAAATATTTTTTTAAATTGTGTGAATTTATCTTAGATAACATTTAATTAATAATAAATATTAAGGGCATTGAAATCGTAAATTAGGTGGATTATTAAACTTTATTTTATGCGCAATTTTAAAGTGTTTAAAAGATTAAATAGAGTTACAAACAAAAGATTTTTGTGAAATGAATTATTATTGTTTTATTTTTTTTTTTAATAATGAAGTTTGAATACAAACTAACATTGTCAGGGCCATTACTGAATGATTCAAAGATTCGCATTGAAATGTATATCATTGCAAATTTGAAATTTTACGAGAGACGATAGTTTAATTACTGGCATTTGAAATTTATTTTTAATAAATAGTCCGGGAGGTAGCGTTGAAAATGACACAATCATTTCAAGTCGATTAATTCATGTTGGAATTGAATGTTTATTAGCAGTCATCATACATTGTTATGAAAGTCAGCAGGCTCCGAGAGAATGGACGGGCGGGATAAATATTTCTGTTGAGTAGTCATACAATCTCTATCTAAGGCAATCAAATGTCATATTAAACTGATAATTATTTCACCCGTTAATATTCTGCTGACTATTTTTTTTATTTACTACATTATTGAAACTATCTCTTTATTAATTTCAAGCGATCTGTAATATATTTTATTATTCCTCCACCTTGGGTGCGTCTGCTGAACCGCCATTCTCAACTTCATATAAACTTTCAATAAAATTACGAATTGATCAGTCTGAAATCAGCATGAAATTATGCAACGCTACCTCCTGGACTATAATAATTTTACTTTCAACTTCTTAATAACAAAATCTATTCCACAAACTTTTTCAACAAATTCAAAATTCCCTATTCCAGGTTTTTCAGATTTTCCCTGACCAGTAGACCTACCTTGAATATTTAAATAACTAGGTATTTTTTTATTGCGTTATACATATCGAACCACTTAATAAAAATGGCACACTTAACAGTTTTTTCGTACATACATATTTAAATTGATTTTTCTCTTTTTAATTGTGTTTTTTTTTTTTTTAGAATTTTAAAATTATTATTTTATATCTATTTATGGGTGAAACAGGAAAAAAATAATAAACTAATGTGTTGTATTGTGTATCGTTCGTTGTTTGACCGTCAAAAGTCAGTCTGTCACATCACATCAGTCAAGTCAAGTCCGTTTGTCACACAAACACACAACAAAGAATCATTCATTGAAATTTATTACAATAAAATAAAAAAAAAATAATATCAAATGAGGAATTCACATTGAAAAGCGTAAAAATAAAACTCTATTTTTGTATAAAAATATCAAATAATTTACCTTGAATTTCTATACGGATTTTAAATAAAATAAAAAAAATGTTATTTTTACTTCCGCTCTACGTATCATTCTAATAAAATAATAATTTATTCTATAAAAATTTATTTTATAGAAATTATTATTATTTTTGTAATAAAATATAAATTTATTATTTGAAATGCAAAAACAAAAAAAATTGTGTGAATAATTTTTCAATTAATAAAAAATTTACGCTCTGTCCGGGGATCGAACTCTGATCCCCCGGATTCATGTTAAGTAAATAGTCCACTCAACTATTTTGAATTTTTCCTTTTTGATTGATTGAATCAGAAATTAAACAAGGATGTTTTATCGGATATTTTTTGAGGTACTTCTATTATTAATTAGATTTTTTGGTATTAAAACAATAAAATGGTTTTTTTCGAAACATTTTAGTTTTGATAATATTTGGCTTAAAAGTTGTGGGATTTTTGTAGTAATACTTCTTTAGACACGTTATGAAAAAATAAAGAGACTGAAATTTTAAGCTGCGCGCGCATCACCGTCACACAAAATTCACAGGTTGAAGCAGTTGTTATGATTTATGTTACAATTAATGTAAGAAAATGTATATTTATTTAATTTTTCAAATTTAAACTGAGCTTTATCGGACTGTATTGACTATCTTTCTCAAATCCTTTTATTAATTTTGTGTAATTGTTTTTTAAATGATGCCAAATAAGTATAACTATTTAGTATTTTCGCCGAAGAAACAGTTGATATTAAATATAATTAACGAAGATACAAATTTATAATATGTATTTATAAATGATATAATATGCTTATGAGCACAACCGAACGATTTGTTAACCTATATTAACACAATAAAATATAGTACAAATTTAATCAATTACATAATCACACATAAATCTTGTTACAACAAACAAAAAACTCTTTCACTTATACAAAAAATTAAGAATTCTCATAATTAAAAATTATTTCAATATTAAAGGTATTAATTATTATTATACGATTTAAATTTAATTAATGCACAAAATAATATTTATATAACTGTATTACATAAAATATTACCTGTAATAATTAAAAAATTTATTTCCATTTCATTTTGCATTAATAAGCATAATTTTTTGTTAAAAATTATGCTTATTAATAAATTTAATGCTTTGATTGATTTCATAAATTATTATATCCGTATTCACATTATCGTCTAGATCTGATTCGATAGACCAATAAATTCATTTTGGACTGAGTTTTTGCTCGTAATTGAAAGTTCATGGTATTATCTACCATGTGGTATAAGAAACATATGTGGTATAAAAAATAGACTGGATATTTATTGTATTTTGATGAATGCTAATTAGAAATAGTCCAAACAATGGAATTCAATCATATATCGAGTATCTAAACAATTATGCTTTTTGTAAGGTTTTAAGACAATTCTGAAAAGTTCAGAACAAATAGTTAGTTCAAAGTTAATTTCGAGCTAATAGTGTTAAGTTTCCGGTAAAATATGCCACCATATCACTAAAGAAGGTCTTATCATTAATGACGGCCAAACCCCTAAATTGAATTTTATGAAGGCTGTAAAGATAATACTAACTGCCTGAGCGAGCCTTGAAAAAGGCAAAAATGGAGAGTATCAAATTATTGAGGGGCCCACCAGTCGCATCCTGGTCTTTGATTATAACACCCTACCCCCGAAAACAAATTAAGACATCTTAGACACCAAGCAACTGAAGGAATTTGCTATAAACACAAATCGATGCACATAATAGCTTGAACGTTTTCATGTGGGTCTAAAATAGCTGATTCCGAGCATTGACCTGCAGATAGTTTAAGATCTTCCAAAAAGTCCTCTCATTTTGATTGGGAAATTTCAATGATCTCAATTATAATGATATAAAAAACAACAGGGTTCATTTTTTGAGTTATTTGTGCGCGAAAATTGAAAAAAAAACCGAATATTACATTAGAGATTATCTTTATTATAGAAGTCTTTGTTTTTTTTTCATATCCTCTTAATGCAAAAACTAAAATTCACAGAATCGCATGATAAAACAAAAAAATTATTAAAAATTCACATAGAAAATAAGCTTTTTTTTACTGAACTTATCAAGTAAAAATTAATCATTCTACAATTTATCATTATAAATTAAAGCTTGCGACGTTCATACTTCAAAGACCATTACAAAAATAGCAAAATACCTGTCAAGTTAATATACAGTGTGTCACAGTTGAAGTGTTGACACATCCTTTTAGTTGTAGAAAGAACGATTTAAATAATTAATATACTCATAATTTGAGCTTTAAGTCAAATTATTAGCATTAAAATAGTAGGAAACTAAACCAAACATTAATTTAATTTGAAAAATTCGATTTTCTGATGTCCCAATTAGCTTAATATGAAGTTTCATCAAAATTCTCATTCGCAGAATGATTCAAAATTTTTATTCAAATAAAATAAGAAGAGCTTTTCGAAGTAAACCCCTTGTTTATGATTTGAGTAGTAATATATGCGTCTTAATTTATAATATAAGTTCAAATTCTAGTGTAAAGCTGTCTTTAAAATGACTTTATTTTCACATTTTATGCTCAAAGCTAGAAAGTATTTTGAATCACCCTGTACGAGAATTTTGGTGATATTTTGTATTATAGTATTTGAGGCATGAAAAAACCGCATTTTCTATCTTTTTCCAGAATAAAAGAATGCCTAATATAGTTTCATGAATTAAATTATAGCTGCTATAATCACAGCAGGCCATTAAATAAAAGCGCCATTTTCAGTATACCATTTTATATGTATTATAAATTATTTAATTCGTTTTTTCTATTCCAAAATAAAATGGTGATTACACGTGAATTGGAACACACTGTATGTATAATATAAAGCTTTACACAAAAAACTTTAACTAAAACTATGCAACTTGTACAGCATACTAGTTAATTATTTGCATAAAAAAATAACACACAAAATTATAAGAGCTTTATTATTGAACTTGAAAAAAAGCTGTTTACCTAAATTACTATTCTCTTGTGCATCATTGCACCGTCCCACAACACGAATAATTGCACGGCCAGCTAATCGTGTACATATCATCATCGGGCCCAATGTTTGTGCGGCATCTTCAGCATCCTGTGCTGTTGTAATGTCTTCACCATATTGTGCTGGAGGTCTCATCTTGTTGTTGTTGTTGCTTTGTGTTAAGCTCACTTTAAAAAAAACACTTCACTCAAAAAGTTTAATTTAAAGTTACCCAAATAAATTCGTTTTGATTTGTGATAACTAAACAATATAATTTGTGAAAAAAAAAATATTGTAAATTTTATTTATAAATTTTCTTGTGACTAATTTGGTATAAAGAGCGGTTTTATTATTTTTTTTCAAAACACCTCAAACATATTCACTGAACAACAATTGAGATTATGTTGATGTGCTTATTTTCAACAACAAAATAATTTTTCAATTTACAATGCTTATGACTTATATAGATTTTTAGCTTGCTTTGTTTATTGTGTATGAATCGTGCGTTCGCTTACATCTCTATCTCTACCCCTACTCTCTCTCATTAGCTTAGTCAAAGTTACTTAATGATTTTCATACTCATATATATATACACAACTAAACCATTTGTATACTTATTTAAGTTAGTGTATTTCCTTCTGTATGAATTCAATAATTTTAATTACTATATAACAAACAAAAAAACAGAGAGAAAACGTCAAAAACAGCTGTATAATAAGAAAAGAAATCAAAATATTATAAATATAAACATTAGTTAAGTGGCGAAATTGACTAGATAATTTGGGGGCACATAAACATAAAGACGGTTTATGTCAAACTGTATAATAAATACATTAGTATGGTATCGTATACAAATATTATGTAGCCACATTCAGAAACAAACTACTATAAACATAACGCTCAGTCTAAAAATCATAACAAACAAATGGGTGGAGCGAGAGAAGAGCATGCACGCATGCAACATGCAACAAGACATAAGAGTTAGTTAGTAGTAAAACGCGTTCGTTGTCTCTTTAATCAGAAAGTTATAGTAGGTTTGAACTTATTACAAATTTACAACTCTGAAGAGTTGCAGCCATGTAAACTTAATATGATTGCAATGAAATATAAGTGTTTTATGAGTTAATTATTAATTGTGAGTTATTTATAATTTATGCCTTTAATAATAATTGGTCTTGCTTTGCTCATCACTATATTTGACTAATTTTTGAAAATCGATGTTGAATTTTTAGCACAAAATATCAGTATTAACTCAATGATTATTTGAGTTTTAATAGACATTTTAAATATTTCTTTATTACATAATAAGCACACTTCATTAATATTTCCCGGAAAATTCACCGTTTTACCAATGACAATCAATGTTAAAGTTAAAATTTTCAAAACAGCTCTAAAACCGATGTTTCTGTTTGTCACTTGGTAGATGTGACGTAGCACGCTAGTAAGCCAGTTCATATAACCACAACAAAACAGCTCAGTACCTGCCATGGCATCCTTTAATATATGTATGCAATATATTCCATAGTTTACTTGCGCGTGACATCACCTGAGATGTTACCAATCACAGAACGTTTCCGTGGCCGATAAAATTTCAAAAATTATTACATTTGTTTTGGTAGTTACTATTTAATCGTAAAATGAAATATTTATACAAACAAAACAGGTACATACAATAACAATATACCACGGTTGTTATGATGCCTTTTTGCAGCTGCACACATACGGACCCTGTAATAAACACTATATAATGCTTTATTTCTCGTACGTTAAATGCTATAGATACATCTATCTCATTCTCTCGTACGTAATACTAGATAGATACGTCTATCTCATTCTCTCGTACGTAATACTAGATAGATACGTCTATCTCATTTTCTCGTAAGTTAAATCCTATAGATACTACTATCTTATTCTCTCGTACATATTAATTATATTTATGTACAAGATGCCATTAAATATTGTTTGATATATACAATTTTTTGTTTTTTTTTTCAAAAATGTAACGAGCGTTTAGATATTTAAGCGTCATCATCAGACTGCTTAATTTGCTTTTTATCTACGGACCATTGAATTTCTAATATAAACAAACTTAAAAATTGCCACGTGTTTATATATGTATCAAATAAAATACTTGCTTGCGCCCGGCTCGTGTTTTATTCCATCAAAAATAACGTATTTGTTTCTTCTTTAAAATAAAAATAAAAACCGTTTATTGTTGATAATACCGTGACACCATATTTTCTTAAATATTATTGTTGTTACAGGAACAGACGATTGAAAAATTTATCTAAATTTCAAGGCAATTTGACTGTTTATTTTTAGGGTAGATATTTATTTTAAACGCAAAAAAATAACTTAATTTATCATTTGTAATTTTCAGGAAAAACATTTACTTTAAGAAAATCATAGATAAATTGATTAAGATTTTTCCGTTAACAAAGTACGTATTAAAATAGATGAATATAATTAGATTGTGTTTATTTTTGTTTAAAAATTATACGAATTAAAATTAATTTGGTAAAAATTATTTCGTCGAATTTGTTTAGAAATAAATTATTAATTTTTTTTTTTTGTTTTTACGTACAATTTACGTAAAAATCAAAATAAATTTTAATTCAGAAAAATAGTTAAATAATTTTGTAATTAATTTATTGAATTTTAACAATCTATTTTCCTACCAAATTAACAATTTGGGTCGAAAACAATTAGAATACTAAGGTTTATTCGTTTTTTTCACCTTTCAGGTTCCTGGATTAATATTTAAAACATAATATAAAGATAAAATTTTTGAAATTTTTTAATTTTCATTCAACAGGTTTTTTTTTCTGGGGAAAAGTTTGCAGTTGACATGAACAAAAAATCATTGTACCTATTTTTGAATACAAATGTCTTTTTCTCTTCCTTTTAAATTATGAAAATTTTGTGAAAATAAATTTTTTATTTTCGAGAAATTAATAAAAAAACATCCTTTTAAACGTTTTATTTCATAGGTAAATTAAAAAAAAAAGAAACCGTCAGAAAAAAGATCAGATAATTTGGTTTTAAGGGGGATTGAAATAAAAATCTTTTAATTTTCATGTCCAAATATCTTAAAAATAATGATCTAAATGTTTTGAAAATTTGTATGCACAATATTTACATGAAAACGGGGGGCTTATCGAAGAGTTTTTCTAAAAAATATATATTATTAAATGTAAAATTACAGGCGTTAGAGACATTGCGCACAGTCGTTTGCGCATTACCTATAGACAACGTATAGTACATATATTCCATCATATAGCATGGAGATGCGTCGCCACGACCTATATAGCCTCGCCAACAATTAAGTTTACCCTCGCCTATAGATGTTTCACATTAATATAAATATATTTTGTATCATAATACATTCCTTTGACGAAACTGGCACATTAACTCCTCTAATGGCACTTGAACTTATAGTTGCTAGTGTGTCCGCAACTTAGGATATGACTGCACTAAGCGAGTACTGGACCGAGTATTAACGTACCCTTAAAGTTTCATTTCATTGAAGCGACAAACACATGCTTCACGTCAATCAGAAGCTACAATTGGCGACGGTATATTAAGTCGGCACGGCCAATGGGAAACTATATTGATTACAATGTATAACACGCGGTCGTCACAAAAATATTAACTTCATTTGGGGAAGATGCAATGAAAATAAATTGGCTATTTTACCCATCAAAATGTGAAACTAGACTCAGATACCAAACAAAATTCGAAAATTCAATTAAAATTGATCCTCGCCTATAGTGATGTTTCACATCAATAAGAAAATTGAAGATGTTCCAGAATATCATCCAGAAAATATTTTTTATACTTGTAAATAACTTGTAATCTTCATAAATACTTTGTTGACATTATTTTCGATGTTAGACAGTTCGTCGTCATTCGCCATTGGAAAGTTTTTTTAAATACGTATTTTTAAATGAGTAATTTTAAAATGTGAACTCCGTTCAAATCTTTGCACCTAGTTTTTATTTATTATTACATTCAAACAGTCAAAAAGTCATTAAAATTTTGAAAATATTTTTAATGTACATATTTTTATTACAATTTTATTTACTATGACAAATTTACTCATTAAATTTTCTTTTTACTCTAAATACCTTCTTTTTTAAAATTAAATAGAGTGTGTATACTCATAGAATCAAAAAAACGCAACGACATGAATCTTCCATGCTTATTTAAAATTCGAATATACACGAAATTTTTTACATTAAAATGATTTTTTTAGATAAACAAAATTAATTTTGATAAACAATTCAACACAATATAACAATTGACTAATTACAATTAAAAAAAAAATTAAAAAAGATAAAAGTGTTGCATTTTTTTGATTCCACAAGTGTACATTTATTTTTACGATATATTTTAAATTATCTATTTGAACTCAATTTATTTATTTTTGAAATTAAATGGAATCTGGTAATTCTTGTCTCCACGTTGAATTTCTGACAATAAACGGGGGCAATTTAGGACTAGAATTGTTGTATATTACATCAGATCTAGAAAATTGAAATGAAACCACACGAGAAGCACCAGCTTTTAAATAAATAAAAAAGAATTTTCACAATCGGTTCGTCCATTCGTAAGTTCTGAGGTAACAAACGTAAAAAATAATACAGTCGCATTGAAAAATATGAAATTTGACTAAATACCAAAGAAAAATCTAAAATTAAATTAAAATTAATTCAAAAACGGCTAAGTTATAAGCTTTTAAAGATTGTTGTCCATCTCTTTCTTGCAAAAAAAGTTTTATGGGTGATTCTACGATATGCGGTCATTTTCTATGGCAAAATCGCACAATAAAATTTTTGAATATTAATGTAATTTATATAACATTATTAATCAACTCATTTGTGTATACTAACATTATTTATCTTAAATTTTAAAGGACAGTGTAAATAAGTGCCATGGACATCGATAGAACCTCTTACCGTACAATGACCTTATGTATATTCACTATAGGCATGAGCATGTATGACGTCATTTAGGTAAATCTTCTTCTTTGTTTGATAAAGAATTTTGAACATCTACATTTTAGCTATTTTTTAAGATTTTTAAAATATAACTTCAAATCTATGTTCGTGAAGTAAAGATCCATCAATTGAAGTGATTAAAAAAAATGTGTGCATCTACTCGATTAAACAAAGTAAAGTCTGCTTGGGAGATGTTAGTGCATAAGCTAATATCCCGCCCTCCTGATACACAAACAAAATATTTTATTGCATATTTTAAGTAACATTCATTGGGAAAAACCATGACCAAAGTAAGTGAAAGACATAAATAAAAAATTTCAAAAAAAAAAAGTGTTAACACCCTCGTAATTTTAAAATCATCATTTTGAATTAAGTATGCTTTCATCCAGGTTTTTTGTGTTTTTAAGCACGTGGATTTTTTTTTAAATTAAAATAAAAAGCGGACAGTGTACCTGAACAATTTCCACGAAATGCTGTTTTTTTTATCGATCTTTGTTCTAAATTCAATGACAACAGTTCAAAAATAAACCAGAAAGGAAATAATTATGTATAAATTATTTATCTTTTTTTTTCCATTTTGTTTAAATTCGAAAAATTCATGCGTAAAAAGAAATTTTTTTGGCAACGTACCAAAGTAAATTTTTTAACATTTATTTCATCGACTTCAAAATGATAAGGTTGTCAATTGAGTTTAATATCTGTTTGTGTATTGTAGCAAAGCTTTTTAGCCGATTATTTGGCAAAGCCAAAAGAAGGGGTTGTGATTTTAACAGCCTATGTTTCACTAAACATCGAAAATGAATTAAAAATAATGTTGTACATTTACACATTGAATCAAAATAATTTCAACGCGTTACATGCTTGATAAAAAATTAGGTCTCTTTGCAGTTTTCCAAAAATATTCTAGCCAAAATAAAGGAGAATGCTTTTAGGCAGTGGAAAAAGTATTGTAATTTTGGAACCTGCCTGGGGTTGAGAACAAATTTTATTGTAAACAGATGAAACTGAACTATAGAACTGAAAATCAGATTCAATTTTTGAACAAGTGGTCTAGTTGCGATTCGCTAGCTCCTAACGAGTAACGCCTAATGAGAAAAATAACAATAATTTGTTTATTATTACGAATATGAGTGAACTTCTGACCCGATTTTGCTGAAAAGTTAATCAGTTTTTAGTTACGTAATTACGCGTCGAATGAAAGTGGTTCCACGACGATATCATTATTTATTCTCGAGATAATCAGACCTGAGCTGACCAAATGGCACTACAGCCCAGGGTGAGCCTTGGCCTCGTCAACAATTGACCTCCATAGCAGTCCGATTTTCGACTTAAAACACCATTCATTGACCTTCATAATTCGATGATCATCCGTGACAGTGACCACCTATCTCATTTTGGGCATTTAGTACATTTTTAGGCATTCTGGTGTCACCCACGCGATGTATTTACAAGTCCCAGGAGGTAGAGAACTTAATAATGCATATTATAGGAGTTGAAATTAGGAACCGATTTTCCAGATTAAATATATTATATTTGTAAAGAAAAACATGAGACACTATAATGTATCGGAGTCTCTATAATTGGATATTGAATTTTGTAGCGTTATCGACTATGATTTCAACAGGTAGAGATACGCTACACCAGATGAGAATGATTTACCAAAAAAGAAGTGAAGAAAGAACACGTGCTGTGAAAAAAGATAATCTATTTGAATATAATAATACTATTTGAATAAAAAATGTAATTTGAACTAAAGTGTCACAAAGGTGATAAATAAACATAACCGGAATAAAGGGCTTTAATTATAGTTTTCTCGTTATTTCAGAGCAAACCCAATTGGATTTTATTTTCGTATTTTTCTAAAACACTCATACAGAGTGATACAGAAAAACTTATTACATATTTATAACAAAATGACTTTTAAACACATTTTATTTATAAACTCGGTTTTATTTTTTTTTCTCGAAAAACGATTTTAATAAAAGAAATATTATGAAAATTTTCAAAAGTGCGCAGATTATTTTCTTCATTATATAGAATTAAAATATACAAACACAAACATTTAGACAGACATGATGATCACATGATCATCATCTTAATGTATGTTATATGAATAAATTCAAAGAAAAATTATTCACTAAATCAGTATAAAATGAAATTACTAAAACGTCTTTCTCTAGTTTTTGTTTTTTTATTCGTTTACTTTGCGCTCACCACTTTCAAAATATTGGCTCGTAGCCAACGACTAAATATTATTTGGCATTTAATTTTCAATTTATTTTACTGTTTGGTCCATAATATTATAGAAAATTGAGTTGTTAAAGATAATACATTTGAAATACTTATTTATCTCAGAGCTGGAGTAGTTTTATGTAAGGCTTAAGACTCAGAAAGCTCAAAAAAATGAAATTTTATCCATTCTAATAAAGCCTTATCTTTACTAATATTATAATATTTGTATATTAATAATATATTTATAATAAGGAAATATTTGTATGTATTTTTTGTATGGAATAAACTTAAAAACTACTGGACTGATTTGAAAAATTGTTTCCACCTTGGGGAGCTATACTTTTCTCGGATGTCATATATAGGCTACTTTTTATCCCTGTGTTTCCACGGGAACGGGAACTACACGGGTGAAAGGGGAAACATTTGTATTTTTGTATGTAATGAATAAACTTAAAGCCTACTGTATTGATTTGAAAAATTCTTTAACCGTTGGGAAGTTACAATATCCCCGAGTGTCATAGGCTACTTTTTATCCCTGTATTCACGCGGGAACGGGAACTACTCAGGTGAACAAAAGAGGGAACATTTGTATTTTTGTATGTAACGAATAAACTTAAAAAGTACTGGACCGATTTGAAAAATTCATCAATTTCATCATTGGGAAGTTACACTATCCGTGAGTGACATAGACTACTTTTTATCCCTGCATGGGAACGGGAATTACGCCTCTTATTCATCATTACCCCTCTAAAGTCGTAATTTCCCCGCGCCTGCCAATTTTCTTTATGAAATTTTAGGATACTATACCGTGTTTTTGGAACATGAGACATCTACGTGTTAAATTTGGATATAAAATTACGAATAGTTTTTCATGAAAATATAAAATACAATTTTAATTTTTAATATGAAAATTTGGGGGGGGGCTTTGTTGCACATTTTCTAGAAAATTTGGAGTACAAATCGAATGACAATGTTTTGAAAAATTTTGTGAAAATACAATGTTGGAACATTTTCAATTTCCATACAGTTAGTGAGTATTTATTATAAAGTATATTATGAATTCTTTGTTTATTTGGTTAGAGTGTTAAAACGAAATAGATCTCCAAAAATATAATAATAAACCGTTGATATTTTTAGAATTAATTATTATATACACACACACATGGCCTTAATAAATTTAAAATTAGGCGTAATTCAAATGAACGTACATATTATAATAAACATACATCAAAGGTCAAATACATCCTTTGTGTAAAAGCACCCTCCGTTTTGATGAATGATGATTTTGTGCCAAGGCAACAACCTTTTTATTGGAATGCATTGAGCCTATGTTTAGTCATATTTTCCAGGAAAATATAGACTTATGCACTGTATTGTAGGGGAGAGACGGGATGTGTTAAAAATCCATTTTATAAGCCCCGAAAACACGATTTATAAGATTCTGGAGAGGTTGGATGGGTTTAAGTAAGTTGTAAGGAAAAACTCCTGAGTTTTTAGAGCTTTACACATCTGTATTGCCTCTTGAAATTGAGCTAGATAGTTGAAAATGTAGATTAAGTTAGTGTCCACGTGATACTTTTAGGTGTGTCAATCTTCCAGCTTCCCTTATCCCCTATACGAATGACACATAATTTTGATGATTTTTTAGGATTTGCGAACACCCACAGCCTCCCCCCCCCAAATTGACCAGGGAAGTTTATTTTACAAAAATCTGATGTTTTCAAAAACTTGAAAAGACGCAAATTCCAACTTTTCGACAGATTTTGGAAAATATTTTTTCTTAAATTCAGAATAACGCCATCTTTACGATTCCGAAGTTGGATACATTTGATATTAGAGAAATTATTTTATACTTTTTAGTCCGTTATAAGAACATGGTACATTAAAAATTATTTTATTATTATTTAAGATTTTCCTATTTTTTTAAGTTTTTTAATCATTTTATGCAATATACATTACATGGCTGATCAAATAGCTGCATATACTTATCAGAAAATCACAATTTGGATGAAATCATGTTTAATATTCCACTATCTGAGGTGATAATTTTGTTAAAATCCAATGGCCGTTTGGATTCTTTGCCTAAATTAAGGTTGAATGCTCTTTGGCCTAAATATATGAAGGTATATTAAATATATTCTAAAGTTTGTAACACTTAGAAGTATTAAATACTCTAACACACTTGCTTCGAAAATGAAGAAATTATTTGTATGAATTTTTAATTAACAAACTAATTGCGAATGAAAAATGCAGAATGAAAAATCGGAGTCCCGACCTATTTTTCAACCTAAATACCGATTTATTTAACAAATTATGTTTTGAATCTATTTGGTCGCTATGAAAACGATATTAAATAAATTTTAAACGAGAAAAAAGTGGCAATAATTTGGACAATTGAATTAAAATTTATTCAAAAAAAAAAAAATTCATATATATTAAAAAATTTTTTTTTCGTATTTTTCCAAATTTATCTTACAGCAGTTTTATTAATAACGTCTTTTTTTATTTGATAGTGGACAAATATTTTGGCGAAAGAAAAGAGAACACCTATAGTTGCTAAATGTCTCAGATATTTTTGGAATATACCAAGAAATTGATGTATCATGCACATTAAACTTATCGATATCGAAACATATTATACAAATGTTTTAGGTGAGTAAAAAGTTCTAAAAAAGAATATAGGCTGATTAGTGCGGATAATGGTTTAGGGGGTAGCCCGTTAGACGAGCAAATTCAGATCCCAGATTTGACCCCCAGCAGCCGATAATGTTTTTTACTTATTTCGGGGATATTACGATATCCGTGGCGCCTTGATTTGACGATTAATTATGATGAAACAAGCTAAAATAAGACGAAAGTATGAAGAATTGGCCCCTACGTTCAACCTGTGATTAAACTGCCCATGGATACCTCGCAAAATAGGTGAAAACTCGTAAATTGGTATTCTTCATTTCCGACTTATTTTGGCTTCTTTTACCAAAATTCAATCTATTAATCGTGTCACCACGGATCTCGTAATTGTGCCGAAAAATTTATGAAAGGTTCTCACAGGTGACTAATCCTCAAAAAAAGTCCCGTTCAAAAGTTATAGGGCTATTTGCTTGTAAATTTGCTCGGGTTGTTTGTGGAAATGTTGTGTAAAATTTTCATTGAAGTCTTAATATTGCGGGGAAATTTTCTATTATTATTTTTAAAAAAAACAGTGATTTTACGGGGAGTTTTACACAAAATTTCCACAAGTAACCCTGCAAAAATATTTGTAGTGGATTTATTGAGCATTTTCAAAAGTTATAGCAGTTTTTGTTAAGAAATTTGACAGTTTTCATGATGACCTCTTGTTATACCACTGTAACTTTTGAACGGGATCATTTTTTTTTCCTATTTGTAGTAATTATCCATAAAATTTTCACAGGATAATCCGTAATAAACTAAAACTATTGCGGTTAAAAAAAAATGTATCGATACTTACAAATTTTTTAGGTGATAAGTTCTTCATCCAATTTGAATCTTTCCAAAAAATGATAAAATGCTTGTTATATTTCAATTGAGACCAAATACAATTCTATTTTGCTGTCATGACGGAAGACGCTATTATTGAAGAATTAACAACAGACTTGAGCAGCGATAGTCTATCAATATTATCAAATAGTGATAATGATAATAATAGTGATAATATAACTTCATTATCATCCGATGATAAATTTAATGGTAACAATAATGTATTACAAAAGAATACAAAGTTTAAATCGCATACAACGATACATTCATCGGGTAATCAAGTTGACGATAGCAGTATCTCAAAATCAGATGTTAGTATTACAAAACGACATCACAAGAATGTTTTAAAATCATCGAAACATGATCGAAATAAATCGAATATATCACAATCTGTACTGCGTAAAAATTCGACTGTCACTGGTGATACAACAAAACGAAAGAAAAAAAGGTTTGTTTCGAATGAAATTTGAATTATTATACTCGAAATAAATAGAATTATGTCAGAGTATTATAATTTTAGTCGTAGGATCCGTCATTCCTTCATTAAGATAACTCAAAAATGAAAAGATATAATAAGTTTTAGTGACATATTCTAGACATAAAAACTGAGTTACAAGTTCGTTAATGAGCAAAATCAGTTCATTTCTGGTTCAATCATCTTAGTCAAATAAATGGGTCAGTCTTGGAATCCAACGGAATCAGCTGTATTTCTCTAAAAACCTTTATTTTGATATTATAATGTTTATCCAAAAATTCACAATTGGTCACGTGTATAAGAAACCTTAAATATTCAAAAGTCAAAAGTTCCAAAAATCAATTTTTTTGAGAATATTACGTTTTCTCTGCCTCCAATCGAATTTGTATTCATTATCAAATTTGCCGAAGATAAAATTCTCTATAAGTTTTGTTTCAAATCTTTTTTTATACGTTGAACCGGCTGATTCCATTAGATTCCGAGGTAAAACTATAAGACAACTGGTCAGGTACTATGACCCAACTTTTAAACCATAAAAGATAGAGGTAAACTTCAAAGAAAAAATAATTTTCTGAAAAGAAACAACTTTGTTTGAAATATTTTTTTGTAAAATATTTAGATTTGTCACAATTTCAGATCAAATGAACGAATAAACATATATAAAAGTATTTATAACTGTGTAGATTGGATATTTAAGGTATTTTATAAATGATGATTTAAAACATTGATACTAAATCATATGTCGAGTATCTAAACAATTAACTCTGTTATAAATCTAGCTTTCTCAACAAGGATTTTTTAATAGTTAATATCTTCAATCCGACTGTATATAGACAAAAATGCAACAGTAATGTAATAAGCATTGCCTAGGTTTACAATAAATTGAAATTGTGTGTAGTTAAAAAAAATTAAGGTAGTTCTATCGTGAAATCATTTAGTATAGTATAATGAGCTTATTTACTATATTATAAATATTATTTTATGAATATTATAAGAATTTTTTTCATTTGGAAGTACGATATATAAATTTGCCAACAATTGGAAGTGCAGCAATTGATCTTACTTCCAAAACTGTCATCGTTCGGAATTTAAGGTTTCTGTTTGTACACTTATTAATTATAATCATTTTTTTAGGGCAGCTATATGTTTAACAAATTGTCGCTATGATGTTGTGCGGCGTACAGCCGCAAAATTTGGCATGCGTGAGGTAGCCGAATCAGATAATTGGGATCTATATTGGACCGATTTATCTATCTCCATAGAGCGTGCAAAAGATATGCGACGTTTTCAGCGAGTTAATCATTTTCCTGGTATGCTTGAAATATGTCGAAAAGATTTACTGGCACGTAATTTAAATCGTATGCTACGAATATTTCCCAAAGATTATGGATTTTTTCCAAAAACATGGTGTTTGCCGGCAGAGTATGGCTCTTTTTTTTTTAATACAAATTTAACGAAATTTACAATGTGGCGTTAATTTTGTAATTATTTTTAGCTTGGGTGAAGCCTTGGCATACAGTCGTTTACGTAAAAATCGTACGTATATATTAAAACCGGATGCTGGAAGTCAAGGACGTGGTATATTCTTAACAAGATCCATAAAAGATCTGAAACCAAATGATCGAATGATTTGTCAAGTTTATCTATCAAGGGTTTGTTTTACTCAAAATGTGTTTAGATGGGCAATAACGATAGAAGTTCTTCGAAATAGCAAAAATATCAACAAATTTTTTTTTCCTAATGCCTGATATCTATTATCAATTGTTAAAAGAAATAGAGCAAATGACTTTGTGCATGCAATTAAAAATTGTTTTTTATGATGTCAAAGAAATATAACTTCTGACGCACGTACATAACTTACACGCTCCTATTTTTTTTAAATATAACAATAGAATTATATCTATTGCTATTTCAAAATGAACAGAGACATTCGAATATTCCAAATCTATTTTGCCTTTCGTAAAAACTGATTTTTAGTAAATTCGAATATTCTTTTTTTCTTTTGTAGCCATTTTTAATAGATGGTTTCAAATTTGATCTTCGAGTGTATACTTTAATAACATCGTGTGACCCATTACGAATATATGTTTATAATGAAGGATTAGCGAGGTAAAGGTTCGTTTTGTTATTAATAATTTTATGTAAATATTATTAAATGAACATCCTGTATTTCATCAAGAAAGTACGATTCCACTAAGGAAAATCCTCGATAGTAACAGTTTAAAAAAATGAATCGATAATGATCCGAATTTTAGTATGTTAACGAAATATATTGTTACATAAAACAATAATTTGTATACCTTGCCGATCAATTAAGGGAATAATTATTAATTAGGGTTATTTAGTGTATTTTTAATTAATACTTACCGTCAAGCTTACCGAATGAAGTTAGGATAGCTATTGTTATTATTATGGGTTTTTTTCTCCTACAATTTTATAGAGACGATCTTTGCCGTTAGACGTTAGGAGTTTTTAAGGGCGTTCTTTTTGAACATGCCCTATTCTTCCTAAACCGCGTACTAAACCAATAGTAGAAGAACAGACCGATTATGAGAAATTGTCCAATTTGGGCAGCATACATTTAACTTACGGTTGGAACGCCATCTTATTTTATGAGATACTTGACCGAAATTTATATCAAAAGAAAGGTTTTGACGAGTGGAATATAAGTGTCTAGTGTTGGTTAGCCCCAAGTTCTTCGCTATCATGTGTCGACATCTATTGAATATAGTTTTTTTTATATAGAGTGGTAGCGGGAAACTGGAGACTGGTCCACGTTATACATTTTTATTCCACTCGACGAAACCATTATTTTGATAAAAATTTGGTTTATATATCTCACAAAAATGGAGATCGAAACCCATAAATGATATATAGCAATCACGTACATCCAAGCCTAAAATTTTAGAATCTTCTTTGTCGTTTTTTCATAAAAATTCTCATTAAATAGATTCGCTACAAGTAGATATCGAGAACCAACTGGAAACAATACAACAAATGTATTCATGCACTTAACAAATTACGCTGTAAATAAACATAGTCGAACGTATAATATGGATGATGAAGGTGGAAGTAAAAGGTAATCATTAACCCCGACTTTTCGACTAAAATTTCTACTCATCTTTTTTATGAAAACCAAACACATTGTTCTAGAAAGATATCCAGCTTAAATCGTTATCTGGTTGCTATGGGCTATGATGTACACGACTTATGGGAGAATATTGATGAAGTGATTGTTAAAACAATAATTGCAGCATGGCCAATATTAAAGCATAGTTATCATGCATGTTTTCCATCGCATGATTTAGCATATGCATGTTTTGAATTATTAGGTTTTGATATATTGCTTGATCATAAATTAAAACCATATGTTTTGGAGGTAATATTTTACCTTCTTAAGTGATGGCTAAAGAAAACACGATTAGTACGCTCGTGCCTCTTGATAAGTTCTTAAAATAAGGTCAATGGGTCAAAGATCTGAGCATCCGTAACGTTACAAACCTGAACACTGTGGCATAAGATGTTTCAAACTCTTCCAATGCCCAAAAATATAGTTTTACATTAAATTACTTTCCAATAATATTCCATATCAAACTAGTTAAGACAAAATCACATCCCTACTTTCACACACTGTAATTTTGAGCTATTTTAGATGATATTAAAAGGATATCTATGAAGGATATCCATATCATTCGTGAAAAAATATAAGCAGCTAAATATAAAAATCTTCTTGACAAACAAATACCAATTTCAGGCCTCCCGTTTTCAAAATCGTGGATCATTTACAAAAATGTTTTGAGAATCTGAACCGCTTGTGATTAGACATCAAATTTTAAATGGTGTGACTTCTGACTTGAGCGAAGGTTATGACTTCTGTAGCAGTACATTTCTGAGTAGCTTATTTTACATCCATTATTGTAAAAATTCTATTTATTATATCCGAAAATCGGCTTAGTGGTCAAGTTAGTAAAGGCCCTAACATATTTACACGTGTAACTTCTTCGATTGGAGGTTGCAAGTTCGAATCAAAGCAGCGGAAGTTTGATCAATTATTAAAAAAAAGTGTGGCTAATTGATTACACTGTCGTCGCTTGCATAAGACTACGTAACCGACCTCACCAAAAACTTAATAAACATATAATTGCCACCTTGTGCTAGAAGGCATCATTGATGGAGTGTTCTAAACAGAGGATCAAAAGGTTTAGGTACATTATAGGACGCAGTTGCGGTTTGCCTCTTAATATACACTCTTTATTACATCCGAACCTCCAGCACAGAAAAGTACTCGTCATCAACGTTAAAATCCTACAAATTCATATATAACAAAACACGTCTGTCTTGCTAAACTGATACATTGAAACATTGGCGCCACAATCCAATTTAAAGAATTTTTTCTAGCCATCACACTTAAAAACCTGAATTAAATTTTATTAAAAGCGTCTTCCGTATTTCTGGCAGGTAAATCATTCGCCAAGTTTTCATTGCGATACTGTAATTGATTCCGAAGTAAAAAGTAATTTATTATTCGATACCTTTTCAATGTTAGACATTGCACGGTATGATAAACGAAAAATATTGGAAGAAGATCGACGCCGAGTTCGGGAACGTTTACTACAGGGTGTTAATAAAGATTTGGGGTAATATATTTTCAGTAAGGTCACTTTATAGTAAAAGAATTTAAACTTAAATTGAGAATTAGTGATCTTTTCAATATGATTTTTTTGTTAAAAAATATCTTGTTAAAAAGTATCTGCCCAATAAAAATTTTCAAATCATATTAATGAATTCAATGAATGTCATGAAAAAAGGCAATACATTCAATAATCATTATTAATCTATATTATTTGAAGGTATACTGATCCAATATTGAGCACATCAAATACAGATCCATGGATAATGCAGGATAAATGGGAGAGTATGCATTTAGGTGGCTTTAGACAAGCGTATCCAGGCACAAATCAATCAAAGTATGCACCATTCTTTCTACAGACTCAAAGTTCTTTATACTGTCAAACAGCAGCGAGTCGTGCAAGAGATACAGCAGCACGAATTCAACGACAAGAAATTGAGGTAAACGATTCGACTGGCTCATATTTTGGGATTGAAGCAAACATTTAAGGTTTTTAAACAATTATCGGTCTTTGCAGACAAAAGCAAAATTAGAAGCATCGAAACGAATTCCAACAAGTAATATTAGACAAGATTTTGAAAAAGAAAAACTACGCCCTGAATCACCTGAGTCCACTACAAATAATCAACAAAATTCAAATTCAACAGTGGCACAAAAAATAAGAGCACGTAAACATGTCGGCCCAAATCGTTCTGCATTATCACCTGTGTGTAATTCATTTTTACCGGGCGCAATTATTGAATCGGAGGAACGTGAACGTATTGCTGGATTAGCACAACGTGATCTTTTAATACGAAATTATGGATTATTACAACAAGTATGTATTTTTCATAGATAAATTATAAGAATTGAAATGCTCACCATAGAAAAAAGATTCAGAAACTCTTTAAGAAATGTGACATTTGTATGGAAACAAATTTCTGATCAATTCAATTCTTTATTCATTCTTTTTTTTTAAACAATACATAATTTTACAGAATAAGTCAAAATAATAGGATGAGGCATATGAAGGGAAGGGAAAGGTATGCTGTTATGACTGACTTTATGAAAACCATTGGTAGGGATAGCCAGCACTCGATACTAATGATCAAATGCCATCGTAATAGCACTGGGGAAATGATTCGGTTCAGGATGTGGAATACACTTAATACTTAGATGAAGTGCATAAAAGATTTCTGGAAATAAACAGTGCCTGTATTAAAACAATTTTCACTGCCCTCTTTGAATATAACCCATCTTTTGGAAATAGATACGATGTCCCCTACCAAATGTATATGAAATTACAGGATAGCGAAAACATCGACTATGCCACGGTCATGTAAACCGATTTAGACAATCAATTTCAGAAAATTATGACCAAAAGTGTATAATTAATAGCGACTCTTATTGGTTATTCATGCTAACAAAGACTCTAACTAACAATATAGTTAAGAACTATTTACTACCAACATCATAAACATAAAACTTGTAATAGATGAAGTGTTTCATAATAATGTATAATGTTTAATATATTATAATAACTAATGACATTTTGGTAGTCAATGGAAAATAATCAGCTGAGTGTGTTATGAGTAGGTATTATTTTATACTACTCTAGCGCTGAGATCTTATTATGAATGTTCAATAAGTTCCCGTGCATGCAAATAGAGTATAGTACAGCCAGGACCCTCTGCTGATACACAGGTACTAATAGACTCAAATTTCTATACACACAATGGTGATATGTTCCGCCATGTTCTTAAAATAAGAGTTAAAAGTTGTCCATTTAAGCTGTCCAGATCTGTATATAAGACCGTGAACTAAGAATATGCTCACAGCCCTTTTAAAATGATTTGTCCTATTTCAAATGAACCCACAGTCCAAAAATTCCACACTTTTTTTTCTAGATATACTATGCCATGAAAATAAATGGATCATTGCGTATGGATGATCAAAAAAAATATGCCCAATATACAAATATGAATAATGGTACATCTAACAATAAAATCCAAGAGGGGCGAACATCAAATACATCTAAAAAAAATTCGGTATTATAAAACTTGAAAACAATTTTCTTCCCGTATTTTTGCTATGTCGTATTAAAATTTCTAATTTCAGATTATCGCCGCACCACAGGATAATAAACAACTTACAAGTGGAGCTAAAAGTAATTACTATATTTAAGGATGTATATGCAATGTTAAATTTGACGTTTAATCAATGAAATTAAAGTTTATTAAAAAATGAATAACCGCTAATTTCGAATAGAATATAAAAAATATAACATTACTATAAAGTTAGAAAGTATCATTCGCTGTGACTTATTTTCGCCGAGAGTTGTATACTACATAGAAAATGAAAAAATTATATATCTACGATGATTGAATGCAACAAAAAAAAATTTTTTTTAACTATATACTTTATGTAATTTTTCATAAAAAGAAACACAGTTTCTTTGTTTTTTTTGTTAATAGATCTTGAAGTCGTTGTAAACGAAGCACAAATTTACAAACGACCCCATTACTCTGAAATAACAATAGCAAATAATAATGATTCGAGATCAACAAAAACCCAAGTGGCCAGATCATTGATAAATACAGTTCGAATAATTGGAAATAATTTAAGAAATGATTATCAAGTAAATAAAAATGATACAAATTTACAACGAATTCATGGTAAATATGATTATACAAATATAATTTCCAAAAACTTTTTAACCGGCTTCAAAAAAACGAGAGATTATCAAATATATCCGTCATTTTTACCTAAGAACTCCTTCATTTATAAATCGGTTTGGAAGATTTTTTTATTTTATATAGATTGGCCACATAAAAATTTGAAGAAAAAAATCCATTCCTAAGGGGTGAAGGGAACTAAAAAAAATTTTCATGATTTTATCTCATCTAAAAGACAAATAATTAGGGGCAAAGCCCAAAAAAATAAAACCAACTACAAAAAAAAAACCTACTTCAAAAATCTAACTTAAATTATTTTTTAGTTCAATTGAAACTCGTTCTATTTTTATCAAAAAAATTTTATACTAAAATTTAATATCATATAAACATTTTTGGCACTAAGTTCGTATGTATTTCGATTAAATTATTTAAATAATGTTCAGGCTGGAAAATTCTAAAGGGAAAAAGGTTATTGATAATCCATTTTTGATAAAATAAACACACAGCTTTTTTTTAAAATCTATAATTGTTATATTTAAATTTTTTATGAACAATTGTAAAACGACTGAAATGATTGGTATTATTTTCAGTTTTAAAAGTAAAATTTTTTTTTTTTTTTGTTTGTAAACGGGGCCTTATAAATACAAATAATCATTAAAAATAAACAAAAAAAATACACAAAAACGTATCTAAATAAAAAAAAAAACAGTATAATGGTTTTTAACTACTTAGTCCCGGTGCCCATAAGCACATCATGTCATTGATAAATATACTTCTAAAAATTTGTATATTTGGCTTAATTACGATTAGTGTAACAAATTTATCCCCTATAAAAATTCTGAAAAATGGGTTGATTTTTTTCGGTGTTTTTTGCTATTGTTATCGGAAGATCATTTGGACAACGAACATCTGATTTTATAACGTGGTGGATAAAATGATTTTTACAGTTTTTATTAGAATGATGTTTCTACAACAAAAAAGAGTGCGGATATCTGTCAATTTTAACCTTGTGGGAACAGCCGAAAATTTTACGGGCTCCGAAAAATATAACGCCCCATTATTCAGAATTTTTGTAAAGAAAAAAGTTATTAATAGACTTATCGTAACTAAACCATATTCAAATTTTTAAGAGTATATTTATAAATAATTTGATACGATTATGGCCACCCAGCCTATTAGGTTTCCATCCACTACACTTAATTAAATATCTCATAATTTAAAAAAAATTAATAGTCTAAGAAACAAACGACTAATAACTATATATTGAAAAATAAATCATTTTCTTTGTATTTTTCATCTCCAGTTTAACCTCCATTTCCAATTGCTTTGTTGATTACGATATCTCTATCGAAATAGTAAAGGATACGAATAATTACTAGTTTCGCCCCCTGCCCCGTGTTTGTACATGAAAACTTAATTGTAATGAACAGATTTTCTCTATGGAAAATAGAAATCATTTCGATGTTAAAAATTTTTTGCTTTAACAAGCGAGTAAAATAATTTAGTTGTATTTTGAATTAAACAAATCATAGAACATTTTGGTAGGGCAACCCATTGACCATATACGAGGGTGGCCCAAAAAATTTTCCGACCTCCACGTGAAGCCCTCACTCAAACGACTGTCAAAGAAAAACTGCGCGACAAGAATAGCTGAAATCTTGGTGAGTAACTATAAATAGATGCATAGCTACACTAGCTTCACTAGCTTTTATTGACTAGTGCTGCTATCTTTACGTTAAGATCGGAAACTTTTCAGACCATCATCGTACTTTTCTTTAATTAATATGTTAAAAAATTATTTTCCTCAGGCGAATAGATTACTACATGACATCTTTAATTCGTATCTTAGACTAGAATCTAATATTAAAATAATATAAAACTAAACTCTAAGGAAACCATACATAAAAAAGGCACATTGAATAAACTCCTGGTTATATTTTTAAGATCAAAGTAGGAACGTCATTGTGAGAAATTTGAAATATTTTTTAAATAAAACTTTAACATTACGATACCAGAGAAAATGTTTTATAAATTCAATACATAGAATTTTTTCGAATATTTCTGACTACCATCAGTTTATCAATTTTTTTATTTACTTTTTTTATTTTCAACCTCAGTTTGGGGGTAGTAAAAAATAAAAATTTAAAATACTTTTTTTTTATACAAAATAAGAGAAAGAAAAGAGGGGAAAATCATCATCTCACTTGTGTAGTATATGTGTGTATGTGTGTTGTATGGTTTGTGAGAAAATTTTGTTAATGATTTCCTCAACAGTTATTTCGTTTTTTTTTATATATATTTATATATAATAGACTACAAAAGAAAAATATAAGAGGAAAAAACACAAGAGTGAATTATTATTTTTTTTTTTGTTTTTTAATATTTACAATCAGTTATAAAATTTTCATTTAAAATTCTGATAACAATAAAAATTAGTTTTTGAATTTGATGTACTCATAAATATTTCAGGTTTTCATTTTTAAAAATTAACCGTTGCGCGAGGTATTTTTAGATTCAATGGGATTTTGTCCCATTTTTGCCTCTATAAAATGTATATTAAAGGACCAAATGTCATCATGGCGTTTTTCTGAGAGAAAAAAATACCCAAGTTTTGTAAAAGGATATTTTTCAATATCATTTTGCATAAAATTTTTATTGAGCCAGTACTTACGTTGTACTATTATAAATCGTAGCGACTAAAACCTGCGTAAACTAATTTGACCCTAGAAACTAACGACGAGGAGATGCATGAAGATGTTTTAACAAATTATTTGGCATACTGAATACAAAACTATCCACAGAAAAGAATATGTTTTTCCTTTTCCGAATGATATCGTATACTGTAAATTGTTACATCGAAATATATTGCGTTAAACGCGAAAATAATTTCAATTAAAGCTAATTTTGTGATTCAATTCGGATTCAGTGTTTTAATTTCTCATAAAGCTTTGTTTTTTTTTCATTAAAAGAGAAAATTTTTTTATTGCATTTACAATATTAAATTAAATTAAAATTTCAAATATTTATTTCATCCGATACTTGATAAATATGGAGCCCTGAAAAATTTCGACAAGGGATTTCATCGAATCGCCCAGTTAAGGAAAATTATCTTAACCAAATTAACAAAGCTCCTACCTTTCTACTTTATAGTAAAAATTGAAGTAATTTGATAGCGTAAGCAGTAAAAAATAATGATTAGAGAAGAAAACTAAAATATTAATGAGTATATAAAATAAAACTAATTTTTTTTTTTCAACCACTAGCTTAAATACTAAAAGTAAAGAGTTTTAATGCACTATTTTATTTTTTATTTTTTTTTTATCGTTCAATTTTTCTCGTTGTCATGCAATTTTTTTCTCAAAAAAAATTTTTTTCAAATAAAATTAAAAAAAAAAAAAAACTATTTCCAAACACTAAATTTCCTTCTGTTTGATTATTTTTTGTTTGTTTTATAAATATCTACAAATTGTACTTCGCTCAATAAATATTGCGGCACCATTATTTTTATAGATCAGAAAAATATGTATGTTGGTAATCAAAGTTTTAATTATAAATTGACATAAAAAATAAAATTGCTTTATTATTTAGTAATATTTTATAATAAAGCTTTCCGCCATTACTTCGTATCTCTTAATGGAATTATCCTCCAAACACATTTTTTTTTATAGAAAAATTTCGAATTGTTACCATAAAGTTTTTGAATTGAATGCAATTGGCAATTTTTTTCGTTCGTTTGCCCAACAAATTTCATCGAATTGTATATTTTTTCAATTTTCAGGCCTAATATTTTGTTCCGATAAAAAAGTATATATAGGATTTTTTTTTTTTTTTTTTTGTATTTACAATCTTTCTCAAAGTTTATGAACCGAATTACGATTCCCTTCTTATTGCTTATGATAAAAAAATAGGCTTTTTCTCTTTTGGAATGAAAGCAAAATAAATAAATCAAAATTTTCCATAAAAAAAAAACCTGTGTAAAGCTTCATGGAGAACAATTAATAGTTATGGAGTTCTAATTATTATTTTCGGAGCATAATGGCAAAGCTCAATAAGCGTATTTAAAAAATGTTCCAACATACTATAATTTCTGTTTTTTTTTTTCGGATCTATAATAGAAAAAATTTCGAAATATTTTGACACACAAATTTTTTACAAATGCGCATTTTATTTTGTATTTTTTGTTTTACTGTACAAAAAGAAAACTTAGTTCGATATCAGAGGCGGTGAAAAAAAAAACTGAGGGGTTTATTATTATTATATGGAGACAAGATATTTTTTTGTTGAAAATTCACAGCACAATTTTTTTCCAATCTTCTTTAGCTACCCCCCTCTTTATTTATTTATTTTTTTGGAACAACACCGCATTTCACAACATTTTTTTTAAGTAGCATTTTATTTTTTTAGGTTTTATTTATTTTTTTTTTTAAAAACTTACTAAAATAATCAAAATGAGACTGATAATTAGTTCGTTTATGGTAGTTTGAATCGTACGATTAAAATTATACGTTACACTGGCTGAAATTTTTATAGGAAAATTGTTTTCGATATCGCATAAGAGTGAAAATAAAAGAATTGCATTCAAACTCAATTTCGATTTTCGAACTACGAGGGTGATCGGAAAAGGTTTCCGACTTCAACGACAAGATAACAGCACTCATTAAATGCTAGTGAATATATATATTAGTGCATGTTTTGACAGTTACTCACCAAAATTTCTGTCATTTTGGACGCGTAGTGATGTATATTTGACAGTCGTTTGAGTGAGTCGATGTGTTTTTGTGAAAATGGAAGAAATTGAATTGAACTGTCATTCAATTTTTGGTTGGGTTGGGGAACTCAAACGACTGTCAAATAATAACTACGCGTCCAAAATAGCTGAAGAAATCTTGGTAACTATCGAAAGATGCACAACTACATTCACTAGCTTCGTGGTCGGGAATTTTTCAAACCACTCTCATTGAAGTCCTGAAGAGCAAAAAAAAACAATTCAAAATTACCTTAAGATTCTCCAATTTTAATCACAATAGATTTTAACTGAAACATTTTAGAATATAAACCGATTCCAGGAAGTTACTTTTTTGTTACAATACTGAGCATTTTTTATATATAGAATGTACGAAAACAAATGATGATAGAGAAAAAGGTTCTAAATAGAAAATTTCTTGATTAAATTTGTAACTATAATAAACGAATGTTGTTTAGCAATCATTTCCTGAATCCAAGGGAGAAAATATTTAATTTAAAATAGTAAGACCATGATCGGGTAATTCAGAAATCTAGTAAATTTAGTTCCATGTAAGAAAATCGACCAGTAAGCTAACATCTCAAATCAGAATCCTTTATCTTCTCGGTACTGATATTGCTAGTAAAATTATACCCATTCGATTAAAACTACCGGAAAAAGAACAAATTTTTCTATTGCTTATTTTCCCTCTCTTAAAATTGAGATTCATTATCGACATATAAAAAAAAATCACTTTTTGTTAAAGTTACCCCCCTTCCTCCCTCTCCCGTCAGTCTTCATTTTGATTTAAAAAAAAAAAAATTATATAAATTTTTAGAGCCTAATTGTTTTTTTTTTTTTAAAGCATTTTTTTTAATGTTTAGATTTGATTGATTCGACGATAATTAAACTTAACGGTATTAGAGACGTTAGAAAACTAAGCATTATTTAAATGGCGATTTTTTTTTAAATTTATTTCACACAATTTGAAATTTAGTTCCGTGTTTCTCTTCTATTGTCTGTGACACACAGTAACTCAGTCTATATACTATACACAATTTTTAAGTTTGATCTGTCGTATCTTCTTCTAGACCACGTTAAGCAGTGACATAAATATACACACTCGAATGTCTCGAATTTATTTCAAATTAAAAACACAACAGCGCTATGGTTTAAATTTAACAAGTGGTATATTTTTTGACGCTAAACATTTATCGCACACCCATTCTGCATACACTTCGGCAGTTAATAGTTGATAAGCACCTTCCGTTAAGCCCGTACAACTTCTACAAAAAAGAAAATATAAATATTAGATCTGAAATTTTAAAAACAAAAATATTTGTTTATTATTGACCAGAAAATAAAATTTAACCGAGCATCTACAACAAAATTCGTATTCAAAAGATCAAAATACTTTAGAAGATTTGGATAGAGCCATTAAATTAAAGTTGAGCACTGAGGAGTACCTCTCGTATGAATAAACATTAAAATGTCATTAGATTGCGTTGAGTAATCGTCGCTCTAAATATCCCAATTATAATAACTGCATCTTAATGCCAATAAGGCTATTTTATGGAATTGAATAACCAACTTAATTAATCACGCCTCGTTAGCGTTTTCTTAATCCTCAAAATAGTTGAAGAGTTTGGCAACCTAAAGTACCACTTATAAAAGAGTTCCTTTTAGATGAGTAGTTGATCTTTTAGTTAGCCTAAGTGTTTCCTATTCTCAAACTTATCAACTTTTTAATTTTATTCCGAAAAATGCAAATATAGACAAAATCATTCATCAAAATTAAATTTTTTTTCAGATTAAAATAAATGACATGGAAATGAAATTATGATATTTATTTATTGAGTATTCAAGAAGCGGCCCCCAGGTCTCTTATTGTGTCCACATTCCAAAATAAAAACACTACTATTTTTTAGTAAAATTTAATAAAACAATTGTTTGTATCTTGTATTGTTTTTGAACTATGTAATGTTATTTGTCAATGGTGTAATTTAATTACATTTTCAAAAATAAATTTTATAAAGGTTTTATTATATTTGTTTATTTACTAAGCCAAATTTCCATTTTTTTTTATGTTCAAAAATTTGATTAAATGTCATAGGCAAGGTTCTGACTTTTGAAAAAATTCAAAATTCTCTAAAAAAAAAACTATTATTTTTCTCATTATATAGATAGATAAAATTTCGTATAACCTGTGCTAAACAAAAATTAAAACTTACCTATGAAACCAAAAATTACATCCAGATTCACATAATATTGCTTGATCGTTATCATGTACTTCTTTATGACATACCCCACATGGATAAATGGGAGGTGCATTTGGATTTTGTGGATTAAATACCATTGGTTGATCGGCGGGGTACACCTTACCAGCTGATACCGATAATGATTTTGCTACAGATGAACCATACATGCCACCCCCACCGCCCATCATATGAGGAGGGGGTCCATTACCACCTCCGGGTCCCATACCACCGCCAGGTCCCATTCCACCGCCAGGACCCATTCCACCACCAGGTCCCATTCCTCCTCCAGGCCCCATTCCACCTCCTGGGCCCATACCACCGCCTGGACCCATACCACCGCCTGGACCCATACCACCACCTGGACCCATACCACCACCAGGACCCATACCACCACCAGGGCCCATACCACCACCAGGGCCCATACCTCCACCGGGTCCCATACCACTCATCATATGGTGACCAGGACCACCACCCATATTCGGTCCACTATTCATATTTGGACCACCCATCATTTGATTAGAATTAGAGTTCATGAAATTAGGCGGAGGTCCCATATTTGAATTTGGACCTCCATGATGGTGATGATGTTGCATATGATGATTCATTCCAGGTCCACCTCCCATAGGACCACCAGGACCCATAGGACCACCAGGACCCATAGGACCACCGGGACCCATAGGTCCACCTGGACCCGACATAGGCCCTCCACCCCCACAATGTGGTGATCCTGCACTTCTCATTTGGTTTAACATCATTTGATGTTGTGACGTTGGTGGCATCCCACTCATTCCACTATTTGGCCCACTCCCTTGACCACCTGGTGTACCCATAACTCCCCCACTAGCACTATTTACAGAATTCATTGTACTTGTGTTTGTGATTGGACCTATTTGATTTAAATGAGTATTGATACTAGGAGGTCCTGAGCCAGGACCTCCAGGACCAACACCACCACTATTATTATGACTCACATTACAGTTCATATGCTGAGGTCCAGGACCAACACTATTAGCACTATTATTATTATTCATTGACATCGCCATTGATGTTGATATTGACGTCGGTGTTTGATTCATTGATCCAGGAGGTGGTGGAGGCCCTAAAGAACTAGGCCCCGTACTAACTGTTGGAGGGCACGCACCACCACCTCCTCCTCCATTGTTCGGACCAATATTTAAAGGACTACTTGGTGGATGTCGCATTTGATTCATCGATTGTTGATTAGGACCACTTGGACTTGGTCCACCAGTTCGTTGTTGTTGAGATTGGGGTTGTGATTGTTGCTGTGATGGACTTGGTCCACCTGGTCCAATGTGATGATTATGTGGGCCACCCATATTCATCATTGATGGACCATTTGGCCCACCCATTGAATTTGGTTGATTTGACATCATCGGGCCATTGTTCATTCTAGGTCCTAATGGACTATTTTGCATCATACCTAAGGGACTATTTGCTGCACTCATCGTAGGTCCATTCATTTGTGGTCCCATACACATTGAGGATTGTGGACCATTTGGACCATTCATTTGCATTGGTCCGTTATTCATATGCGCTGATTGCATACCACCCATTGGACTATTATTATTCATTCCTGGACCACCCATAGGACCGCCACCATGTTGCACCATCTGTTGTGGTGGTCCATTATTGCTATTCATTGAAATTGGACTATGTAATTGAGGGACAATATTCATGGGACTACCCATTGGTGGAACCATGGAATTCATTGGAGATCCCATCGGGCCACCGCTTAACGGCCGCCCGCAATGTACATTACCGCCGCTGGAACCCATTGGTGAACCCATGGGTGCCATACCATGCATTGGACTCATTGGTCCCATTAAACCTGGTGATCGCATTGGACCACCCCCGCCACCCATGGGTGATGGTATTCCGACCATTTGATGATGGCTCATTTGGTTCATACCTGGTGGACCCCCAACCATGCCTGGTGGGGGTCCCATGCCACGCATCATGTTATGATGTGCCGCAGACATCATACTGCTAGTATTTTGTACAACAGGTGTGTCGTCGAATGGATTACTTGCAACGACCGTATCTCCGTATCCAGTAGGCGCTGGAGGTAAAAGATCTTGCATTGTTGGTGGAGGTTGTTGTGGAGTTGCTATTGCAGCCGCTGCCGCTGCACTATTACTTGCATTTTTTCGTCGTTTCTTTGCACTTGGTGGTGGCTCCAAAGCCGGCCCTGATAGCCGGTATGGCGCCATATGCGCCATTTTAGTAAAATCGTTAAACACTATTATGAAGATTGTTCCAGGTTTTCGTAATCCATTTCAGTAGATGGTAGAATGCTAAAAAAGTATGAAAAATTGATTATTGACGATATGAAATTTATTTTATTTCAGTCACACACAACTGAAGGCCGAAAATACATTTGCCAAATAATAAACATGTTTATTATTTGAAATTTATGCAATTTCAGTATAACATTAAATTTACTTAAAATCCTGTATGGCCATAAACTTCTAGACATTTCAACTGAAAATTTTGTTACCTAATATCACTTCTTAAGAGTCGTATTAGGTAATCAAGTTCCAAGCCACAACAACCTACCCAACGGTTTAAGAAAGAATAGTACAATTAAATCCCTTAAAAGTTTACGATTAAAACGGGAAAAAACAAATTTACGATTAAAACGGGAAAAAACAAAATCTATTTTAGTCATTTAGTTAAATCCATAAAAGAGTTCTAGAAATAATATTCTTTCAATAGAAAGTTGTATATCTCAAAATAAATGAATTTTACTAAAAGCTATTTTCCATACGGTTTGGAAAAAAATCAAAATATAATTTTTAAATTTTTCATCTACTTAAATAACGTGATTGAGAAATTAATAGAAACTTATTGTATAGACTACATTATCTGCAAAGATCAAAACTCGGTTTTACTATAACATTAAACCATAATAACCATAACGTCTGTAGCACTCAGTATTAATCAAATAAACAATTGAATGTCAATTTATTAAACCATAATTTCCCATTGAATCATGTTGTGATCCAAAAACAATGTATTTCCAGGGAAATAAAGGAAAATCTTCTAATAAAAAAACCATTATTATATTAAAACAAAACTCGATCACCTAACCTTAAACACGTTATTTTCATAGAATATTTGATAAAAAGGATATCACAAAGCCCCAAAAAAATATATTCTAAAAATAACAACAAAAAAATTACGTACGATAACATTTTTAGTTTTTATGCTTGAACAAAAAAAATTTAATAATCTTTCGGTCGGTTCTTCATGTCACTTTTTTTTATTAATAATGTGAAATAGTAGATTGAATAATAACTTTACTTAAGCCTAGCATTTAAGCAAATAATTTTTGATTGAAAACTCTAATAAACACACAACTATTACACCATAATTCATTGATAATTGATTTAATAAATATTATATGCATCCATTTTTGTTATATTTTGATAATAGTTTTTTTGTTCTATATAAAAAAGTATTTAGGTAAAATTTTTTTAATATTATAAATGAGAATAACTTTTGTATACAACGCACGCCACATTTGTGACATTGCATTTCATGTTTTCAAAACTAGATGGCAATGTATGTCTTGTGTTTTATTTATGAATTATTTTTAAAATAACTTTCGATCACACTTTCGATTGTATTATTAAGTACTTAAAGTTAATTTCGAAACCTATAAGCTAAAATTAAATAAATCTATATTTGTGACAAAATTTCTTTAAATTACTTTACAAATTAGACCATTAAATTTTCAATGGTTTAGAAAAACCAAATTATATTATAATTTTATTTACCAAACTAAAAGTAATTTCATTATTAGATACATAATATCATATCTCATTTATTCCTCTCAATAATTTTAGTCGTTAAAAACAATTATTTGGTTTATATTTTTTACAATGTTTTTATTTAAAAAAAAAAAGATTGTGCCACAAGTTTTAATTTTCCCACAGTTTAAGCAGCCGTTGTCATAAACTTCAGAAGCACACGATGGACTGGATATCTTTGGTTAAGTATTCGCAAATATGAGAATATCAATTTTTTTGTTACATTATTCAACATATAAATCGAATTCTTTAAAATATCTCATAAATTGCGTTTTATGATATTTTAAACTGAAATATTCTACAAATTATAAAAGTATTATAACTGTCCCTAATACAAATACTCGCAGCAATACTCTAAACAAAATATACCATTGATAAGATAAAAGTTTGCAGTCTAAATTTTTTCTATAACATCCTTGGGCTTGCTTATTGAAGTATCGTGGTATGTTTACAATTTTTTGAAAATAACACGTGAAAATATTAATTTTGAGTAGAAATATTAATTTTGAATAAAATGACTTTGAAAGAAAGTCCACAAGATAGTGATATCGATGTAAGTAATAATTTGTTTCTATTTTTTATTTAAATAAATTATTCCAAACTGTGAATTTTTTATTTTCTTAGTTTATTTAGGTTATTTCCTAAAGACTCTTAATATTTAAAATTTTTTGTAGTCGATAGTAAATTCAGAAGATGAATCAACTGAAGAAATATCAGAGGAACTTGAAAAATCTGGCACCAAACGAAAAAGAGATGCCACAAACGAAGGAACATCTAAAAAGAAAAATAAAAAATTATTCCAACCACCTACTGTAGAAGAATTAAATGAGTTACGTGAAACAGAAAATTTATTTAATTCGAATTTATTTCGATTACAAATCGAAGAAATTCTTAAAGAAATTACTCTCGAACATAAACATCAACAACAAATAAATAGTTTCTTTAATAATTTAAAAAAATTCGTGGATGAAATTCCCGACTCAAATGAGTATCAATTAAATGATTTGAGTTTTTTGAATAAATACCAAATTAAGTTACCTTTATTCGAATTACCGACACAAACTCGTGGATTTTTTAAATTTATTAAACCTAAAAGTATTGAAATATATCGATTACATCAATCGAATTGCACGATATTAAGACGTCGAGACATAACAATTGATATTAATTTAGAAATACCTTTAAAATGTTTCCAAAAAACCGATGCTGTAAATGGGCTATTTTTATTAAAACGGGCTATTTATCTGGGATATTTAGCATCGAAATTACGCAAAAATAAAAAATTTCATTCAGGACGCGTTGCTTTATGTTACACATTTCAAAATGGCAATCATTTGAAACCACTATTATTAATACGTTATAATTCTCATATCGAATTTCGTATTCATGTAACAATTGAAAAGAATTTGTTAAAATACTCAAAATTTAATCCGTTAAAGAATAACGTACAGGGTGTTTGGTTTTTTGAGCATGATGATAACTTTGAGTCTTCAACACCGTTTTATAATAGTTGTATTCTAGAAGATTTAACTTCAAAAGAGAATAACCAAACTTTATATGAATGTTTAAAAGATTCAAAAAATATTCAAGATGGTTTGAAGTTATTACAAGTATGGCTAAGACAACGAGATTTGGATATTGGATTTGGAGGATTTACAGCAGATTTAATGGCTATGTATATCGTGTATTTGATTAAAACGAAGAAATTGAATAATGCAATGAGCAGCTATCAAGTTGTACGGAATGTTTGGGTGAATTTAGGTAAGTTATCGGGCGATTTAAAATTTTATTGGTAATTGTTCAACGAAATAAAATAAAAAATTTCAATGCAATTTTTCAATGCCTCACTTTAATTTCATTAATTTAATGAATTATTTGAAGTATTTCAATTCTTTTGGAAGCAATTTTGGAGATAATTTGACTTTTTGTATGGTACACGTTTAATGGTGAAGGAGAGGATTGGAGTTTGATATTTTAGTATATGACAATAGAATAAATCATTATATTTCCTCGAATAGGAGACAGCCATTGGACAGAACGAGGTCAAGGAATTACATTATCAAATATTAAAAAAGAAAATCAAGCCGATTTGGAAGAGTTTCATAATCATTTTCCAGTAGTGTTTATCGACGTAACCGGTTTCTATAATTTAGCTGCATTTTTAAATCCAAATATATATTTAAAAGTTTGTACAGAGTGTAAAAAAGCTGTGCAGTATTTGGATGATACATATAATGTAAATAATTTTCGTCATTTGTTTACCGAAAAAATGCAATTTCATCAACAATACGATCAAATTGTAAAGTAAGTTTGAAATATATTCAATTTTTAAATTTAAAAAACCTTCTAAAGTAGCCTATAGACGTTTAATATTTTTGTTTATCCGTTTTTAATTATGAATATCACATTTCAAGGGCAAAATAAATTTAAAATTTCCCGTTTTATAAACTAATCTTAATTACTATGCTGATTATATTGTCTGCATCGAGTGATATGTTAATAGAAGCTTGTGGCAATTTAATTGGATTTCTTTTTTAATTAAAATTATACTTCTTTAGGGAATGAAAGCCGTATAATAAAAAGATACCATAATACTGTTAAGTAGTAAGGACTAATTTAGTGACTTTTTTACTAACATTATTATTATCTGACGAAAAAGACAAAATGGAAAGCTAAAAAGTCGGATTGAGATTTTAAGTCTTTCTATTTGTAGAAACATTTGATCTACTTATTTACAATCTATTCAGTTGCGGTGAAAAATACTAAACGTTTGTGGGTTGCTTAAGAAATAAAAATCAACTCATTAGAGTAAATTTGTAACTTTTCTTTCAGAGTAAATATTGAGAACGTAAAATTTTACGATACTTTAATCGAGCGTCATGAACGATTAGATTATATGACTTTCAAGCACCCACTATGGTTAAAGCAAATCACAAATGTTTTAACTAAAGGTCTTTCAGATCGTCTAACTCAATTATGTCCAAAATTAAACGTACCTCTCGAATGGGATATAGCTGAATCGATACCATCGATTGATGATGTCAATTGGATTATAATTGGTCTCAATTTAAACGAAGAGAAAGCATTTAATAAAATTGAAAAAGGTCCGATAGCAAATTTACCTGAAGCTATTGAATTTCGTGAATTTTGGGGCAAAGATAAAACTGAAATACGTCGTTTTAATGATGGTTCAATAATGGAATGTATTATATGGGATTCAACTGATACGAATAAATTAACACGTCGTGATATTTGTACGAAAATTATTAATTATATATTAGAGACGAAATTATTTATTAAATCAAATCGAATTCAACATATTTGTGATGAATTTATGCAATTAGATGAAGAGGATTCACATGATTTATCCTTAAGGATAATACAATCGTATGATTATTTAGTGAAAAAATTACGTAATTTAAAAAATATACCATTGGACATAACAGCAGCGCAAGGTGCTTCAAGTGTATTCAGGTAACTTTCTGTGCTTCAAATGTACTGAGTATTTAATCATAATATCTCAAATACTAAGTTGCTCTAAATAACCTTTTTTACAAATTTTTTATTATTAGTTATACAGATGTAAATCCCGCAGCCACAATTACAAAAATTCTTCCAAAACAAAATAAATTAAATAAGAAAATTAAACCAGAAATTTATAAAAGTATAAATCCATTCGATGTTGTTCTACATTTGGGTAAGTTTGAATTTATTTATTATTCTTTCTCTTTATACGTCTGCTTGTTAGTGTGCGCCGAAATCAATTAGCCTTCCCCAAACAAGTGACGACGGTGTTCTGTACATTATCTTTAATTTTGTACTTAAGATAAGGAAAACATAACTTCTGAAAATACGGGCTAAAATTAATGTCTCTTTAAATTGCGTTTCACCATTCGTAACGTTTGTATTTTGACAGTCTAAATAGTTAAATACTGCATCATTTTCTGGGTAAAATCTTAATACTTGATATTTTAGCATTAAGCGGTAAATGGCCAACAAATTTACAAGCATTGCAACATTTAAAAGTAGCATTTTATTTAAAAATTGCAAAACAATTAGAAACTGTGCATAAAATCAAATGTTTTGTTCATACAAAATATGTGGATGTTGTTCATGATGATTGGATTTTTCGTTTACATCTTTTAATTACTAAAGAAATTGCATTAATGAAAAAAATGGTGGATACTGAAGAAGCCGGTCTTGTAAAATATCGTGATACCGAAGAAAGTTTACAAATGGAACGTCAATTAATACATTTACCAAAATTAACAAGTGCTTTATTAGGGTAAGTTTATTTTAAAAAATATTTGCTAAAAACAATTAAATAAATGCAGAATTACCAAATTTGACGTTGCAGAAGTTGTGGTGAGTGACAAAAAAATCAGCATTTTCTAAAAGTTGATTTTTTATATTATGACACAAATATGGTGTAAAGAATAACCTACTGTCAACCGTTAGCGTTTGCCGGGGGCGAGTATTAAAGTTGTAAAAAACTATGTACGTTGCAACTAATTTCTAATAGCTGAAAAGTTAATTGTGAGCAATAGTTACTATAGTAACTAAAAATTAGTTTTAAAATGGTCAGTCATGAGCATTTTGTAATCTGGGTATCATTTAAAATATAATTAGAATTAAAAAATACATAACACTTCATTAATTTGAACACTAATTTTTAGTTAATATTGATCGCAATTCACTTTTCAGCTTTTAGAAAGTAGTTGCAACTAGCATGATTTTTTTTACAACTTTAATGCCGCCACCCCACCGGTATACGTTAACAAATCAGACTGACAGTATGCAATTTCTCTATACCATATATGTCATAATATCAAAAAATCAATCTTTATGAAATGCTTCTTTTTGTCACTCACCTCTTCGGCTATACCAAATTCAAGATTCTTAAATCAATCTTTCAAGTTTCAAATAGAATAATTTCTTTTGCAGTATACACAGTCAGTATATATCGTACAGTGCAGCAGCACGACTAACGAAACGTTGGTTATGCTCACAATTGTTAGACAATGACCATATTCCAGATGTAGTGACGGATTTAATAATCGCTTCTTTGTATGTCACTCCAGAACCGTACGATGTACCAAAATTACCACAAATTGCATTTATACGTTTCTTACAAAAAATTGTTAATACAGATTGGCAAATGGATCCGTTTATTGTGAATTTCAATAATGAATTAACAAGTAAGTGGGAATTTAAATTGTTCATAGGAATCGTCTTTATATTTCTGGTTTATTTTTATAGTTAATAAAATATTCGAAAGTATAAGTTAAACTTTAGAAAAATTTTCACGTTTTTCTTTAGATTATATTTTACGTTAGGTCAAAATTAATTTAAGTAATGATTTCAAATGAAACTTTTCTCCGAAGAAGTTTTTAGAAATTCAACACAACGATTAAAAAATATTACACAAGCTATAACATTCATATTTAATTTGTACCAAACGAATTCGATAAAAAAAAACTTGAATATGTACAAATGATAATAATTGATTATAGGTACTGAAATTAATGAAATTCATACAACATTTACAAAAAATCGACAAACATTACCACCAATGTTTATAATCACTCCGTACGACCAAGGAAAATCAATATGGACCCGAGTGGTACCTACTGTAAACATATTATTACGTTTGCAAGTATTAGCAAAACAAACACTTGAATTTATGAATAATTATGTTTATCAGGCTCCTGGACGACCCTACAACAATTTTGAAGTAAGTAGTAATTATATCCTCAGCGATTTTATGTCCCAAAAGAAATTTTATTAAAGTTTAGAATAAAAATTTTTTGGTAATTTTTAGCAATTATTTAAAGCATCCTTAAGCGGGTACAACGTTATCATTAAATTAAAAGCAACGATTTCGAAACAAAAAACATCGTCTTCCAAAGTCGGAAATCAGTTTAAGGATAACACAATAATTGCTGCAAATCCAATCGAATCATATTTAAATGATTTAAGACAATTTTACGATGAGTATGCTTTATTTTTCCATAATCCACATGGTGGGAATGTTATAGCGGTTTTATGGAAACCTCCAGCATTCAAAGAACGTGAATTTAAGGTAACCAATTGAAACTTAATTCGAAATTTTGAGCAATTTATCGTGAAAGCTTAAAATATAGAATCATGAGACCACTTTTATTCAGGAATTAAGGCAAATCATTAAAGAATTTCTAAATTAGCTGTTAATTGTTAAAAATTTTGTTTTTAGGTCTCACATATAAATGGACGAAAATTAAGTATAGAAAATAATGACATACCGAATTTAATTATAAATAAAGATGCGATTTTAGATGATTTTCGAATATTAGGCTCAGGTTTAATTGAATCTGTTGAAGAAATGACGTAGGGGAAAATAAATAAAAAAATGAATTATTTAATAAAATAAATGTACAAAAATGTATTTTTTTTAAATTAAATATATATAAATATAATAATCAATTATTAACGATTTAAATTAACCATTGTTTGTTGTAATTCTTGATTTAATTTTATTATCACTGGATCCTGTTCACTGTAACTTCCTGTACGTAATAATGCATCACGTTCCTCAATTAACATTGCAATTTTCTCTTCGGTATTCATTTCCAATAAATCAGGTCTATAAAACAAATCATCAATTATTTTTATGAAAACATCCTTAAAAATTTGTATAGAAGGCATCTGATTGATTATATTCTATATAGTACAAAAAACAACTTGGAACAGGGCAGTTTTTTGCCCAAGGACTTTATGTATCGTTACGAGATCACATCAACAAAAGTTAATTTAAAAATTACTATACATCCACCCTTAATTTCGAGAGATCGCATGCAACATAACGGTTTACAGAAAATTTATTCATATAATTTTTCGATAGCTTTGAACCAATCCGTTGAATTTGCTCATAAAAAACTTAATATATTTTGTAAAAAATTGATAAAAAAATGAATATTTACTGACCTGCTTGTAGTATAATTAAAATTTTCTTCGTCAAAATTAAAAGATTGAATATTTTGTTCAGACATTTTTAAATAATGTAAATCAGATCGAATTTGTGATAATACATTTCGATCTTTTGTCATTTCTGCTTCTTCTTCATTAAGAATATTCTTTAATCTGAAATATTAAACAAAATTATTTTTTTTAATTATCCAAATAAAACTTCCACAATTCTTAAATTATTTACCCTAAACTAGATAATTCTTGTTTATTAAGACGTATTTGTGTTTGTAGTTGTTTTTGGTGTTCAGCTTTCATACGATGAATTTCTCGAACAGCTTTACCCCATTCTTCTTTGAAAAATGCTTTTGATTTAATGCTTGCTTCTAATTTTTCTTCCAAACCTTTCTAATTTGAAATTATATTGAAAAATTTAATCTTTTTTTTTTCGAAATAAGCGAAATTTTTGTTATTTCAGCACTATAAAAAAACTGAAATAACAAAAATTTTAAAAAATAGGGGAATCTGTGTTAAGAGCCCTACCAAACATAAAGAAAAGTCTGGAAAGATTCCGACCGTCAATAAAAGCTATTTTGGACGCGTAATTGTTATTACAATTCGATTCATGTTTTTCCAACTTCACAAAAACACTCACATCGTTGAAATCTTGGTGAGTAACTGTCAAAAGTAGACAACTACATTCACTGGTTTTTATTGACGAGGATACTATCCTACTCTTGAAGCTGAAGCAGCCCAAATTCCAGTAAACGAAACCATATATTTTCGAATAACAAAATTTTCTATTTCTAAGTCTTGAAATACATTATTAGACAAACCTGTTCCTTTAATAATGTTGCAGTTTGGTCCCTAGTTAAACTTGATTTTCTTAAATCATTTAATTGTGCTTCGTGCTTTTTAATTGTATCTTTCAGTAATGCATTTTCACGTTCTAGCGCACTAATTTTCTCTGTTAATTCTAAATTTTCATTTTTTATAACATTTAACTAAAAAATTTCGAAAATTTTTATTAATACATAAAATAGCATCTACAGAACGTGTCCATAAAATATTACATTATAAGGCTGACCGTATACGATAAAATTTCCTGATGAAATTCTTATCCAACACGGTCAGAAAATCATAGAAATTCTATTAATGTGTGAAGTCTAATGTAAAATATATGCTCAGAATGTTCCTCCTTCCTCGATACCTCCTCCAATGCCTATTTGTGTATATATTTTATGGATAACGCCCGTAAACTTTCTCCGAGGTTAGCTGAACGTAACACTCTTTGTGATATGCTAATAATCTTGAAAAATTTGAAAATTATATAGATTTATTAAAATCAACGTACTTTATGAATATAATCATCTTCTAAACGCCGAGTTGCTTCTCGAAGATCTTGATGTTTTATTCCGAAACTTTGTTCTAATTCTTCTCTCAATTTTTTAAACTGAAAGTTTATGAACAAACAAACAGAATTTTAATATTTATAAACTTAAATTATTTATTGGGTTTTAAAAATTTGAGCTTGACATTCAAAAAAAATTTTCTTTTTTTGGATTTTGCACGGTAATTATGGTCTAAGAAGTATAAATATAACAATTAGATGTTCATGAAGTAAAGTTTAATTACCTTATTTTCAGCGTCTAAATGTTTCAAAGATCGTATCCGTTGTTCTTCTGTTGCTTTTGATAAATTCGATGCAAGAATACGGCATTTTTCAACACCATGACTTAATTTCGCTTCCAATTCCGCTCTACGAGCATTCCATTCATTGCTTAACAATAGTAATCGTGATTCTTCTTTACGTTTTAATTCAACTTTAAACATTTCTTGTTGACGTTCTTTCCAATCTTCTAGCTCTTCTACAAGTTTATACGCAATACGTTCGTCTAAGATTGGTGGACCCAAAACATTATATGAATTTAGAGAATCTTTATTCTGTTTTATTCCATAATCTTCCATAAAAATGGAAATTTTAATTTCGCCTACGATTGCTTTAGTTATTGGTTCTAGTAAATTTGCTGAATAATCAACGTTCGTCTCTTGTTGGAAAAGTAAACTTGTATCCAATGACGTTTCACCTGTTAAAATATAAGAAGAGATAGACAATGACAACTTCTAGGAAAGAAGAAAATTAGGACAAATACAAATTTTTTTACCTAATAATGTAGGAAATTTTGTATCATTTGAATTACTTCGTTCACATAACGAAATTTTCGGAGGCCATGCTAACAATAAACGTCCAATTTCTTCTGGCGTAGACACAAAATTAATACGACACTTAACATTATCATGTAAACTTATTGTATCTTGAAAATCTGTAACATATATGCCTGGATGTGTGGAATATATAACTTCAGCAGCTTTTGGATGATGAAATATTATCTGGATATGTTTGTTTAAGCACTTGGCATTATTCTGGAGTGTAAGTGTCTTTACAGCAATATTTAATCCATAATGATGATAGACTTCAAGTTGATCTCGATTTGAATCTGTGATTGTTCGTGGCGATAGAGTTAAACTACCGATCAAGCCTGGTTTTAAGGCACTGTCTGTTGATTGTGTTACATGTGGAAAATTCGTATTTGTGTTAGGATCGAAAATATTTCCAGTTGATGCTGAACATGGTGCTCCAGATGGTTTCGGGGGAATTTTATTGAATACATCGTCAGTGATATTTGTTGGATTATAATCACCAGCTTCATTTAATATACTGGAATAAAATTATAACTTATTTTGAAGAACAAAACCAGAATTCCATTACTAGGAAAAGTTTATACAATAATTTTACCGTGGTGTAGGCTCCTGATAACAACTGCTGACTGCTTTTGGTTCCAAACCAGTTAAACTTGTGCTACGTAATGTTACATCACGCATTGTATCACCATTTTCATGTAAATCAATTGTGCTTCGTGTACGTGACGTTAGTTGATTGTTGCTACATTTTGTATCGACACCTTCTTCATTACAAACTGTGTCTCCACTATTTAGTGTTTGCTATAACAAAAGAAAAAAGAAATTTAATTTATTTTCTACGATACAAATAACACTCCAAAAGAAACATAGTTTGCAATAGTGAATTTTTGCCTGCTAATAATCAAATTTATGAAACTACTGAAAAGCGAAGTCCCTCCGTCACTGCATTATAGCTTTCTATTCGAAGCTAAGCTGTTTTCTATTTTAACCACCAAAATTGTTTAATTTCAACAATATTTTCTCGAAACATCAGACCACTTTAGGTAGTTGAGAGTCCAGAAATGAGAATTGTTTATAAATACTTCGAAGAACCGAATCTCTTTCTAATTAATTAGCATAATGAAACTAAACTACGTGCCGGAACTGTAGCGTAAATGAAAACGGGTATTTTCGTGTAGTGGAAAATATTTAAATTATGAAATTTGACAAAAATTAAAATTTATGTAGGAATGAATATACTTAAATATTCTGAATTTGAGATATAAAAGCACATAATCGTTTTATTACATTAAAATTATAGGTCGATATTTTTTACCTTATTAACACGTGACATAAAACACGAGCTGTACAATCTAAACAGTTATTTTACTTAAAATGTTCTACCTATATTACGTCACAAAAATAGCAGACAGCGTTTTTATGGGAATAGAAAAGATTTTAATTTTATGGCAAGAAATCTGGTTTATTTAGCGAAAATATTTTTTTTTTTGTGGCCTTTTATTAAGAAACAAACTTTATTATTTTTTTAATATAGTGATTCTAAATGTGATAATATAGATAAAAAATGACTTTCAATACGCTTACGTATGACTTACGACATTTGACTTACCACTTTTATTGCAGAACGGGGCTTAAATGGAAATTCTCTAGAAAAATTTACGTAAATAAATTACCATAAAATCGTACCTTTGGTGGTTGAACATATTTTAATTTCACTTCCATATTAATAAATGGTTTACGCCCAAGCATATCTGTTGGTGTACGACCTCCATGTGTTGTATGTAAATAACATCGTTGATTCTGTGTCACAGTATTATTAATTGCATAACGTGTAAAGAATTCCGTTAATTTTTCCGTAGGTACTAAATTTTTTAATTCCATATTTGCATAACCAATTTCTTCAGTTCCACATATTAATTTTAAAAACATTAAAGAGACTTCAGTAAAATAGATTTTTAGTAAACGTAATGAGCTACGTAAACGTAAAACAATTTTTTCATTTAGCGTACATGGTTCGGATAAATTTTTATTAAATGGTTTTGTTTGTATCGCATGTCCAAATATTGAATACCAAAATGAATAATTTCTTGTTGATTCTGTTTCATCGGCAGATGGTTGGTGGGAATCTGTGAGAAGCTAGAAAATCACAAAAATTTTACAGGACTATCCAAAAAAGGTGTATCATATTTTCGGAATTCAAGGTTTTAAGATAAGAGGGAAGCTGCAGCTATGTCCCTTGCACATAGACTTTTTGGTTCTCTGTACCCTCTATTAGAACACTCCATCACCTGAAGGTCACGATGCGTTCTGTCTCAAGCTGCAGTGAAAGAACCATCCAGAGCACGTGACGCCATCGGATCTTATCGAGACCAGTAGCCACGCAAAAAGATTCTCCGCAGTAATTGTTCCCATAATAAATGGATCTAGAGATTCAGACCCGAGCCTTCTATATCTAACCTTGAAACTCCTTGAAGTTTTCTACAGTTGCCAATTACGTGAATAGAGGTTTCATCGTCGTCCAGACTTCTAAACTGTACTCTGGTCAGTTTCAACCGAGAACAGTTAAATAAATGGTATAGCTGTGGTAATACACAACTTAGCCTGTCGCATGCCATCCATGAAGTCCCAATAATCAACGTGCGATTGTCGAAACCAGTCCTTAATACAGGATATCACAAATGGAATAGGAATTGCAGGTTCAGGCGAGAGGTGTGTGTGTGTGACGACTCTTCTCGCACTATTAAATCTACTACCTCAATCCTTTTAATGACAGAGTGGCCGGAAACCCAACACAGTCAATATAAATTAAAAATTTTTTTGACTGGTCCACACTTACCATATCCAAATTTGTAGCAGTTCCAATTAAAATACTCAATAAAAATATATCTGTACATGTATCTTCTGAACCGATTTGTATAAGACCTTCTTCTGAACATAATCGTGGTACAATTGTTGGTACCCGACATTGAGCTCCTGGGCCATGTGGTGATGTATTTATTGCAGATGGTGAAACGATATTTGTTAAATTTTCACAACACGGATCTTCCTAAAATTCAAATAAACACCTGCATTTAAATGTAAAATTGAGCATTGAATCAAAGTTAAACTTACAGCATCATTTTTATTATCATCCTCAACGTAAAACGATAGCAATATTTCCGGTGCATGAGCTTTCGCTTCATTTTTAACACCCATTAATTTATTCCAACATTGTTTTATCTGCAATAAAGATTTAATTTTTAAATTTTATATCGTATTTTTAATTAAAAATAGGAGGATTATAAGACAAACATAATCCTTTCCAGCCAGCCGGTACTTAAAGACGTTCTCCAAGAAAATAAGTTTTCTTACAATCAGTAACGTTAGACAGATCTGGGTTCTCGGTCATTCTGATTTAAAAGAGAATATATTACCCCAGATAAGCCATTTAACTGTTCCCGGTTGAAACTGACCAAGATACAGTAAAGAAGCATAGTAGGTTCTGACAGGGTATTGTCAGAAGAACTGTCGGTTGAATTATAACCTTCTTAATTTGGGTACCTCAGATAATCCTATTTATAAGCCGTGTCTGGAAGACGATGAAACTTCTATTCTCGTCATTTGCACCTGTAGAAATCTCCAAGGTATTATATATAAAATGTTCGGGTCTGAAAATCTGAATCCATCCATTATGGAAACAATGGATGGATGCTGAATTGCTATTGAAGGCTATAAAAGGAAATTATTTTAATTTTTATTTCAGGTTAATCATGGAATAAAGTGACTTATAAAACATAAAACGAAATATACTCTGAAGACAATTCTGAATAAATTTTTAACTGCCATTTAATATGAAAGTTATAAATGCATTTGGCTGGAATCGATCCAAACTTACTTGTGATTCTTTCCCAGACGGTAATATTTGTATAGATCTTAAATTAAGCAATAAATATCCAATACGTTCTTTTCGATTTTGTTGATTCGTTGTAAAGCATTCTACTTTTAATGGTATATTACCCGTACGCATTCTGCAATCCAGAGAAAACAAAATTAAAATTAAATAATTAAACAAAATTTATAATTAAATTTACAATCGAAGCCCTTTTTTATCTGCTTGCCAGATTAAATTTGTTCCAAAAATAGGATTATCACATGGTCCGACTGAATCCGATTCTAATATATGACCATTTAAACTGGCTACGATATACACAGGATTCTGTAAAAATCCAAATTGTTGACCTAGAAATTATAAAAAAAAAAGCTTTATTCCAATCATTTCTTAATCGGAAAAAAACTACCTTCAATAACCCCCAATACAATTTGCACATTTGGGCCAATTAATTCATCCATATTTGGGTTACGGCTAGAATAAAAATTATTTATTGGTACTATTTTCTGAAATACTTTATCCCCGGTTATTTTCAAATTATTTCAATTGTTTTCATATTATCAACATAACCTCTAAAACATCTATCATATCATTTACATTCTAAAACTTACACGAATATAATAAAGTTTTTTTAAAAAATTAAGTTATATATTTTTAGATAAACAGTTAATCAAAAATGATTCAAAAATAAACTTAAATCAACAAAAATTTTTATAAAAATTAACAGAAATGTCATTTAAATTCGTATTTGTTTACATCTGAAATGATATACGGTTGTTATGACAACTATGAAATAGAAAGTCAAAAAACATATGATTCAAATATTATGACATCTACTACTTATGTTATCACTTTTTGCGTAATTATTATGAATAAAATTCAAAATAATAAACATATTATACAAATTAAAAAATCGTATATAAATTTCAATAGAATACTGTTAAATATCTTATGAAAATATTTAAAAATTTTGAAATATTTGTGAATATTTAATTCGAGCGGGAAAATATATTTAAATTTTTTTCATATTTTGAAGCTAGTAACAAGTTGATGATGATTCATCTTACTTCCATAATAAAAATCTGAATATTATTCAATACTAAAAACATTTATCTGTAGATAAAACGATTTTTTATAGATATGAACAATTTTAATGTGTTCCCTTTAATTGAAATTTACACAAACAATAATATTTTTCAACGTATTAAAATTACAATTATTATTGGTTACAGTGAGAGAGTGTACAAATAATTTCACTAAATTGCATAATAGCTCTCGGATGAAATTCAGACGATTTTGATTTAATGTTGAGCGCAGATATTAAAATTTTCTGACGTAATTTCTTAACAAAATTTATGAAAATCAAGCTAATTTTATCGTTCTAGTTTTGTATTTCATAATTGGCTATTATTTGAATTCTAAATTCGAAATTTATCATCCATCTTTATCGAGAAAGCTAGTGGTTAATTTTTTTTATTATACTATCAGAATTTTTTGGTTTTTATTAGAAAAAAATTGGTATCTAAAAATTGTCTCCAAGTGTTTAAATTCTTTTCAAACATTATGACAGTAAAAGATTAATTAATAGATAAAATTATTATAGATATCGTTCTTATAATGAAGGTAATTTTATGCGTAGGCCCATGGAAGTCACGTGACGATATTATTTATCTTCTTAGATAAAAAATAAGATAATAACAAATAAAGATAATAAGTAAAATTTATCATTAGAAATTTTTATTGAAATTTAATTATCTATAAATATTAATTAATAATTTTGTTTAAATACATTTATCAATTTTACACATACAAATTTTTACAAAAATATTTTTCAAATTTGGGTGTTGGATTTTTATTACGAATATTTACGAATTATTATACTACTGTGAATACAGTTCATATTGAATAACATTAACCTGTTATACTGTTACTAATACCTTAATGTTTTCATTTCAGCAATTTCTTCGTCAAGAAAATGAACTATTAGTTTGTAGAGATAATATTTTGGTTATTTATTTTTGCAAAACTGGAGAAAATAAAAATTATTACAATTCATCGTCTGGTCACTCAACTCACTACACTCAATTGGTTAAGCCTTAAGACTACGTGCGCTATATAACATCGGATTCATTGTTATGCAAATTCATGTTTAACAATTAATTTGAATTTGTAAATTAACTATTAATAATTATGATAATCAGATCGTAAATTTTTACTTTTCTTATTTCAAGAATCGACCAAGAAAATTATATTTTTAAATATTCTTTAGAATAAATTCGCTTGTGTACGCAGCACCTGAGGAAAGAAAATTGTTGGTCATGTTTTATAAGCTATATAATTTATATTACCGATCAGTTTTGTAATTACAAAATCAGTTCTGTAGATTTTAAGTAATTTGTACTCATTAGCACCTGAGGAAAGAAAATTGTTGCTCATGTTTTATAAGCTATATAATTTATATTACCGATCAGTTTTGTAATTACAAAATCAGTTCTGTAGATTTTAAGTAATTTGTACTCATTAGTAATATAACCTCACTTAAATTTACAATTGTAATTTATATAAATCAATTCATTTGATAATTGACCATTCCTGAGTCACAGTTTATTGTACAAAGATATACAGTGGTGCAGTATCATGCATGAATTATGTTGTATAATTTTAAGATAGAACCGGAAGGAAACGGTAGCAAGTTCTATATCAGTTACAGTATAAAAGAAGTTTCCTATATAAGTTATTAATGGAATAATTCAGAAATTAATTAAATTTGTTTATTAAAATGACCGTAAAATAACTCTTCCCCTTTTTTTAGTTCGTGTAGTCCATAAATTTTTACAAATTGTTTATCATAAGAGATACCAATTAAATATTTGGAATTTCTGAAAGGGTAATTTGTTTTGAAGGGGTAATCAAGAAATATAATAAATGAATCGTATAAAAACAACATTTGTGAATACATACAGAGGTATATTATGAACAATGCACATATAGCGCAAACTCGTCTATGCATGTTCTAACTTGATTGAATGTAAGCATACTTCATAGCTATTTGCTGACTAAATAGTTCTTAGTACGTGTCTCATAATCACATATATAAAAAAAAGTAAATTTAAACAAAATAAAAAATAAAAATAAACGTTGAAAAAACTAAACGATGTACACCAAATTACAACAAAAATGTTTAAATTGAATCTAATATGTAATAAATTAATGAAATTGTGCCTCATATAATATACAAAAATCATGTCGATATGTATTCAGTGAGGGTTGTGTCTTCTTGACCGGGCTCTTGCACTATAAAGTCTATGCTAGTACAACTTAATAATGGCGTGTAGTTATGTGTATTGTTCTTTGCACCCAAAAAATTAAACTAAATCAAACTAAAATAAAATTAACCCCCCGAAAAACAAAAACAAACGTCTCCAAACAATTTTAAAATTTGTTCCTAATTTTTTTTTATTACTATTTTTTTGTGCAAAACTGTATAATACCTACATATATAGTATAATCCATTTTCGAAGAAAATTGGATAAATTTATTTAAAACTGATTTTTATCTTGTTTTTAAGTGTGGAAATTTTTTTGTGTTTTAAAAATTTTATGTGAGTGATGCTGTGATAAATTGTGATTTTGATTTTTGTGACACACCGAACTCAAATAAAAAAAGACGTTCAACTTTCGTGAACATTTTTTTTTCTAACAAGGTTAGTTTTATCTTCGAGTATTTTGATTAAAAAAGATGTGATTACCACACCTCAAAAATTTTTGATAATTATTTTGGAATTTTATGAAGATTACTCAATAATATGTAACTGAAACTTTCTCAGGAAGTTTGCCCAATATAGTTTTTGAGAGTATTCAAGGTAGCTAACTTTTTAATTAATTTTTATTCGTATTGACAAAGTGATCTATATAAATTTCAGTTATTATGATTTTTTTTTATCGTGTACAGAGTGTCTAAGGTATTTTATCAAATGTTGAAAAATATTGATTAAAATGGCAGATAATTTACACCATTTTATATTTATGTATTCAGTTGTCAAAGGAAGTGTTCGATTGTAATACTCCTTTATAGGTGATTCAAGATAAAAAACGTTTTTCTTGATAATAAATTTATAGAAATTTTTTAGTATGTAACCTCATTTCATGTATAAAAGCCGGTTGGGGGTGTCTTATTAAATATTTAAAAATACAAAAATTTGTTTTTATGTAATTCTCAATTAATCTGCTTTTTTCTCTTTTTTTAAATAATCTGATGATATTTTTATTGTATTAAATACAGGTTGTCGCCCTTATTTGTTTATTTTATTTTTTGTCAAATGATTATACAAACGTTTTTTTTTTTATTTGTCATTTTTTTCTGAATATTTACAAAATAATTGAATAATTTCGTAAAAAAATAAACCATAAATTACAAAAAATTTGTAGACTGTATGAAATGATTGTAATAATGCATTACAAATTTATTTGAATCATGATTATTACGCCGAAAAAGTGAAGTCGAGAAATTTTTTAAAATTTGTAGTCTAGGCGGTGTGTACAATTTGATGAAAATTTTTCGTAAAGATAAATCAGCTAACATGGGCTTGGATTTAAATATAAACTGCAACTTTTTTAATTATTCAAAACGAAGAGGGGATTAAAAACATCAATTTTTCTCTTCGATTTGCTCTGATCGAAATTTTACTCAAAAAAGGGGGTGAGGATACAATAAAAAAATTCATGGTTTTCCTATTCTCCCTTATTATGACATTTCATTTCGCATTTACAAAAAAGCCGCATCTTTCTTGGATTCACTGGAAAAAAAAAAGTTGGTCTATTTTTGGAGATTTTTCTTCAAAGGGCAAAAAGGTGAAATTTTTCTAAAAATTATACAGTAAATTACCTGATATCTGTAAACATGTAAACATGTGTACCAAATTTCCTTAAAATCGAACAACGTGTTCTTAAGTTACAGCGGATCAAACATAGGTACTAAATTTCATGAAAATGGAATAACACGTTCTTAAATTAGAGCGGATCAAAACGGTTAGGTAGACCATAAACCTACTTCATTACGTTCGGTAAAAAAAAAGTAGTATTTAGGGTTTCCAAATTAATCGCCATTTTTGTTGATCGCTTCGACTTGACACTTCACTGGCGCTAAGCAATTATTGCTGCGCAATTAATATTAAATGAGTTTTGAATAATGCTAAAATGCGCATTTTTTCAAAAAGGAAATGTCGAGAAGAGTCGGAAAAAGAAAATTTTGAATAATATCTTTCGAATATTATTCTATTTTATAAATAAAATATGCCATTAAATAAATATATTTAAATCCTAAATTGTTATTAAAAACATTTTGACTGTTTTTGGTTATTTGAACGCCTCAAAGTGGCGATTTTTTCCTAGACTTACTAGTATTTTTTTAATCAGAAGACTTTTAGAGGTAAGATAAGACAAAAATAAGTCTAGAACCGCAGCTGCGTCCCTTGCATCTAGACTTTTTGGTTCTCTGTACTCTCCTTTAGAACACTCTCTCACCTGATGGCCAAGAAACGTTCTGGCTCAAGGTGCAGTGAAAGAACCATTCAGAGCAGATGACGCTATAGCATCTTATTGATATCAGTGACCACGCAAAACCCAATAGCTTCTCCGCCGGAATTGTTCCTATAATATATGGATCCAGAGGTTCAGATCCGAACATTTTATATCTAACACCTTGAAGATTTCTACAGGAGAAAATGAATGGTGGTTTCATCGTCCTCCAGGCACAACTTACAAGTCTGAGATTCCTAAATTATGAAGGTAATAGTTCAACCGATAGTGGTCTGTACTGCTCCTCTCAACTGTATCCTGGTCAGTTTCAGTCGGGAAGACTATAAGAAGTAAAGAAGAATAAGAGGTTAAAGTTCTCATCATCAAATATTCTCGAATAGTCATCATCTCATTTTTAGTAAATTTATAGACGGGAATTATGAAAATTAAGAAAACTAGGGTAGTTTTCCCACCCCGATAAATTTCGCAACGAAAATCGTCTCTCGGGAGTTTCTGGTGCCGCTGATAAAGAATCCGAGGTCAAAAGCAACTGAGAAGGATTTCAACTCCATTAAATTCCCCTAGAAGTGATAGAGTTAAAACATGGTTTAAATTCAAAATTTCATTTCGAAAATGATCTCTCGGTGGTTTTCGGGGTCGCTGAACACAAATCCAAGGTTTAAATATAACTGAGGAGAATTTCAATCCCATTAAAACCACCCCTAGATGTGACAGGGATAAGAATTTTTTTGAAATTCAAAATTTTGTCTCGAAAATCGTCTCTCCAGAGTTTTTAGGGTCGTTCACCTCGGAATAAAAACTAATTATGAATTTAAAATTATTTTTAACCTTTGTAAATTCTAAAGGTGGTTTTAATGGGGCTGCAACCATCCATAGTCGCTTTTTGACAGCGACCCCCCTGAAAAACGATTCCCGAGGTGAAATTTAGAATCTCAAGTTGAAAAGCAACCATCCTCAGTTAATTTTTCACCTGGGATTCATTAATCAACGACTCTGAGACAATTTTCGAGGTGTAATTTTGAATTATAAAATTTTTATAGCTGTGTCACTTCTAGGAATGGTTTTATTGGGGTTGAAACAACCTTGAGTTGTTTTATGACCTCGCATTCGTATTCAGCCAACCCTAGAAAGAGCTTCAGAAACACACATCACCTCTATCTCACTATGAAAATTGAGAAAATTAAGATAGTTTTTTTCCAACCCAAAAATAGTAACAGTGATAAAAAAGAATTGAAAATTTCTCCACGAAAATAGTCTCCTGGGGTTTTTTTTGGGTGCGCTAATCCCGAATCCCAGGTCAAAATGTAACTGAGAATGTTTTCAACCCCATTAGACAGAGATGAAACATTTTAAGTTGTTCCACCACTTTTCCACATTCTCCAGTTTATTTATTGAAATAAACCACTAGTAAATTTTTTCCATGGAAACAGGAAGGTTATTCTCATTTACAGTGTTCCACCAATAAATTGGTGGAACACTGTAAATGACAGTTCCGATTAAAAAAATTCTTGTTTGTACATGTGTTCTTTAGACCTTCAGGAACATTCATCACCATTAAGCTCTGTCTCTCTGTCTCCAAACCCGATTCATATTATTCCCATTAACTAGTGGTTTAGTAAATGGGAATAATATGAATTGGGTTTGGAGACAGAGCTTAATGGTGATGAATGTTCCTGAAGGTCTAAAGAACACATGTACAAACAAGAATTTTTTTAATCGGAACTGTCATTTACAGTGTTCCACCAATTTATTGGTGGAACACTGTAAATGAGAATAACCTTCCTGTTTCCATGGAAAAAAAAATATGGAAAAATTATTAATATTTGAAATAGTACATATTATACATATGTACACTAGTGAACTCACAGACGTTGCTACTAGAGCGTGGTGATACCTGGGGGTGAGTAAATCGGTAACGGTTGGTATATATGCACAGGTGAATATAGGTTATAAGGGTTGTGGCTGTGAAACTAGACAATTAGTACTCTATATAATACCATGTATAAATATATATACCATCTAGTCTAAGATCTCGCTACAAGATTAGTGCGCTCATTGGTTTGTTGCTTAAAACCAAATTTTTGATGTTTATTTATAATTAGGAGAATATATATTTACTAGGTTGCCTATCAAAATTTGACTGCCAATATTTTTAATTAAATTATTTTTAATAATGGTTGCTGGCTGTTAAAAATAATAAATATTTAAGGTAGAGTGAAACAGAGTTAGCGTGTAACATCATTTGTCAGACGAGGATAGCGATTGCCGGCTGTGCGACGCTTTTAAGTCATTGCGAGTGCGCTGAATTTTAGATTTCTCAACCACCGGGGAATAATAGAGACGACTTAAAAGCCTCGAACTAACGACTATCGTCTGACGAATGATGTTACGCGCTAACTCCCTTTCACTCTATCTTAAATATTTATTATTTTTAACAGCCAGCAACCCTTATTTGCGGGCGAATTTAATTAGGCAACCATATATGATTAATAAATAAACGTTATGAACGTATAAATATAACAAAATCATACCTGGCTGCGAAAAGGTGCGGACAGGTGCGCAACGACAACCGTGATTTTTTAGAATCTTCATATAAACTGCCGTGATGAAGACGTTATTTTATTTAAGAAACAAGTGAACAATATTTTTATACCAAAAATCAATTAAAAATACTGACGGCCAAATTTTGATAACCTGGTAAATATATATTCTCCTAATTATAAACATAAAAATTTGGTTTTAAGCAAAAAACCGATGAGCGCTCTAATCCTGCAGCGGACTCTCGTACTAATCCATGTATACCTTGAGAAAATATATACAACTCTATTTTCACGATAAAGAAAATTTAAAAAAAAGATTTTTTTGTTTTATAAATTTATAATTTTAAGTAGGTATAGATATTATTCTGACTGCTTACTTTCTACTCCCTCTCTCGCCCCCTCACCATTATGATTACGCTCATGTTATGTAGCTAGTAGGGTAGTTATTTTACACACAAACAACTGGTTATTAAGATAGCGCAAACATTAATTTATTATTTATATGAATGGAAATTGAAAGGTTGTTGTTGAAAAAATACTGTTTGGTTTTTTTTATATCCATTGATCTCTATTTTTACTATTTCTTAAGTATTTTTTAATTAAGAGGACGTTGGTATATAAAAAGGGTTAGAGCGAGAGCTGGCTGTAAAATACCTGAACTATCGAGTAACCGGATGAAGTATTTTTTAAATGATACTACTCACTGTAACTATTGAAAAAATCATTTAGTGCCAGGGCAGATATGGTGCATAACATTGCCATAACATATTTTTTCTACGGTATATTTTTTGGACATAAACTGTACCAATCGAGTAACCGCTTGAAACTGATTTTAAAATTTAGTTTCGAATGAGTAGAAAATAATTATGAACAAGTGCCTCGTGAAATCTGGTGCTAAATCCATGGCACGAAACTTTTTTAAATTTTTGTTGTTGTTGTGTTACCGTACCTATCGTGTAACCGCTTCAAACTATAATCAAATTGAAGTTTAAACATTTCTTACTAAGAAAATACATTAGTGACACTTCTATTTTAGTGACAAATGCCTGACACGATACTTTATATTCCTTCAAGTTCTTGGTGGCTATTTAAATCGTAATTAATAATTTTAATTAATTATGTATAAATAAAAGTAATTGCTGAATCAAATGGATTAATATCGAAAGAAAAAATTGGGAGCAATTTATTGAATTAAAAAAATATAAAAAAAAGCATTAATTAGCTGAGATATAAGGAAATCAGTTTTTGTAATTTTGATTGCAAATAATTAATTAAATAATTACCTAATCACTGGACCAATTACGGATACTGATAGAGCATTTTTGGAGTAATTTTTTGAGATTTGGTTAAATAAATTTCATTTATAACTTCCACGCTAACTTAATTGCGGTATAAAAAACATATTCTAACTTAAGTTGTTTACGACCGTAAAATGGCATTTTTATTATTTGTATAAATAGCTTTTGTGTACTTCTTTGAATGTTGAAATATCGAAAAAATTTCTGATTAGAAAATCTGATGTCTTATGTAGAAATGTTACCGTATGCGGGGTCTAATATAAAATACATGTTATTCAGTTACATCAGATTTTCTAATCAGAAAATCTGATGGTGTGCGCTGGGCCTAAAGAACAAATAAAATAATAAAGAGTGCCACCCATTATGACATAATATTTCTGTAGACATCTTACGAAGCCATATTTTTTTTAAAATAAAGTGGTGTATTGTACCTTTGACGTGAACGATATTTTAACTTCAATATACACAAATTAATAAAAAATATTGGATAATTTGCAGAATAAGCTAACATAATGTATCATTAGTGTTCCACCGAATGCCGACCGAAGCCGAATCTTTGAATTTAGTAAACAATTATTGAATACTTTGTTAAAAAACACTCATAGGTCAGAGTAAAAGCCTTTAAAAAATGATAAAAAGTGAAAAAAAATTATAGTAGGATTGCAAACGTATGAGAATATAACAAAAATGAAAGGAAAAATATTTTATGGTGTTTTACCCTTAAAAACTCACCCCCTTCCACTTGCCGAACTCAGATTGTCCATAAATTATTTTTTCTTTCATTTTTGTTATATTCTCTTTTATAAATATTTTTTGATTTATTTGTGCTCGAAAATTGAAAGAAATTATATTAAAGAGTGTGCTTATTTCAGGCGTATCAACAAGCCGCCTCCCCCCTACCGTTAAGAGAGTTAACCAAAACTGGATTTTTATCTAAGATTTTTTTTGATAATTTAAAGTTTATATTTATAATAATTTAATTTTAATACGGAGGTAATGTGTTCCATTCAAAAACACGTTGATGAATTTTTGTGTAGGCTGGAAAATGGTGGAATGGGTGTATTTAGGGGTGGTGGTGTCGATTGTGTAAATGTCTGACTTTGGTATTAAAAATATTATCTGAAAAATTTATTATTTTTGATATCAATGTCAGATATGAAGGGCAAATATCTGATCAGTGATCGAACCCATGACTGTCAATTTTCTAAATTAGTAGACTAACCCCCTAATATACATAAATTTTATTCATATGGTTATTCAATTGGTTAGAGTGAATTGCGTTGAAATGTCAGAAATTTTGATTTTGATTCCCGATCAAAATTTGATTTTCCTTTTATAGTAGAATCCATAAAAAAAAACTGAATTGGCTTTACCAAAAAAATGCTGCAACTAATTCCACAATAGTTTTTTATTTTTTATTCAAATTCGTTGCCTGTTCGTCCGACATCACGATAACTCAAAAACCAAAAAAAATAACTAAAATTTTGATAGTAATTTAATTAATTGATTAATGGAAATCGTTCATTTGTGTCCCATGGATCTGAATCATTTTTTAAAATGTAAGCGAGAATAATTCAAACATAAATAGTTATTTCGTAAAAACAAAGGAATTGTATAAAACACACATATTTTGTGTATGTTAATAATGTCAATAATCGTAAATATGTTCAAATATCTTTACTGTTTTTAAACATTATTTTTAGTAAAATGAAACGAAAATTCCTAAAATTCTATAAATTATTTATTCTTCAAATTTCTTAAAACATTATCGTGTCATTGAGGTTGAAAACCAGACCAGCCTGCCTCGCTATCAATTATTTATTTTAATCTTGTGCAATCTTTAAACATAAACAATGTGGTTATAATATGTTACACAACCTCTTTATCCATAATTCTGTATATGGAGGTTGTGATATTATCATACCATTTCATATGAAGAGTCTTTCTTTATTATAATCAATTTATCCTAGGATTAATTTTATTTTTTAAATATAATTCATCTGGATTTAAAATATTTAATATTTTTAGTTGAACATAAATAGATCACTTTAAGAGAATCTAACTGATAAAGAAGTCCAAGCGAGAATTTTTCGGACGCATCAGATTAATTAGTGCCTCCGCCAAATCTTAGCTCTCTATATGGTGCCATGCTTATACAGTGCATCAGATTCAGATATGGTAAATTGATTACGTGCTGAAAAGTGTACATTTTACTAATCTTAGAATTTTAGCGTGACGCAAGAGAATGGGTGTGAGGGTCACAAACTTGCAGAAAAGACACGCCACTTGCGTCACGTTTAAATTGTCAGATTAGTAAAATGTACACTTTTCAGTACATACTCAACCTACGTTATATGTTAATCTCGTGCTCGATTAATCCAGATTAATCCAACTATCGATTTTTTCATTTTAATATTCTGATCGACTACACTATACCATATAGAGTGCTCAGATTTGTTGGAGATTCTAAACAAGAGGTAAGATATCTCCCATAATTTAATCTGGTCCGCTCGAGTAAATCCATAAATTTCTGCTTGGGCTTCCCTACTATAAAATCCGTAGATAGTTTTTAGAACCAACAAATTTTTTGGCTCATTTGGTCATGTTTGACTACAAGTTTTACTTATATGCAGACTTTTTAAACCAGTTATCTTATGGTTTCACCGCGGAATCTAACGAAATAAGCTTAATTTTTGGTATTTTAATAGTATTCCTACAAACGTCACAATTAGTCACGTGTAAGGAACCTTAGATATTCAAGGTCAAAGGTCCCGAAAATAAGTTTTTTTAAATAATATATCGTTTTCTCTGACTCCAATCGTATTTGTATTTATAATCAATGTTCGAGAGGCTAAAAATTTTATACAAATTTTGTCCGAAACTCTTTTTTATACGTTGAACCATTTTCTAAGTCAAAGTATTAAAATAGTTTGTGTCCATCGTTTCTCTCAATACTGGCCCCTTTTAAGGTTTTTTTCCCGCGCACAACAGCCAGAGCATTATTACATATGAAACACAAATAAACCATGGTAAATGTACAAATGGAACTTACGCTGAGGTGCGTATGGTTAAGCGCTCCATCTTCTACGCACGCCCTCTATCTCGGTAGAGATATTTTATGTTCTATAAAAAAAAAGGTTTCAGACAAAATTTGTAGAGAATTTTATCCTCTACAACTTTGATAATAAATGCAAATACGATTGGACAACAATAAAAAATACATTTATACGCCATTTTCGACTGTTATTAATTCATGGATTTGTGAGGTATAGTTGCACGGGTTGGGTTGGTTTTTTGCCTGTACGTTCAACCTGTGATTAAACTACCCATGGATAATTTAAAAAATAGGCGAAAACTCGATAATTGGTATTCTTCATTAGCCTATTATTCTATTTCTTTTTCAGTCAGAAGTCAACAATTTCGGGTAATATTTCTAACTTGTGAAAAATGATTTTGTATCAATATAAATAGATCACTTTGCACAATTTTCTATAAGATTTTGACAGTAACCGTACTGAATTCAAATTTTTTTTTTAATTAAAAATTTTTAGTGGAAATATTTTTCAAATTTATCAATACATTTTCCAGGATACATTCAACTTTTTTTTTTATCAAAAAAAAAAATAAATAAATAAAATTTAAAAAAAGACGAAAAAAATTGTATGTTCCAAAATTTTTGAAGCTAAAAAAATTCAATTAAAAAAAATAGAATAAATGTATTTAAAAATTTTGATGTATAAAATAAAAATGTATGAAGTGTAAAAAAAATTTAAGATATTTAAATATGTAATATTTTTTTTGTTTGTTTTAGGGACTAAAATATTTGAAAAGAAACGTCACATCAAGTTGTAAATATAAGGAAAATAGTTGTAAAACAAATTGTAGCGCAATGTTCTGAATGCAGGGTGACATAAAGTGGCATGCAAAAAGCTGGGCCAACCCGCGAGCTAGCGGACGCAAAAAAAATATCACGTTTGACACACGGTGTATCCGGGGCAATAGCTACAGGTGCCACTGCCCGTCACGGGCTCATCTCTGGCACAAACATGCATTCATCACGTCATTCTGTTAGCTCAAGTTCGGGCGTCCTAATGGTCGGCCCTAATTTTCGTGTTGGTAAAAAAATTGGTTGTGGAAATTTTGGTGAATTACGTTTAGGTATGTATCTGTTTTTCAATTGAAAAATTGGATATTATGAAAAAAATTTCTAAAATTTAGTGCCTTTTTTTCTGATTTATATCTTTGGTTTACATGAAAATTAAAAATTATGAATTCGTGTTTATAAAATCAATTTTTTTTTGTATGTAGATGGTTTGATTGTATTTAATTTCTGAAAAATATGCGGAAAACTATAAACGAGGATTGCGACCAAAGGCCTAAGAATTGATTATGCAATAAGTAAGATACATTGAAATCTTAAAATTTAGAGACAATTTTTTTTTTAAATTTTCGATTTATACTGATTTGAGATAGTTAAAATATATAGTAAAAACATTATTGTGAAAATTGATCCAATTTGTGTCATAGTATTGATGGTTACGATTTAACGGGTTCGGGTTGGTTTTTGGCCTCTACGTTCAACCTGTGATTAAACTATCCATAGATAACTCGAAAATTGTTAATCTTCATTTCCGTTTTATTTTGGCTTGTTTTGCCAAAATTCATCAAAAAATCGAAGCGCCACGGATATCCTAATCGAGCCTACTTTGATGACCGTCCCAATTTCGTCCTTATAACATCTTCTCCATAAATCTACATTTGTTATTTTTGGCTACGTGAGTTTGGCTTCAAAATCGAGGTAACTGGATATATAAGTAACCCAAAAACGTAAACCCATAAAAAAGGCATTAAATATTAATATATTACAAAAAATGTGAAAGATTACTAATAACTTTTTTTATTGAAAAATTTTTTAGGAAAAAATTTGTATAATAATGAACATGTAGCAATTAAAATGGAGCCAATGAAATCAAAGGCTCCACAATTACATCTAGAATATAGATTTTATAAATTATTGGGAACACATGGTTAGTATGAACTTCTTCGATTCTTTTATGATTATTAATTTTATTTTTTAGTTTTTATTTATAAAATTTTGGAATCTCTGATATTGTAAGACTCCTCTTAGAGCCAGGTACTTACATCAGAGATTAAAAATTCGCCTTTACTTAAAAAAAAAAATTATTAGCATTCATTATTGAATCAAAAACTATTGATATGTGTATAGATGGAGTTGTTGAAGGTATACCCCGTGTATATTATTTGGGTACATGTGCTGGGCGTTGGAATGCAATGGTTTTGGAATTATTAGGAGCCAGTCTTGAAGATTTATTTGTTACATGTAATCGACATTTTAAATTAAAAACTGTTTTAATGATTGCAAATCAATTAGTGAGTTCGAATATATATATATTTTTTTTTTATTACAATTTTAAGATGCGTGATTGAATCAGCTTATGATTAATACAAAAAAGTACACAAAATATTTTATTATTTGCAATGCTCAGTTTATTAAAATTAAAATAGGGAAGATGCATGTATACAAAAAAAAATGATGATATATTTTGAATCTTTGTGCTTTTAAAAAGCCTTAAATAAATAAAATCTTGAAATCAAATTAGGTTTTACATTCGTGATGAATTTGCATGATCATTAAATATATAATACAAAATCATTGAGACAACTCGAAAATTCAATCAGAGAATGTTTTGTAAGAAAATTTCGATAATTCAAAAATACTCGTATTAATAGGAAACCATAATTAAGACACCCATTGTCTGATTGCCAAAATATTTAGAAATCTCGATGGAATAGAAAAGGCTAACGAATTAGCGAAAAAAGGGTTGCATGTATTCCATTAAATTGTCCACAATCAATTTTGGGTAAATAAGCATGGTCAAGACCGCCCTTATAAGAAAGTATCTCTTAGCAAAAGGCCGTTCGATTGACCGTTTATAACTAGAAATACTCAGTTAAGGGTATTAACTTCTTTGCTTACTTGTCAGGTCTATATTGCCACACCAACAATCAGATATAGATGTTTCACATAAAAAATTAATAACTCTAAAACTATTTATCGCAGATAGTTAAAAGTAATCTCAAACGATTCTTTGGAAAATTCACTAAAAATGATACGCATCATGTCCGGATCTCGGACGTTGTTTTCGAGTTATTTAATTATAAATATGCTATGCGATTAGTCGGATTACGTGACGTGCAATAAGGAACTTCGGTCCAAAAAAATAATCTAATAACAAAGAAAAGGTTTAAACCATTAAAATTTCGTTAATTTTTCTTTAATCAACGATTTTTGAATCCTTTAGAAGCACGGAATATCCATAATAGCAAGAAAAATGAAAATCATGCAAATCTATTTCGAATTCATAAGATTTTATATTTTAGACTTTATTGAAACATTTTATTATTAATAATTAAAAATCCATCATTGCACGCGTCTTCCCTATAAGAGAATGTCGATTTGATTCTACGAACAAGTTTTATTTTAATTCCAAATACTTCGAAATCTGGCTCCAATAATGACACTTCAAAAAGTAGAATTCTTTTTAATTTCATAATCAAAATACTAATATATTTTGTTTCTCTACCCCTTTCCTTTCAATTGAATTTTCCCTATTACCACTTCTTTAAAAAAAAATTGTATACCATTTTCCACACATTTCTTTCCCCCTTCTGGTTTTATATTATTACCCAAACAAAAAAATTAAACAGAAGGAATACCAGAAGTACATTATTTTGGACCATGTGGAAAATATAATGCCTTGGTTATGGAATTACTTGGACCTAGTCTTGAGGATTTATTTGATCTATGCGCCAGACGTTTTTCACTTAAAACTGTTTTGTTGATAGCAATTCAACTTGTAAGTATTTTATTGAGATATAACAAAAATAATTAATAAATTGAGCATCATTTCATTACTAGATTGTAGAGTTAGATTTATTTAGAAATCGCGTCGTCCATTATATATAAAAAAAAAATTTTTAATGTTTATTCATAATTGGTATCTGAAAATAAAATCTGATGTCTGCAAATTAAAACGAATATTATAAGACAGCAAAGTATCTAATTTTCTATAAAGCATTCAAACATGAAATTCTACGATTCTAGACTCGTAGAACAAAGGTTGAAACCTTAAACACACCTAAGTATTTGTTATTCAATCCTATATTCAGTTTTTGTATTGGTAGATTCGTAATGATATCGTGAACTTTTGAGAATCTTAGGGTCTTGAAGCCATCAAATATTCAACATAAACTGTATATATAAATTGAATAAAATCCGTGAAAATTTAACGCATTAAACTTAGTTCATGCAATTCGCTCAATTTTTCCTTATTTACGTCACGTATATACCTGTTTTTTTTTCTATTTGACAGATTTTCCGTTATCATTGTCTTACACATAGTTTTATTGCATTTTAAATTTTTCTACCTTTTTATTTAGTATAAAAAGGTAGAATATTAACCATAGAGTATTAAAGCAATGTGTAAGACAAGGACAGCGGAAAAACTAACAAACAGAAAAAAAACAGTATAAATTCTAACGCTGTTAATTCGCTTGCCTATTAAGACTTTGGTATCATAAAATAATTAAATTAGTCCATTTTCTCCCGTCTGTCCGTCATCAAGATAACTCAAAAACAAAGAAAGGAAGTTAACTGGAATTTTTATAAGTTTTCGCATAAACCATGGAAGAAATAATAAAATACAAAAAACGTTTGTTTTTTTAAAAACAGATAATTTTTGTTTGGATCATTTTTCTTAAACTGTTTAAAAAATTTACCACAAATGTAACCCAAATTCAACCAATTAACATATTATATAACAAACTACATATTTTATGTATTTTATTAATATTAACAATTATAAATATTTCAAATATCCATACTCAGTCATATGCTGATGATTTAAACAATTAACAACGTTAGTTAATTTCCCAATAATGAAAGGAGAAAAAACTTAAATTAGAATTACTTTGCTAACTTTTTAATATCTCGTATGATCCGTATAAGACGTATAAGGATCAAAATCAATTTACGCAGATTAAAGTCTCTTAATAAGTGCCTTAAAGTTCAGAGTTCGTTTATTTTCAGATACATAAATTTGATTTTTTATTAAAATAATAAATTAATATTAGAAACCTTTGTATTTTTTAGTTGCACCGTATAGAATATGTACATAGTCGTCATCTTATATATCGAGATGTAAAACCTGAAAATTTTCTTATTGGAAGAAATACTACAAAACGAGATAAAATCATTCATATTATTGGTAAGAATTTATTTTTTTTTCAATTACCATAGATGATAATATTAAATCTGGATTATTAAAAATTAATTGGATGCTCAGTTTTTGTGATATCACTTAAAAACTCAATTTTTTTTTCTGTTGAGAAGGGTATTCTAGAATTATTAAGGTCTTAATAATAACAATTTTCAAAAAAATAGATTAAAATGTAGAAAAAAGTTTAAATTAAAAACTGTTGTAAATAATTTATTTCCATGTAATGAAATGAATTTTTAAGCTAGGGATGTAATTGTCGCCGCTTTCGAAAGGTACTTGGTCACATGAAAATTATTTATAGTTCATTTTTTTTAAATGTTTTTATTTTTCACCTTTGAGTGATATACAACTATGGAAAATTTTTCATTTAGGTCAAATTTAATCTCTAACAATTTTGTTTTTACTCCAGCCCCCCTTAGAGATGGTATATTTTCTTTAAAATAATATGAGATTAATGTCAGTATGTATGGGACAAGATATACATACAGACGAATTGTTAATCTCTCTCTTTTACGAAGTCGGTTAAAAACTAACATTTATTTTACGATTGGATTGCTAGTTTCTGAGATATCGCTTGAAACAGCTCCAGAATATTGCTTTGTTTATACAATTTTAGGCGGTAAATTATTTTAATCGGTATCTCTAAAACTACGTATCCAATCGTTAAATATACCCAATGTTTGTAACTTGGGTCAAAATTATCCTATAAACATACTTAAAATTTTTGCTCGATTTTTTTTCAAAGTGGTACTTGATCTCAAATTACAATTACCCAACTGCCATAAAATAAAAAATTTTAATATTTAGTATGATACATGATTATACTGAAACACCCTGTAAATTTTTTGATAAATATTTAATTTAATTTTTTTTTTTTTTATAGATTTTGGTTTAGCAAAAGAGTATATTGATTTAGAGACAAATAAACATATACCATATCGAGAACATAAATCATTAACAGGTACAGCGCGTTACATGAGTATAAACACACATTTAGGTAAAGAACAATCGCGTCGTGATGATCTCGAAGCATTAGGACATATGTTTATGTATTTTTTGCGTGGTTCATTACCATGGCAAGGTTTAAAAGCTGACACATTAAAAGAACGATATCAGAAAATTGGTGATACTAAACGTGCAACTCCTATTGAGGTAAACATTTAAGTTTTTTTTTTTTGTACTTTTCAGTTTATTTTCATAGAAACAAAAATATAAAAAAAGCCATAGAATAAATTTGCTGAAGTCTCTAAAAATTCTGATCTGACATAGTAATGATTAAAATGGAGATTGATTTCAGTAATTTGGGGAGATTTACCAGGGAAAAACCCGCTTATTTGAACGTTTCTACAGCTTTGGGTATCTGTAGAGTACCTCCAAATTGAGCTAGAGGGTTGAAAATTTGTATGTAGATTAAGTTAGTGTCAAAGAGATATCTTTTGAGATAATCAATCTCTCAGCCCTCTTCTCATTTTCGATCTTTTGTTTGAGTTATCTTAAGATAATTTTATAAATTGAATTTCCGTAGGTATTATGTGAAGGACAACCGGAAGAAATGGCTACATATTTACGTTATGTAAGACGTTTAGATTTTTTTGAAACACCTGATTATGAGTATTTAAGACGTTTATTCCAAGATTTATTTGATAAAAAAGGTTACGTTGATGATGGTGAATTTGATTGGACAGGAAAAACTATGGTAAACAAATTTTTATTTATCATATATTTTAATGTGGCAACTTAACACAACTTTTATGTGGAAATGTTTCTGTGGCACTTGTGTGTGTGGTGGTGGCATTTAATTTTTTGAATACTCACATTTTGATATAATAAAATTACACTTTAATTACTGATTGATTAATAGAACTGGTTGTGGTGGGGGTAGTTTTATTCATATATTTGTGTTAATGTGTTTGTGTGCATGTATGTGTAAATGGATTCGTTCACAATTTTCCGTATAAATTAACCTTTAGAAATTCTTGTATGTTAATTGTTCTTAACCTAACAGTCTTTTTATAAACGAAAAAATTTTAGTCAGTGGGATGTGGTACATTTACTCGGAAACTTTTTAATAACAAGGAGTAAAATAGACTTCTAAGACCTGAAACCCCTTGGTATAGTAAAGTCAGAGCATTTACTATGTTATAAATGTAGACAGGCTGTGAGCTTGGAAAATATAGAAAAAGAAAAACTTCTCGATCTCAATTCGATATTATGGATAATATGTGAAAATTGCTCTTGCGTCAATCAAGTTCTGCCAGAAAAAGTTCAAGACGGAGATAAATATTAATATTTTTAAAGTTAATATATCGAGAACAAAATGACGTGGTGCTGTATTTTTTTTTAACTTATTCTAAAACATTTCTTCATACTCTCCATTTTTTTATTTCAATTCTGTCGAGAGCTTTTATGTGATACAATAGAAAATATTTAGGGGGACAGTAAATTTTACATGCTTTGAATGGGAAGTGGCCCTCAAAATCGCGAACTTTGAAGCTTTATTATCTCACGATCTAAACGGCCAAAAATTTTGCTTCTTCGTGATCGCATAAATAACGTTTATTCTGAGTCCGTTAAAAAAATAGGCAAAATCTGTAAAAAATGGTTTGACGCTGGAACAGCCTTTAGATTATAAACATACTTCTTTCTTTTTTTCTTGTGCTTAAAAATAAGTACGATAGTTGACTCAGGATAAAAATGAATGTTGGACAACGTGACAATGTAGACTCCGTTTTACGGTTGTTGTACACAGTGAATTTTAAGGTAGTTGGTTCCCGGATTTAGTAAAATGTGGATTTCAAGATGTATATTTAATTTCTGATGACATTAAGTTCTAAGTAGCGTCATAATTAAAAATATTCGAAATTTGGTAACTAGTCTATCTGAGAGCTGCTAAAAGTATATGTTAATGTTTTGTCTCAATTAAAATGCTCCAAAAATGTAGTCCTTTTTACTCCACAACTATTAGGAAATTTATCAAATCGGTAGATAAATCGTAAACATTATAAGTCAAATTTAGTTTTGGTGGAAACATATGTATAATCGAGTAAAGTATGAGAATAAATACCCCAGCCCCGTCAATCTTCATGAAAAAATTTATTTTAAAAAAAGATTTAAAATATTTGAATTGTTTCATTTCTTTTGACATTCGCAATTCTATTATAAATTTTTTACTATAAGGAGTCAAGTAATTCAAAGAGTCCAAGAAATGTTAGATCGAAACAATAAATGAAGAAAAGTGTGTCTTTTGAACATTTTTTTAAGAAATCCATCAGTCTTAATAATCCATCATAAAGATATCACAGAATGAATATTTAAATTGTATTTTATTTTGATGACAAAATAAAATTTTGTTGTTTTGTGAACGAGTCCTAGTTTTTCATTAATTTTCCATTTATAAATTTTAAGCAAGTACTAAAATTTGATATAGTGGCTTTTGACTATTGAAAATTGAGCGATTTTTTTAAAATTAAATCAGAAATGTTTGTTCAGAAAGTAATTAGCCTCTATATCAAATTGTGGTCAATTTATTTATTTTTTTAATGAATAATCCAATTTTAACTAATTATGTACAGTCAAATTTGGTTAATCATGACCAGAATAAGAAAGGCAGACCTATATTATCAAGAATATTTTTGAGGTCCCGAAATTTTCCATCAAAAAGGCACTTATAAAAACAAAATGGGAACTATATGTAAAGCAAAAATGGCAATACTTATTCATTAATCGAAAATACCAAAAAAGTGGATAGTTTCAAAGATACGAATACAATTTGATAAATATGGACAATTCGGGTAATTTTTCTCCTTAAAAACATTCCTCATCCCGTTTATTCAAGTTATCCCAACCTTTTTTCAGAACCCCCGCAGTAATACCACACCTGTAATTGTCATTTTATCAACTTTTTACTTATCTTGGAAACTGTTTGTTTTTTTTTTTGGATGAGATTATCACTGTACGTTGTCTTTTCATCAACCCATTTAAAAATTAAAAAATTTAATTAAAAACAAAACATAACTGTACTTTTTTTTGTAAAAATTATTGGTTAAATTTGGATCTATTTTATCTATTGATCTGGTGTTTTTAAAATATATAATTTATAACTGTATTTGTTTTTTTGTTTTTCTTTGTTTTTAAATAATAATTTATTGCATGCTGCGCTCGCTTTTTGTTTTTTATATAAAAAAAAAAAAACTAAAAAAATACACACACAAAATGAAAAGCCTGCTAATTTTTTTGCTCTGAGACAAGTTCGTAATTTTCCTCCTTCGCATATTGTTAAAACAAAATCGGATAAGGTACGCATGATTTAATATTTTTTGTTTTTACTTTTGAATATTGGATGGAAATTTGAAATTAGTTTTGGTTATTGACGTTCAATATTTTTTTTGTCATAAATAATAAACCAATATAGGCGACTCATGCCCTCTTCCAAAGATGTTTTTTATTGAACTATTTAAAAAAAATGCTTGGGATCCAAGATAAATTGGTTGGGATTCAATTAAATTAATTTTTTTATTTTATTTTTTTAAAGCTTTTTATTTATTTATTTTTTTTTATTTTAAATAAAACCACTAGTTACACATAAATTAAATTTATTGCAATGTTAAAAAATAGTAATGATTAAAACTAAAGTCAATATAATCGCAAAATAATTATTTGATCGATCTAACTTTGATTAATAATCGATCTAACAATATTAACAAGCAGAATAACATGTAATTACATTTAAGTTAGTCAACAATAGAATAATTAAAAATACAATTAATTAGCAGAGAAGGAAATTATAACATAGAAGATTTAATTACAAGGAAAAATTTTGTTTGACATTAAATTGTTATATTAAATTTAAGAATAATAAAAAAAAAATCATTGCTATGATAATGCTAAAAAAAATTTTCATAGGCGATAGATGCTATTAGGTGTTACTATCATGCAGAGACATCTACGAGAGTTTTTTCTTTTTTCGAGAACTAAGACAACCCCTTAACTATTTTAATCCGTGGTTACCTCTCTAAGTTGCATTTTCTTTTGTAGAAATTCAATCAAAAATAATTTTTTATTTAAACTATTTTGAGTATTGAAATTAGGGGGTTACTATTTATAATAACTTTTATATTTGTGTTTTAAAATATTGAACGTTTTTAACCTTGAAAAAAATTGGTTCTAAAAAAAAAGAAAATAAAACACTAAATTTTTAAATATTTTTTTAGTCAACACCTGTTGGTTCACTACAAACGGGTCATGAAATTGTTGTCTCACCAAATAGAGATCGAAAGGTATGTGTTTCTTTCTTCACACTTTAATTTTTTTTCTATTCTTTCGAAGAGCAATTTTTCAAATAATTCGAAACCATTTTTGTTTTTGCTTTTTAACCAAGAGATATTTTTAATAATTTTAGTATTAATGTTTTGTGTTACATCCTGTAGGAAATCATAATATCTCTTAAAAACCTTAACTAAATCAGTACCGGGGTGGATTTAATACTATCCGCTATGTAGTGAAGGATTTTCAATTCATACAAATACAAGACCATGGCAAGGGGAGGAACATAGTTGAACATAGTGATCATTGTATTGAATTTAGGTGTCACCCACAAAATGAAAACGAAAACTCTGTTTATATATGTGCATGTACGAAAAAAAATGATAAAAAAGTTGGTGTATATATTTTATTATACATAACTATGTGCAATATTCACATTTCAGTTATACATTAATAATTTAGTGTAAATAATTATATTTATGTACAGTGGTGTATTAAATCAGAATTTAAAAATATTTTCAAGTGTAAATTGAATAATAATAAGGCCTTAAATGGTGAATTTCGTAGAAAAACATACTTTTTCTGATTGTAAGAAACCTTAAAAAAGATTTCAAATTTTTTCTGTTGTTTACGGGCTTTCTATGATAATTAAGATCTGGAAAATATAAAAATAACACTTATTTTACGGCCGGTCGACTAGTTTTTTAGATATTGTAATAAAATACATACGCTGAATCGGCCTCTGACAGTTTTTTTTTTTTATAAAATGTATCATTTAAAATATAATTAAAATTAAAAAATATACAACACCTTATTAATATCATTAATTTTTAGTTCATATATTGCTCGCAACTCTGCTTTCATATTTTAGAAAATTGCATCGTACATGGTTTTTTACAACTTTAATAAATTGACGCCTCCCCCCGACAGTTGCTAACGAATCAGACTAACTGATAGCAGACTATTTCTTTACATTTTTATTTGTTTATAGTCACAGGATTATTATAGGTCTGTGAATTATGTATTTGGTACACTCGCGCTAGTAACTTTTATGAGAAATCAAGCAAGAGGGAAATATAATCTCCATTTCTGCATGTTGTCGGCAATATTTCCATCTACTTTTAAATCTATTATCACTATGCGAAACTATGTGGGAATATCACAATTAGAGATAGAACTGAATCCATAATGCTGTGGAGCCCAAATCTATTTGAAATTAATTGGCAATTGGTGGAATATTGGTCTAAAAGAATTCATAGTTTGGTGAATTATTATAAAACATTTTCTTGGCCCCAAATATGTTATAATTATTATTTTCCGTGAATCATTCACTGCAAGGACCACCCGGTATTTGATGGTAGTGTATTATAATTTAAAAAAGAATAACATAACAAATTTCCCCCCTCCATTTCAGAATATAGAATTTGTAGCATTTTTTTTTTAATTTTTGTGTGTCATAATAAAAAACTTTTTGGCTACGATTTTTATTTTTGTATTTATTTTGAATTAACGTTTAATGTTATGAATTTTCTTTTTTGAAAATGCTTTTTATAGTTGACAAGTGGAGGTAATAAAGGTGTTTCAGCCTGGACGGATATACCAAAACAAAATACACTCGGCAATTTAACACCCGCAGATAGACATGGCTCTGTACAGGTAAATTTTCGAAAAAAAAATGTGGCTGTGATTGTGTTTCTTTTTTTATTTATTTATTTTGCTATCAAAATTAGTCCAGGAAAAAAAATCTAGAATAGAAATACTGCAAGGAATGTTATTTTTTCTTTTTAAAAGCATGCGATTTATTTTAAACTAATTGTACTTCCCTTCAAACAAAAAAAAAAACTACATAATGAATAGAATTTTCTCTTTTTGTGTGACGTTTACGGATTTTAAGCTTCCTCCCTGAATCAAAAATCAGACTGGATAAGGTACATAAAAAAAATTACTTTTTCTAGATAAATTGCAGTTGGTTATTACGTCTTTGTTTTATGTGTAAGGTAGATCCACACTATGATTATTCAGGTTATAAAAAAAAAATTTGTTAAAATTTGGGTGGTGTCATTAAGTGTATACTTCATTCACTGAGATAATATTTCATACTTCTTGCCCACTTCTCGAAAATCAATACATTCGTTTTTACCCTTAACTGTAATAATTAGAAAGGTTTATTTTCTCATTTTAATTTTAATTACGAATTTGCATAATAATTTTGGCGTTATTTTTTGGTTGATGGAATGCTTACCCAAAAGTTGATTTAAACATTGAATTAGAGATTTGTTAAATAAAACATCAATTCGTCTGACCATTACCTCGTTACGTTTAAATTGTCACCTGTTTCCCCCTATAAAAAAGTTATTTTATCGCTGATGTCATGATATCCAAAGCGTTATTTATTATTATTTCAATTCGATGGACAGTTCTCGCTGTGACGGAATTTGAAATTGTATGATTTTGGGTATCAAAAAAATTAATTTTCAATTTTCATTTGGCTGTGAAATTTTCGCGTTAGATTAGTTCAAAGTTCTATTTTGGGCTTAAAATAGGTAATATAATAGATTTAACAATTTTGATCTAAACTAACCCCAGAATTTCCCAGCCAAATGAGATGGAAATTAAATTTCAAATTTTACCAGAAAATAACTTGAGTGTTGAGACGATTAACCGGTGACATTTTCAAACAGACGTGACATATCTCCAATTCAATGCTCAAATCAACTTTTGGTAACAATTCATTTGGTATCAAATTTTTCAAAAGATGACGTTCAAAATACTGGTGCAAGCTCTTAGTCTATTTTGAAAAAATATATAACACATTAAAAATGTTTTCCTTTGGGAGAGACATCTTAAAAAGACCTTGAATTTCACTTTAAACGGGATAAATTTCTTTATAATTAAAATCTTTTAATTTTTCTCGATTACACTTAAGGGTTAAATATTCAGTTACGAGTTTCATAATACACGTCGTTCATTTTAGTAAGGCACTGTATGCAAAAGTATTAGTAGCCCTCATTTTGTTACCAGTTTGTTATTTCAAAAGCCATATACCTTTAGGAGCATTGAATATAATGTCAAAAAAGATTAGTCTAAGTTGATGGAAGATGATAAGTCTATAGTTGACAAGTTTATGACGAAATCATTGATTTAATATACCTCATTGGAATGTAGTACTCTCATCACCGCATCGTGCCCCGCTCAATGATTACGATTTCGCCATAATTCGGCAGTCAGCAGAAGTCATCCCGAATTTCAGAATTTTACCTAATAATCTAAACAGAAATTGTTACCAAATTTTTATCGCCACAATTTATGTTTTATTTCAATCATTCAAAATAGTCCATCTTTGTATTGCCTGTCTTCGCATCCCAAATTCAAAGAAAAGTTTTGACGTAGCTTTAACATACTTCTTCAAACTGGAGACAAAATGGCGGTCAATATTATAAAGTACAACGCTATAGTTTTAGTTATCCCATGACACATTAGTTAACCGCTCAACATTTCTTCGTTTCTCCCCCCAATCTCTTACTAATCTTGATCGTCACATTATACATACACAAGTGTGGGTGTTATCTCTTTGGATGAAGTAGATTTTGTAGTATTGTATTAACATGTTTCTCTGTTTTAATTTAAAGGTTGTGAGTTCAACTAATGGTGAATTAAACACAGACGATCCAACAGCTGGCCATAGTAATACCCCAATAACACAGCCACAAGAAGTAGAAATTGTCGATGAAACAAAGTAAGATCAATTTTTATTAAAAATTTATATTCTATTTGATAAATCCTTTCCATGGTTCATCCTTCAGGTATTTATCCTTTTTTTTTTAAATTTATCCCGTAATAATTATTCCTTATCATGAATGATTGAGTGTATGTATGTGATTGCCTATGTTTTTGTTTAAACCAGAGATAGTACAAAGTCTAACTTGATCCCCAATAACCGAAGCAACTGGGATCAAAATTTAAAAAAAAAAGGAAATTTTTATAAGGATGATTTTTTAGTTAAATATTGTTCTTATCTAATAGTGAAAAAAATGTTTTGACAAAATTCGTACTGCTACCTTTCTGTTTGATCGCTATTTTTCTAAAATAGTAGCTTTATTTTTAAATTTTCTTTTAATATCTGCAAATATTTCTATCCCATTTAAAAAAAAAACTGATTGGGCAAAAATTCTCCAAAAATATATGATTTATTTTAAAAATATAACCTCAAAAAATTAAAAAGTTTACGTCATTTTGTTAATTTGGTTTTTCTTTAATTATCTTTGGCAGAGTTGTAATTGGTTGCAAAATCTAGAATTTAGAAAAACCTATCCAATACGTACATTTATAATAATAAATATTAAAAATTTAAGCTAAAAATTACCAAATTCTAAAAATGTATTTTTAGTCAAAACATTTTGTCCCCGACAAAGAAAGAAAACTTTTCATCAAGATGTGTAGTACTTTAAGTTACCGTTTGGGTCGAAACCTGGTCGGGGTGCTTACCGGTCCGTGTAAATCTAAGAGACTGTATTATATTCTCTCTGACTTAATGAATGAATACTTACCTATTTTCATATTTAAAGTGTATTTTTCTCTTTATTTATAGGAAACAAAGAAAATCTAAAATATATTTATATATTTTTTTTATCATACTTTGATCACATCCAAAATAGAAACCTAGAAAAAACCTTACCTTAAATGAAATCAAATAAATATCCTTTATTTTAAGTTGTGTTTTGTTATATTTGTATTACAAATTTAATGTGAAAGAAAAAGATAAACGTCTTTCATTGCCTCGAAAAGTACAATGTGTACAAGTAAATATATATTTTATTGTTAAAAATACAAATTCATTGAATTTATTTACATTTCAAATAGAATGAGTTTTTCTTATTTGCTTTTCTTCCTTTCAATGGAGACTATACCGGTATTGTGAATAAAATAAGATACCCTAGAAAATCTAAATACAACAAAACAAATTTTGTTTGGATTTTTGAACAATTTTTAAGTTTTTTTTTACAGTATCACAAAAACAGCAAAATATATAAATAGATTTTCTTTTAGACAATTAATACACTTAACTATCCACGATAAAACATATTATATGTCACAATCTACATATTTTATGCTAATTTTAATTCCAAATTAGTAATTAGCGACCTCCAGAACTACAGGTATCACAAAGCTCTTTGAAAGAATAGAGAAAATTAAGAAAAAAATTTTGAATTTTATATCACAAAAATCGAGTCTTTTTAACGATTGAATACGTTTTTTTTTTTTTTGAGATATCGCTTAAAATTTTGTCCAGATAACAATACCGTTTTGCTGTTTCAAGCAATATTACAGAATCTAGCCATCCAATCGTAAAATAAATATTATTTGAATTTTTTTAGACCTCAATTGCTCCAGAGAAACACTAAAATATAGAAAATATTTTTTTTAATTTTGAATGATTTTTATGGTTTTATAAAATCGCAAAGTAACTTGTAAATATAGATCTAATTTCTAGACTATAATTTCTCTGTCCACTAATGCCAATTTATTTTAACTTTACTCTTTCTGACATTTTTTTCATTTTGATGATGAAAAAATCAAATTTATCGATTACAAATAGTAATTTTAAAAGCTCATTTTATTTGTAAATGATTTTTTACATATATGAATAAAAATTTGTCTAAAGATTTAGTAATTCATCGCTTTTTCTAGATGCTGTTGTTTCTTTAAACGTAAGAAGAAAAAATCAGGTCGACAAAAATGACTAACAGCAGCTCAACATACACCTGAACGAGAAGCTGTTACACTATTACGTGCAACATCTCAGTCCAATTCACGTGATTCAGGCCTTCATGCTGGCGCATTAACTCCAACACCTACATTACCCCTATAATAATAAATAAAAACAAATACGTATAGACATCTTTATCTATATATATATATATATAAATAAATCAGAACAAATATCTCTTTATCTCATTCTACCCGGCCTACTCTATCTTCCTTTACCTTAGTCAATCCGCATCTTTTATCATCGTCCTTATTCTTTTTAACATATATGTACAAATACTGAATTAGCCTTTAAACAAGTTTGATACATTGGAAACAAGATGTTCCCGTAAATAAATACTCAAGGTAGATATTATTTTGCAACCGTTTTACTGTAGCTAAATTGTGATTAGCTTGAAAATATTTTTCAACAAATTTGAAACCACAATCTTAAAATTGACGAAATTTTTTTATTATAATAAAAACTGATATATGTGGACATTTTTTGTTGTCTATACGCGCAATGAAATTTCTTTCGGGCTCTGAAAAACATAGCCACCTACCAAGAAGAAAAAGCTATTAAAACCAGCATAATTAAGCCACATAAATGGCAATCAACAAATTCAGCTAGATTCTTTCTACTTAGAATTTTATTCGATCAGTATATTTTTCGAATACGGTCATTACGAGACACCCAATATATTGATTTGTAAATTTTCATATAAAACAGTTCAGCAAGTTAAATTTAAGTTTTTAAAGCATACAATTTTTATTTAATTTAAAATTTGCCGAACATTTGGTTCAGAGTATACGCCGAGCACTTGGATAATTTTTTTTGAGTATGAATTTAAGTGCTCATAATATATTTGAATTCAGAAAATGACTGTAAATTTACCATCCTTTTATTTGGATCGAAAAATAATGAAAATATATTTTCTCTCGTATAAAACTTCAAAATATTTTTTTGGGCTGTGAAATAAAGTTTTTCAACATTTATCAATTCTTTAAAAATTACTAGATAAGGAGGACTCCGTTCTTATGGAGTATCTAATTTTTTTTTTGACAATATGCAACTAAAATATTTTACTAAGCGAAAGATCGTTAAAGATATTCAGTTTGCAAATTATCTTATCTATCTTCGCACAACTTGATCGTGCCTAGTCAAACTAAATTTATTTCTAACGCGAAATAATTAAAGTAATTATTCGCCACCGTTTTTTAATAATTTTCTTTCATTTCAAGACCAATTCTATGGTGTTTTTTTGATACACAAAAGTATGACTTACATGTGTTCTCGTCAAGCGAGTACTGTAACATGTCAATTTAGATATGTTTGTTCAAATTTTTCGAGCGTAGTCAACAGCAAAATTGACTACGAAAGACTTATTTTTTTTCAAATTTTTAATATAAATAAATCGCTAAAAATACATTCAATCTTTACTATCGATTTCGTGATTCAACAGAAACTTACTTAATTTTGAAATCTTATAAAATTGAGACACAAAAGAATCTACTCCACAATTATATTAGAATATAATTAATTGTTTAAATATCTTGGATATGTTGAAAAATATTAAGTTTACTTTGGATTTAATTCATAATAGCGTTGTATATACCAGGTATAAAAAATCAAAAATAGAATTTACTCTTTTGTGTCGGGAGATGAAAGACAATTGAAATTTGAAGAAATATATTTTGTTATGTCCTAAAATCACAAATAGAATTTACTCTTTTGTGTCAGGAGATTAAAAACAATTTGAAGAAATATATTTTGCTGAGTCCTGTTTAGAAAAATAATTAAGAATATTGTTGACATGTTTCGTCAAATATTAAGTAAACATGAGAACGGAGTGGACACACAGCAAATCTGAAATTTTAATTCTTCAAAGTCTAATTATGATTTATCATAGAAAGAATTCGTTTACTGATTCCATGATTCGTATTTAACTTAAAAGGCTACAAAGATTATTGTTTATTCTGCATATATGTTATCATCTCATTTAATTCCTCTTCCCACCTTTTTTTTCTCTTCTATACATGACATTTCCCTAAATAAAACAAAGCATTGAATATCTTCAAACTATCTACTAAACAAAATAGTTAATAAATTAGAAATTTTTCGTAGATATTTTCCACAAAAAAAAATATGATAAAAATTTTACACACAGGACAATTCACAGCTAAGAATAATCTTAAACGAGTTTATTCTATGCTTCTGTAAAAATTTTTGAATTTTATTTTAAAATTGTTGCCCTGAATTTCATAACAAAATTGGATGCCGAACGCCTCTTCGCTAACTTCCATTAAGTATTTTTTATTAATAAGAATAATGATGTTAATCAATTTATTTAGGGTTATTCCTTCTATTCACCCTCCCTTAGCCCCTCGAAAAATCACCCACTCCCTTTAATTAAAAATTAATAATTAAATAATTAATTGTTATGTAAATGAAAAATTGAAGAAAAAAAGTGTAATTGCATTTTATTTATTATTATTTTTCTTGGCATATTATTAAGAAAGAAAAATGAAAAAAGTCTATAGTGTTGTCTACATAAACAAGTCAGATGCGTCTCCATTCACATGGTGCCAATCGAAGGTCGCGTATGATCCATTTAATTTTAATCTGCAATCGAAAATTGCAAAACTGATATATAAAAATTAGTATAATTTGTTTTTTTTTGTTTTTCGTGAAATGCGTTTTAGGTGAGTGAAAGTAGAAGGATTATAATTGGACCCTCGAAATCCATCTTAGTGGAGATGCATCTGAGATCGTATCACATAATACACATTTAAAAATGAAACAAACGTGTCATCATTTAATTTATATCAAAATATATTATTTTTTATTCTTATTATTCATTAATTATTTCTCGTTAGTTTTTTTCTGGAAATAAATTTTATAGAAAAGAAAACATCCAATTTTTTTCGACGTAGAGAATTTTATTAAATGCGATGAGAGAGACACATCTTCATCACACATCGGCGACATTCATTTAGTATTTTTTTGTTATTGTGTTTATTAAAATATATAAAGGGTGTTAAAATACCAAAGTTGATTTTAGAATTCGACTATTAATTAATTTGGGAATTATTTTATCTCCAATAAATCGCCATTTTATATCCTTTCTTTTGTTTGAAAATAAAATTGTTTGCAATGCGAATTTTATAAATAAAATATTATAAATAAGACGACTATTTTATCTTCAACTAATCATTTTGTATCTTTTTATTAAGTCTAAAACAAAATATATTTTATTAAGTCTAAATCATATTATTAATATGATTGCCCCTTCGGAATTTTCTACTTGTAAACTGATATTTTAACATCCTTTATGTAGAAAGAAAATGGTCGATTGTTAATTTAAAATCAAATAGTTTTTTTATTTTTTTTAAAAAAAAGTAAGAATTTTTAATGCGTTCATCGACCTAAAGAGAAAACTTTATCCTAGTTTGATTATTTCGTGAGCATTTTTTTTTTATACATGTTAAATCTATTTGGACTGTTTAAAAAACAAAATATTATACCTAGTTATTTTTGGGATGCAAATTCTGATATCCGAATTTAGAGATAATGACGCGAGGTGTCAATATGTGCCTTGTAACACGACACTCCCCTTTTCAAAAAAAAAAAAAAAAATTATGTATATATAGAAAATTGATATTTATTGCCAAGTAATTTGGCAAGTAAAAAAAAAAATTTTTTTGGAATCGGATTCTCAGAAACATCCCATGTTTATTTAAAAAAATAAATCAAATTATGTGTATTTAATTTAAAAAGAAAAAAAAGTATATCGTGTTTACGACTAATTATTTTAAGATTTTTCCAAAAAATAATAACCACGATTATTTGATGTTTTAAAACAAAAGAAAACTACTCCTGCTTTTATATACATATATATTTTAAAGTTTAAAGGCCATTTTGTATCTTCAAACAAAAAAAAGGAAACCAGCACTGTTTAAAATATATATTCTTTTTTTTTTTTTGTATAAAGAAAAATTCAAATAAATTTAAAACAAAAAAATATGATTAATTTAAAAAACCGTTTTAAACAGTCTATCATTTTTTTATCCTCCCACAGTCATTAGTATTTTATTTATTTATTTTTTGATTCGTTGAAAAATTATTTGTATACAGTGTGTCCCCACTATAAGTGAAACAAAGAGTATTTTGAAGTAAAAACAATTCAAATTATTATATATCAAATGTACCCGCAAACCGCTCTCATTACATTCCTTGCGACTAACACTATTACAAAATTACGAGGGTGTTCTGCAAAGTTTCTGACCTGAACGTGAAGGTAGCAGAACTTGTTAATAAAAGTTGAGATTATAGTTGTGCTTTTGACTATTATTCATCAAGATTTCAGATATTTTGGACGCATATTTGTTATTTTGAGAGTCGTATGAGTGTTTAATGAAGATGGAAAAAAGAGGGTATCCAGTCAAATTAAGTCAAACAAAAATTTAATGACAACTCAATTAAATTTTTTTCATTTTTACAAAAACATTCGCGTCGGCTCACTCAAACGACTATCAAATATCAACTACGCGTCCAAAATGGCTGAAATCTTGATGACGGACTGTCTAAAGATACACAGCTACATTCACTAATTTTTATTGGCGAGTGCTTCTATCTTCACGTCGAGTTCAGAAACTTTTCAGGCAACTCATGTAAATAACTATGCTAGGTATTAATTTATTTCGAAAAATGATCAGATATTCGATTTGTTTATGGTTCTAATAACCAAATATTAAGTTTCATCAAATTATTACAAGTTCTCCATAATAGTATCGAGCAGTATAAATTTCGTAGGTATATAAATTATTTTGCATCATTGTTTCCATTTCAAAATACGAAAATAGTCGCACTTCAAGTTAAACACACTGTAGTTAAAAATTTTAATTTTTTTTAAACAAACAATAACTGGCCAAGTTTTTATGACAGCATTCAAAACGCTATAAAATATGCAAAGAAAACTAAAATTTTTATCGGGGTAAAAAATTAATTATATTTTGAGTTTTTTCTAGGGCATAATTAAACAAGCAGTTTTCACGATATCGGATATGCATAAACTTCTTATCATCGGATGAAATCGATTTTTTGGTACAAAATATCCCTAGGGAATTGATTATTAAATTTAAGAATAAAAAAAAAGTCGGAATATTTCTATTTTCGTTTATTGTTGACGAAGTTTTATAGTATTTAACTACCAAATAATTACCATGTCAGATTAGAACGGAGTCGAATTTCCGCAAGTCGATTGCCATACGATAATTTAGTCATGCGGTATGCGCTATGGAGCTCCAATACGGACGAGCACTTTAAAATCGCACGCAATTTCCAAAAATTGAGTACCCCACACAATGATAATTTGATTTTTTTTTAAGAAAAAAAATGTATAACGGGGATAGTAATTTTACAGAGATATAATCCACATACAAAATTTCTACAAAAACTACGATTCCTGCTCATATAAAAGCTACACAGGGCAACAAGTTTTTCGATTAAAATTAACAGAAAAACAAAAATTATATGTTATATTAAGAACGTTTATTTTATTAAAAATAAGTTTTGTGATAATAAATTACCAAATTTTCAAAAGAAAAAAAAAAATTGACCAAAATTATTAACAAAAAAAAAAAAAACAGTGAGAATCAAAAGTGTGGAATTATTGCGTTAATACATTTTTTTGGAACACTTATGCCGTTTGAACAACTGAACGAGACACCACCGAATATGATGAAATGGTCAATTCATAATTATTAATTTAGAAATAAGATTAGTATGAAATACTAAATTTTATGTAAAATTCAAATTTTGATATGTGGAGTTAGAGGAGTAGACAGAATGATTCTGAATTTATGTTATATCAAAAGTCTCAAATATCAGAAAATTTTTAAAAATATTAAATTAAAAACACACTCAAATCGAAGTCTTTGACAAATTGATATTTTTATATTAAATATTGAAGATCAAATTTGTTATAAAATAAATCGGAATAGAATATCAAGATTTGAATTTAACACAGTGTTCTGAAATAGACTGTATAACTATAACAGTACTTGTTGCAGTGAATAGGATGTATATGCTTTATATAAGCAAACGAGGCAAGGATGCTGTAATGACTGCGACAGTCATACAGTCTATTTCAGTACACGAGCTAAGTTGTTGAATTTTCTTTGTAAATATCTGTATTGTAGTTTAATTTTTTATTCATTTTTTGGGTTTTTAGAAAATGTATATAAATGAAAATTTTGACCAAAAGAAAGTAATATCTCGGTGAATATATTAATAATTAATGCTAAAACAAATTTTAGTTTGTTCCAGAATTGGTCAGACAATTTTAAATCATTTGATTTTTTATGGATAATGATGAATATACAACAAAGACTTATAGGTTAATGAAAAATGAGTTTTCTGTTAAAGTCTACCAACATGTACGCTTTGAGAGCTATGACACTATTAAAGCTACTTAGAATGGCGTTTAGGGTGGCCGCACATTATAAGAAAATCTGATTGCCGCCAAAAGAACTTTACACACTGTCATAAAATATAAACTTAAAGTGATATCAGATTTTTTCTTAGACCCATTCTACAATATAAATCGTGAAATGTACGCAAGTATATTACATACCATTTTTTACATTTATAAATCGTTTAATAAGCTAAATGTCACATAAATGGCCAAAATAATTTATCGACTTTCAACTTTTTTTTAAAGTGTTTTTTAAGAAAATTTCATGATGTGCGGCTGCCTTTAAATTAAAAGTAAGCAAAATTGTTTAAATTTTTTAATTCAAGAATTATAAATGAAACAAAATTCTATAGATTCAAGTTCAATTTTGAATTGTTGTATCATCAGAAAACGGTATTGTGACAAAACGCATAAAATTTGAAGATGTAAAATTGCCTTATAAAATTATTTCTTCAGAATATAACATATCTTTGCCTCCCAGTAAATTTGTAGTACAAAATGCATTTATATATCTATTTAATAATGAGAAATTCATAATAAATAATGAATAAAAAATCGCACGTTAATTAATCTACACTGATGATATCAATCAAATCAAATTAATTGTTAATTTAGAAAAAAATAAATAAAATAAAAGTACATTCGCATTTATATACAATGTATTAGTCAATTGTTAATGATAAATGTCTATTCTATTAAAGGAGATCCATTTCACATGAGGAGTGGTCGAACATAATGCAAAAGTGTCAAACTGAACGTTACTATTGAGATTTTCATACTAAAATACTATCCAAATTGGTTCATATAAACCAACAATTACGAACAAAACAATAAAATGGTCAGCTTTTTTTATACGTGGGGAAATCATTTTTCTTCGTATAGACAAATGTCCATGTTTCTAGATATTGTATATAAGTGTGAATGTATCTTTAGAATCGCTTGAAATGTGTATATAGTATTTTGGATAACTATTTTTAAGTTATTTAGTTATTTACTTTTTAGTCATTATTAATTTAACCACAAACATTATTTTTCTTTAATTGTTTTTTTTTTATTTATTTATTTCATAATTCATTTTTTACATTAATTTATGAATTTATTGCCTAAATTGGAATATAAAATATAAATGAACACTAGTTGGTTGAAACATTATAAAAAGAAACGTATCACGGTAAAAAATTTTGTATAAGATCGGTATTAGAGCGATATTAGACCATCAGATTTTCTGATCAGAAAATCTAATGTAACTAAATAACATGTATTTTATATACATCCCGCATACTGTAAGATTTTATAATCAGAAAATCTTATGGTGTGCGCGTACATATAATGCTATCCGAAGTAGCTTCAGAATTTCTGATCAGAAAATCTGATGTTACATCAGGCAACATTATAAGATTTTCTGAAGTAGGCCATCTGTTAGTCAAAAAAAGTAATTGATGAATTTAAAGTAACCGTTATTCACAGTCATTTCATTACAAACGTCATTGTGACTATTATGAGTGATTTAAAAATTTTATTTTATTTTATTTAAATTATAAAATTTTATTTACTCTTAATTACTAACAAAATATATAAAATGGAAGACATTGAACATTTAATAAATGAATGCGATTAACAATAAGTTATCATCTTCAATTAGACAACAAATGATATTCCCGCAAAAAGTATTAAATTAATAATCAATTTAAGCACATTGAATGCCCTACAAGAATATAGATCGGACTGACACGAATCCGATCATATCGGATGGTATATATGTACATGCTTAAGATTTTGTGGTCAGAATTACTTATAAGACTGTCTGATGGTGTGCACCCGCTCTAACACTATCCATGATTTGATAAAAGATGCAATGAGCTTGGACTATATTTCATAAAAAATGTCACACACTTTTCAAAATGGTGTCATCTAAATTATAAGTGACAACTATCTTTGAAACCCTTTTATAGAAGATCTTTAATTTTTGATAGTGCAATACCGATTTTAAAATAATCAATTCGAGACAACTTTTTCCCGGGTTGTGTGTATCAACAGGTTAGGTTGTATGTTGAGCCAAATTTAGGAAGTTTTTCATAAGAAAGCTTATCTCAAACATGCAATATTCAAATTAATTTTTTATAGACTGAATTTCATTTAAACCAGTATTGTAGAAAAATAATGGAAGATAGGTCGTTTTTCTTGTGCTAAAGACACTGATTTTGAGTTTTTAGCAAAAGTGTGACGATTTAAAAATTGTACAATATTATTTTAAATTCTATTTATTTTTTTTCTCTTAAATTTTTTAAATAATTTTTATTCTGTTTTGACAAGTATTTTTTTCCTGTAAGGAATGCTATTGTTCATTTTTCAATTCGTAAAAATTTTGGAGATTAAATTTCTTCGAAATTTTCTTTATAATAATCATAATATATGTGCCAATCATGGACATTGTTTGGAAGCTGTTATCCTTAGTGTTAAGAGCAGCAATCATGCACAAAACAATTATTAGAAAACCTAAAAAAATAAAAATTCTCTTTACGTAAACATATCTACAGTACTATACCAAGGTCGCAGGTACTGATTATTTCAGGAATTTTTAAATTACGTATCGATAATTAGTACAATATCATGTTTAATGGCATTCGATGCAAGAAAATCAAATTTAATTATTATTAACTTGTTTTGCTCACGAATTTTAGTTAGTGAAAATGATAGTAAACAATTTATTTAAAGAGAAAATTATTTAGTTTGCCGTGTGATCTCTACTAAAATAAAATAAAATACTAAAATAACACAAGATGTAACAAAATACGTATTCCATAATATTTTTAATAATAAGTAATTCAATAATCCTTTTTATTAAGGTTTTCAAAACTCGCTTAACTGAGAAATTGATAAAATTTCTTGGTGCTGTGATTTTTGAGACATTGTGTACACAATAAATATTTATATACATATGAAAGATTAGCAGCCATATATTTATAACGTGTTAAAAAAAAAAATTAAAAAATTTTTTGGATCAAAACTTTTTGGATTTGAAAAAAAATATGTATGTAAGAAATTTTTTATTTAAAATAATGTATATTTATCTAGATTAATTCCAGCAACAATGGACCTTCTATAGAAAAATTTCACTCCACTCTAGGTTTCGATTACCTTCAAAATCATTATAAAATATGGAAAATCATAATCAAACTTTTATTCTCGATAAAACTATGACCCTTCAGAAGTCAGTGATCGTAGGTTCTGCATTTAATTATAATATTAAGCAATTGATAGAAAACTCTAATTGGGTGCGTTACACCTAGTAGATCTAGACCGTATACCTAGACTAGCTGGTTTGTAGCTTCTTTGCGAAGACTTCATCACCTTGAGGCAAAGATGTATGTAGCTCAGAGTAAAGACAGATAGTCCACAGTTACTCTGATAGAACTGTTTTCACACTAAGTAGATTTAATTTGATTGGATATTTTGTCGTCCTGCAAACATATCTTTCTTGTAATATTGTCTGCGGTATAGTTCAATCGACAATGCTCAGTTAAAAGATTCACTATTTTTCTAAATAATAACCTATCTGTATTTTTTTTTTTTTTTTTTTATTAATGATTCATATTTGTTGGAATTGACTCTACATAAATGAACATAACATAATAAATATACCGTGTGATTCACAAATGATAATACAGTTAAATTATTTTGTTATATTTTGTCTGTGTTGTGAGTCGCAGATGATGGCGTGTTTGCTTGAATTAAGTCTTCCAGACATTCCTCTACAAATAATAACATATTTTTTGAACTGTTTTATCTTGAAACACACTGTATATAAGTATAAATATATATAAAACAAAAACAAATAACTTTTAAGAAATTAATAAGATTGTAAAAATGTTAATTTGTAAATAAAATATGAGTTGCAAGTATTATTAAATAAAAGGAGACAAAAATAATTCTAGTATACAAATAAACAAATAAAAATATGCTTTAAACAGGGTGGTAGTGATTTTTGAATAAAAACAAAAAAGACTTCGTGGATATTATTTTAACCAGTGACGATCGTGTAGGCGTAAAGAATTATATTTTACTTTCTGCGAAAAGAAAATTTTTACGGTAAATATATGAAATATATGGAAGAGTAGGGCTGGGAAGAGATTAGATAACAGTAATAAGCTGTAAACACCTTGAGAAAATTTAAAAACTCATTATTATTTTCATGAACAAATGAATAGTTAAAAACAAGATAGTAACAATTATAAAAACTAAAGATTTTTTTTATTAAATAGAAAAACCAAGAATATGTTGCGCTGTATTTGTCAGAAAACATTTCTAGGTTATGATCATATTTTTTAATAGATAATCATATTTATATTTTGATTACTTTTCTAAACGTCTTATTTTTGAAAAATTTTACCTAAAAACTATCGCTTTTAGTGATTTTTATACCATTTTATTTTCGATAGTTTTGTAAAGTAAAATAAAAATTTAATATCGTAAATTATACGGCACATCACCGACTTTTTGCATAAGAGATTACTTTTATTATAGTTGCTCTTTTTATGTCTTATTCCCCTTAAAAAGATATTTATCGACAAATTACGGTAGATCAAACTCAATGAAATATCTGTTTTGAAAACTAAAAACTTTTATTTGAAAACTAGTATGTGAATTTGAAATTAAAGAGAACCTAAAACTTTTAGAAGTTGAAAAACTGAAATTTTGTCACAAACGTAAGACACATTTTCTAATTAAGGGAGTGTAAAATTAATAATTTTAAATTCGTTTTGCCTTATATTATTCGAGGTAAGTATAAATTTCTATTTTTATTAATTAAAAAAAAGTATATTATAGTTAAATTTATATGAAATTTTAAAGTGGTTTCCTGAATCCAGCAAAAGTAGTAAATTTCCAATATTAAGCAGAGAGTAATAATAATACATGTCAAATCGGAATTTAACTATTTTTTGTAAAAAAAATGAGAATAAATGGAATAAGTATACATTAATATATATCGAAATTCCAGAGTTCATTGACTTTTTTCATATAGAGGCGGGCTGTAATCTGGCTACCCAGATTATTATTGGATTAAACTTTGCTACGGCATAATATTCTTTGAATTTACACCTACAGAGCCATAATTTTAATTCAGACTTTATCGATTTTACTTTTCAAAAATAATTACTTCTTGAGAGAATATCGAATTAAATGAAGTTATTTATTTTATTTAAGAAATTTCGAGAATTTCTGATAAACATTTGATTAAATAAATTTAAAAAAAAAGTATAGAAACGTACGTAAATATTAATATTATTGACGTAAGTTGTCGGTATAGTTCGAGTTAATTCAATGAAAACAAGAATAAACTCAAATTGAAGCAACGAACAAATAAAAACAGTAAGGAGGCAGATAGACAATTCCAAACTTGTCAACAACGTTTATATATATCTGGAGTGTATTCTAAAATGCAGCTTTGATTGAAAAAAACAGACACATTTGACACATTGTGATATTCCTCCTATTAGGCTCCACTATTATTAAATTTTATTACAAAAATATCAACAAAACGCTAAAATCATATAATTCCAGTACCCATAAGCAAATCATGTCATTTAAAAATTTTAAATGACATTTAAGTTTCTTAATTATGGTTGGTGTAACAACTATTTCGCCTACGAAAATTTTAATAAGAGAGATGTTTTTCTTTTTTGGAACTCGTAAAATCTTTGATTGCGTACACAAGCTTCAAGTTGACAGATATTTGCTTTTCATTCGATATCAATTATTAAAAATACTTTGTCCGACACGTAACAAAACGAAATGTCCGTTTTTCGACAATCTGAAAATGTCTATATTTTTTTAATTTTTTGGATTGCCAGACAATGGAAAACATCTATCCGGTGAAAATTTTAGGTATTTCACTAAAATAATTAAATACAGATTTTTTGAGATGTATACTCAAATAAAACAAAAAATGAATGTTTTTGATAGATAAACAAAATTAATTCAAGGGTTACATTTTTTTTAGTGTATTTGTAAATGATATGATAATATGCTTGTTAACATTATTTTAATAAATCTATAGTATATCTTAACTCTATGAAAAGAAACAGCTGAATGTAATAATGTTATTCTACTGTGGCGCTGAGATCATCTTGGTGTGTATTTTCCATATCATGTAATATTTTCTCTAATGCATACATTTATCTCAATGATAAATATTTAGTATTAAGTAAGTCTGTCTGTCTTTGTATAATACATTCAGTCAGTTTAGAGACTAGTACAGAGTACTAGTAGACATAGGCAGTTAGAAGTGTATTAAAGGTGTCTGTCTGTGTCTATTTCGTTTGACTCAAAGAATTTTTGTATGTAGCCTTTTCTTATATTGTGGATTCCCCTGTTGTGTAAAAAAATGGCAGTGACATGGGAGCCGGATTTTGACATTACAACAAACACATCCCGCAAAATAAATGGCATTATTCCAACATTATCGTTACCAACAAGTTCGAGTAGCTCAAGTATGTCATCGATGGAAAATAGTGATGATGAGAATCCACTTGAAGGTGAATTAAAAAATATTCGAACAATAATAACGTTAACGCGTCAAAATGTAGATGCATTAAATGATCGCTTTGCTGGTGAACAAAATCCACCGAGCATGTACTTGGAAGAGTATCGTGATTTAACTGATAAATTACACGAATTAAAAATTAAGGAACAGAAATTAATGGATCGAATTTCACGACGAAAAAAGAGAAGAGTTAGCCGTTTGAAAGATTTAGATATTAAGGTACTAATTTTATTTGCGTAAAATTTTTGTACTGTTATATTATGTTCAACAGTTTCGGTCGTTTTACCAATTGTCTTTTTTCTATTTGAAAAAATTCTAGCTCTAGATATAACATTTTTTTCGGAAGATTTAAGAAAACTGTTTTATGCCCGTTTCCTCAAAACGTGTCGTTATTTATTTAATATGTTGATATGCCTTATTTTCGAAGGAGGTTAAAGCGTTTATTTTATTTCTAAAATTATATCAGCGCTGAATGGAAAACAAGATTAATTTCGTTACTTTATAAATATAATAAATCGAATTTTAATCTTACGACACTAAATGCATAGTGCCTGTATGAACAAGTATAAATTTGTTTTTCACGCTTCAGCTTGACTGTAATTTCATAATAACTTCTAAAAATCTCGACATACAAATAGAATTTCAAGCGTTTTTTCAGAAATCCCTAAACAATCAACTGATCTTGTTTTTATTTATTTATTTTTTTTTTAAATAAACTTTTTGACTTAAAATAAATAATAGTTTAAAAAAACTATAAAAAAAAAATACGCTCTTATAGAAAATCCCTCTATAAAATAAATCTTAATAAATTTGAATTAAAAATAGTGTAAGAAAAAATGATTTTATTGTAAAAAAAGCTTGTGGTAATTTTCAGGATATTATCAAAATAATCCTTCTACTCATATCTGTTAAAAAAAAATTATAACTATTGATACCATGCACCCCACGCTTTTTTTTACAATAAAATCATTTTCTTACACTATTTTTAATTCAAATTTATTAAGATTTATTTTCTATATTTTAGTGAGATTTTCTATAAAAGCATATTTTTTGAGTTCTTTTAAACTATTATTTATTTTTCATTTTTTATTTGAATTTTCTATAATAGCGTATTTTTAGTATTTTTAAACTATTATTTATTTTGTTTTAAGAGTTCTGATATAAAACAATATTTATCGATTTTATTTCGACTTTAATAGTAAATTGATGTAATTACTATCAAGTTTTTTTACATTTAATATAAAATTTCTTTCATACGTCGATAAAGTAGTTTGTAACGTAGATTTTTCTTGACGATAAATTAACGACAGATGGTAAACAATTTTTTTTTATCTACGCCACACTTCCTTCATCGAGATTGCTCCCGGACCCCTAGGAACCCCAAACTTACTCATTACTCATACTCGACCCAACACTTTCTATGAAAATACTCAGACTCACTAATATACGCTCGATCCTCGTTACAAGTTTCACTTCAAAAAAAAATCGCTAATCCTGATTAACGGATCAAACTGTTTAAAATATTGAATTGTCATCGTTCCTTAATAAGTATGCCAAATTTCGAGTTAATCCGACGTTTTGAAGGGGATCAAAATCATGTTCAAAGATTCCGTTACATACATACTTACATACGTCTGAAGCTAATAAAAGCGTATTAATAACTTTAAAGGTCAATTTTCATTTACCTATTGAATCAAAACAATTTTTGCAATTTTTTTTTTTTAAATGGCATATTATCGACGTTTGATATGGGCGCTTAAGTAAAATGACTCAAAAATTTCAGAAAATTCAAAGCATTTTTAAGAAGTAAACGAAAATTATCAAACTATGCTAGAATTGTGATTTGAAAAATTCTTACAAATGGCATACCAAAATGTTTCTGAACTTTATTATCGGGATAAATTTCGTTCTCATATGTAAAAGTTTGATACAATATTTTACGTTCTCATATGTAAAAGTTTGATACAAAATTTTAATTTAAAAATTTTTGGTTTTGTTTAGGGTACAAGTGACACAACCTCCCACAATGAAATGGACATTGGCTCTCAAAAAATATTTTTACGTGCCCATTTACCAAATCAACAACGTACGATGGTCCAAGTACGAGCTGGTATGAGTTTAAAGAAAGCATTAGCAAAACCGATGAAATTACGCAATTTAACATGGCAAATGTGCAGTGTGTATCGGGGTGATGAAAGTGATTGTGGTTTACGAATACCATGGGATATTGATATATCAACTTTAGATTGTTCTGAGATCACGGTAAAAATATTGGATCGGTTTCCAGTTGCAACAAGTATTTCACATAATTTTGTGAGGAAGACATTCTTTTCGTTAGCGTTTTGTGAATGTTGTCGACGATTATTATTTCAAGGATTTTATTGTCGTACGTGTGGGTATCGTTTTCATCAGCGATGTTTTAGTGGTGTTCCAGCACTGTGCCATCAGGTAAATAAATATACATAGTAATAAAAATATGATATAGAAGTTGTACCCTAATAAAACGTTTATTTTGAGGTCAAATTTTTTGTAGTATATCACAATAATTGGATTGGATTAATTTTCAGACTACAAATTCGTAATTGTTTTGGTGACACGGGCCTGTTTGAAATAATTATGCTCTTATTTTTTAGGATCATTTAGTGGATAGATATTACCAAGCATTATTAGCCGAACAACCATCACCGAATAGTTTACATGTGCCAGTATCAAGTCGAACTGTCCGACATCCACGTAGTTTAGCACACGGAGATCGATCGAGTTCCGCACCAAATGTGTGTGTAAATTTAGCTAGAAATCCAAGTAGCAATGATCGTGGTACATCTTCATCATCACGTTATCAGGGTGCTCATACTGCAGAAAGTGGCGACTACACACACGATAGTACACCAAGTGGCTCCAGTAAACATGGCAGTGCAAATAGTTCACGTAAAACAAGCGATGAAACATTACCACAGCATACACGGAGCACAAATCAGTCACCAAAATCATCAAATAAAACTCGACGACCTCGGGCACGTAGCGCAGACGAGAGTAAACCATTGTTAGGGCCACGTGAAAGTATTGAAGATTGGGAAATACCAGCCGATGAGATTTTATTGGGTCCACGTATTGGTTCCGGTTCGTTTGGAACAGTGTATAAAGCACATTGGCATGGTCCCGTTGCAGTGAAGACACTAAATGTTAAGAATCCTACACAAGCTCAATTACAAGCATTCAAGAATGAAGTCAGTGTGTTACGAAAGACACGGCATGTAAATATTTTGTTATTTATGGGATGTGTAAGCAAGCCAGAACTTGCGATTGTTACACAGTGGTGCGAAAGTTCAAGTTTATACAAACATTTACATGTTTATGAAAATAAATTTGAACTGTTAATGGTTATTGAAATCGCTAGACAAATCGCTCAAGGTAAGAAAATTTGCATTCGTTGTTTTTAGGTTTTCAAGATCTAGTTTACCAAAAATAAAACTTATTTTATGATTGGATGGCTAATTTAAGTAAACTTAAAAACAGCAATAATATTTTTTTTTTTGGATTTTTAATGTTTTTCATCGAACCACAGGAACCGTAATGAAGTATGAATGCATTTTATTTTAGCCAATGAATGCACCAAACTACCCACAATAAAATACATTCTATATCATCTAGAATAATCTGGATATATATTGCCGAAAATTTCAAAGCTTAAGTAAATCCATAAAACCCTGAAGCACGATCGCCACTGGTCGTAGTTCTTATCCCATTCTCAAATCAATAAATGATAAAATTCCAAAATTCATTACAAATTGTTTTGTATTTATTTATTTTTTTTAATTAATAAAATAAAGAAAAGCGTTGGTAAAAAAAAAATTGTTTTGTATAAAATTGAGTTTAATTTAAAAAATTTATTATTAGGTATGGATTATCTACACGCGAAAAGTATCATCCATCGTGATTTAAAATCAAATAATATATTTTTACATGACGATATGACAGTAAAAATAGGTGATTTTGGTCTAGCAACAGCGAAAACTGGCTGGTCTGATTCCACATCTTCCCATCAACCGTCTGGATCAATTTTGTGGATGGCTCCAGAAGTGATACGTATGTCAATTGGCAATCCATACAGTTTTCAATCCGATGTTTATGCATTCGGTATGGTTCAATATGAATTATTAACTGGCCAATTACCATATACGAATATTAATAACAAAGATCAAATCTTATTTATGGTGGGACGTGGTTATTTACGACCAGATTTAGATAAAATACGATCGGATGCACCAAAAGCGCTAAAACGTTTGGTTGAAGATTGTATTAAATTTAATCGTGACGATCGTCCATTATTCCGACAGATATTAGTCTCGTTGGAAGGTTTAATACGAAATTTACCAAAAATACATCGTTCAGCATCTGAACCAAATTTACATAGGACGTCACCGTCATCCGATGATTTTTTATACGCTTGTAATAGTCCAAAAACACCATTAAATTTTGGACCATCAAATAATTTTTCATTTTTTACATCAGGAACAGGGAACATTTAATTGTGATATTTTCTTTTTTCGTTTCATTTTGATTTTTCTCTTGAATTGTCCAGACGAAATTTGTTATTTTTTGGTAAAATTTTATTATAAGACATAGTTTGTTTAAAAATAACAAACTTATTTTCATTGATTTTCGTTTTTCGCAATCCGATTCTCCAAAAACAGTGGTTTTATTTAAAACGATTAGCGTATAACGCAGTATAGTGTTTCCTACACTGTGGTTAAAAAAAGTCTGTAATCATATTCAGATTTTAAATGAGACCTCAAAAATGCTGAAAGGATAGCTCCGCCTCTTTCGATTTTGGATTTGAAAAAAAACCTCCATTCAAAAAAGTAATCTTGAAAGATCAAATTGCTTTATTAAGGTAAAATTTTATAATTATTTAATGTATAGATTAGAAAATTAAATACATCATCGTGATTTGAGTACTCCGACAGACAAGGACAAGTATACTTTTCCAATTTATTAAAGGAGACTAAAGTTTTCAAGCAGACTGTATATCTTTCGCCATATCTACCGAATATGAGCCTGAGCTCTCATCCTAACGTCAACTAAACAACATTCACACACTATCTTACAATCAAATTCAAATCAACATAAAATTTTACCAAATAAATTAATTTTGAAAACAATTTTCGTCTGGACGTTAGACACTCGTATCATTTTTATTGTGATGTGAGGAATAAAAAGTAAGTGATTGAGTTTTGTGTAGAAGTGTTGAAACAAAACACATTGAATGTTTTGTACGTAAAATAAAAAAAAAAAAAAAAAAAAATATTTTAAGCTACAAAAAATAATACAAATGAACTTGCTTCAGATTAATTAATTCATTATTATGATTTTTTTGTGTTTTTTTTTCTTTTTTTTAAATATAAGAAATTCAAAACTTATATTATAGTGCTCAGAGTTACGCTGCTTGGCGCTTAATAAAAAAATTAGATTATTTTATATATTGTGTTTTGTGTATCCTTGTATCCAAAATAAATCTGTTACTCCTCAAACCCTGTATCCAAAACTAAAATATTATACAAAATCTAGAAAAATATCTTAATAAATGAATTAAAAAAAGTTAAGGAAACAATATTAGTAAACATATAAAATATTTTTCTTTAGTTAATTACTACCGGTATTGGATTTACGCGAAGGCCCACGAGATCCGAGTCTAGGGCAGCGTGATTTTAGGGGCGGCAAAATATTCAAAATAATACAAATTCAGAAGCGGTAAATAAATTGTATTCGAAATTTTTTTTGGATGATTTTTACTTTGCAAAAATTTGCAAGGAATAAATTTTATACATTGGATTTTTTAATGGAAAGCTGTGAAATCTGAGCCTGGTTTGCAAAAATTTGTAGGAAGGCAATTGAAATAAATTACAAAATATAAAATTAATTTTATTTAAAATTCTATCTATAAATTAGGGCAGCATTTGGCCTAAATCCGCCACTGGTTAATAACAAAAACTAGATTTAATTAATAAATACTAGACTACGATTTAAGGGGTTTTGTAGATAGAATTATTTCCCGGTGGTCTTTGGAGCCTCTAGAGAATGGGAAATATGACTAGTGATGAAAAAACAGTGTCTAAAACATAAAAATTTGCAAAAAGCTCTGAATAATCAATTTTTTTTGTTTAATCATATCAGCAAAATTATTCTCATTAGTGTATATAAAACAAATTGCATTTTTTACGAAGAAAATTCGAAACATCAGTTATTATACACACAAATAAAATATTTTTTCGTTTCTAGTTTCTTTTTTTTTATAGGTATTAGGTGGAAATATAATTTTTTTTTAAAAAAAAGTAAGTGAGTTTTATTTATTTTATTGAAAAAAATCATTGACGTATAAGATTACATATAAATAAATTCATGTGGCCCTGACATTCTTTTTTAAAAGTATAGTTTTGAACGTGGATTCTGTAATCTTTTATCTAAATAAATAAATATAAAATTTTTAAACAAGGGTTTCGTTAAGTATACACAATTAAAAACACTTAAATTAAAAATGACTAATGAAAAAGTCTAGAATATAGTCTGGACTAAAAGATGTGTAATCAGGTTGTATAATATTTTGAAAAACAATAAAAAAAAAAAACATTTTTCATCAAAAAGTTTTATTTGAAATGGCATAATCATTATACGCATGCTTTAGAAAATATTTATAAATTTATTTATCTGTTTTTACTATATCCCTTATGGTTTTAACAAGATTTGTTATCAAATGACCCCGATATTTTCTGTTAGTAATAAAAATTTTTTGTTTCTTTTAATAGAATATGGGATCGAAAATTTTTTTATTATTAATTCAATTGAAGCGTTTTTCCTTCACGAACATGGATCTGAAGTTATTTTTTTAAAAACTTTAAAAATATGCAAGATATATGGACATTCAAAATTCCTAATTAAACAAATAGAGGAATATCTACTTATGACGTCAACTGTTAGTATCTCCATATAAATTACATGTAAAACATCGTTTACAAGAAAGAGATAGAAAAGAAAATAATCTTTGATGGTTTCTTTGTTTTTGAATCAATTTATATTTATTTTTCAAGTTTTGTTATGGTATTGAGCCTAGTTTCACATTTTGATTTAAAATATAGCAAATTTAGAATCAGTTCGATCCTCTATTAGAAAGTCGACAACTTTCAAATTTTTATGTTAGAATTCACTTTGTTAAAAAAATGTTTAAGAGGCATCTTGAAATTTTTATGCCCTTAAATTATTATTAAATACAATAGAATATCAATATGTTAGATCATTTCATCGGATCTAAAACTTGCCAGATGATTTCAAAATTGAATATTTTTAATATTAAAAAAAAAGGTATTTGGGATAATAATTAGGTATAAATAAAAAATTATATCATCTTTATACCTACCTTGTGATCCTGAAAATTTGACATCAATGGCGAATCAGATATTACATTAATGAAAGTAAAGTTTTAATTGATAATGATTTTAAAATTAGTAATTTTAATTTTTATAAAATTGTAACGACAGGCTGCTTTGAGCACTATAATGGTAAGGAAAAATATAGAATGTGACAACACTATTTCTATCTATTCTAAAATGCAACATATAAAAATTATCCAAATAATACATTTTTTCTATAGAAATCACTAGTGTAAATATTATAAATGTAGCATAAAATAACTGTAGATTATACCTAAAAAATTGATATAAGCAATACAGTATTGTGGTGTACACATGATTCACGTTACTTGAGTAAAGATATGGGATAGGTGTCTAACTATGTAGTACAAGTGCTATGTGTTATAATCAAACCATGTTGAAAGGACTACTAACCATATCATAATAATAATATGGATAACATACATCATACACAATTTTATAAGACAAATCTTATTTAAAAAATTCATTACTTCAATGAACTAACTAAAAAACATGACATAATAATAAATTTATTAAACTCTTTATTTTTTAATTTAAGTTTTTATATATGTTTTTGTGATGACTTCAGTGATCATTTCAATATTATTATTTTTGTGATTCATCAGCAAATGTGTGTTTTTGTTTTACCTTTTACAGGTTATAAAAAAAAAAAAAACATTTATTACTTTTTTTATTCTTACATTCAATTGTTTTAAATGAAAGTGTGTATTGAAAAGTGATCGATTTTTTATTTTCAATATTGATTTTGTATTATTTAAATGATTTATTATATTCAGTATGAGTTATAATCGATATAATAAAATTGAATATCCGTGCCGTGTCGAAGGATGGTTATATCTTTATGGTAAGTAAATATTTTAATATCCTTAAAGCTTAGTTTTATATTTGAAAATTCCTTTTTAAAAATTGAAGTTAAACAGGATTTCGAATTAACAAAACTTAGATAATAAAGTTTATGGTAAAAGTATGACAAATTCAAAAGAAAATTTTTAAATTTTTTTGTGGTCACCTTTAACTTATAATTTTCTGTGTTCTTATTTATAGAAATTGACCACAGAAATTGTTAATGCATTTGTTTGAGGTTATTTGATAATATTTGGGTAATTGTTTTCCTTGAACTTTTTGGGAATTCCGGTTTTAGTATTTCGATAATTCATTATTTAAAGTTTTTCACAGTAACATTAAGAGGTTATTTTCAAGCGATTTTATATTTATAGATTATCGATAATTTATTTATTTTTATTGTAGAAAAAATATCTTTCCTAAAGGGTTTGTCGTTGAAGAAATAAAAACATAATGTAAAATTATCAAAATATGCAAAGAAAAATTAATAGAATTTCTTGGCTCATGAAACTTTACTCGCTTGGTTAAAATTTTTCAATTAAAAATGCAAAAAAAGTTTTTAAAACAACTAGAAAACTTTTTTTTTCTGTACGCTATTCGCCAAGAGTTTGGGGAAATTGCAGATGGAGATCAGAGTATTATTTGGTGAAGAAATCGTTAGTTTTTCTAAATAAGAATATTCTCAGTTTAATCCCTTTTCGTTCTCCCACTATTTTTAAATTCATTACCCGAAATAATGCCCAAATTTGCTTAAAATAACGTTTTTTTTGGTGATTTTCTGACTCAATGCCAGACAGATTAGGGATTATAAAAATCCATAGTTTGCCATATACTGTTGTAGATTCAGGAAATTTTGGGAGTTCAGATGCCAATTTATCATATCAACGGACTAAATTAGAACTTTTTCGTTTTCAAAAATTCTAAAAAATGTTTTTATTTGAAGTTAGAAAAATTATACGCTTACATTGACGGATATTCGAAGTTTTTATGTTATTGTAATAGGAATATCATTCAAAAACCATTTTTTCCGAAACTTAGCAAAACGAAGTGTTCTTTGCCCAACAATATGAATTAAAAATTTTTAGATTGCCAGACAATAGACACCGAATTTTATCAGGTATTTTGTGGGAACAATTAAAAATTTTACAAGCCCCGAAAATGGAAATCGTTCACTGTTCAAAATTTTCGAACAGAAAAAAAGTAGTTCGTATACAAATTTGTAGTTTGATGCTTATCATCTAGAAAAAGCATTCTGACCCAAGATATTTGAATGAAAAACTAAAAAATTAAATTTTATTCACAGATTTTGATGTATCATGACACGATATCTGACCATGACCACATGATATAATATGTTGATGCATATCAGAACTTTAAAGCAAAAAAAAAATTATTAATTAACACCGTTTTGAATATTAATAACTCAACATGTTGTTCGATTTCTCCTTGAAATCGAATTTCTAATAAAATACATATAATTCTGGTCTGGTTGAAACGTGTTTGATTTTATATTTAAATTTCATTTTATTGATAAATAAAAATACAAATACACAACTTTCTTATTAAACATATTTTTTGTTCGTTATTATAATTTTTATTCTTTTAAACAAAACTTTCATCTATCAAAAAGAAAAAAAAAAAAAAAAACAAATGTGTTGATTGTAAAAGAAATTATTATTACTTGAGTTCAGATTAATAATATAAATATAATCGTGGTAGCGATTGTATAATAAGCTATTATTGCAGTGTTAAACATAGATTCGCTTCATTTTTTTTGCATAACATTATTTTTTAATAAAATATGTATAATATAATTTGAGGTTATGTCATGAAGTATGAAGATTAAAATATTGAAGCTGTGAATTAGAGTATTCGAGTATACATGATTGGCAATAGACTATTTGACTAATTTTTGGAAGTTTAAATAATTTTTTATTGAAGTTATATTTCTTTAGACGCGTTATGAAAAAATGTGAAAGTAAAATTTTAAGATGCGCATCACCGTCACACAAAATTCACAGTTTGAAGCTGTTGTTATGATTTATGTTATTACACTTAATGTAAGAAAATATATATTGCATTTTTCAAATTTAAACTGAGCTTAGTTGACTATCCTTCTAAAGAAGTATAAGTAAAAATTAAGACATACAAATTTTTTCATCAACACAAAACTTTATGTTGTTACACTTAATGATTTATGTTGTTACACTTAATGTAAGAAAATATATATTGAATTTTGCAAATTTAAACTGAGCTTAGTTGACTATCCTTCTAAAGAAGTATAAGTAAAAATTAAGAGATACAAATTTTTTCATCCACACAAAACTTTATGTTGTTACATTTAATGATTTATGTTGTTACACTTAATGTAAGAAAATATATATTGAATTTTTCAAATTTAAACTGAACCTTAGTTGAATAAGTAAAAATTAAGAGATACAAATTTTTTCATCAACACAAAACTTTCATCAAGTATCAAAACATTCTGTTAATTGTAAAAAAATAGAGAATTATTGTAACTTTTGAGTTCCGATTTAATGATAATAACATTATAAAATAATCGTAGTGATTGTATTTTTCTATTACATAAAAAAAAAATTATATATAACTTTGTGAGGAGGTTATGTCATGAGACGACAATTGGAGAGTAATTAGTTATTACAAAATACACACAAGACATTGTTTTTTAATTTATGTATTTTTTACATGATTTATGAATTTATAAATAATTTTATGATGTGAATTTTTTTTTTTTTGTGAAGAAAAAAAGAAAAAATATTACGTTTTATTTTTGCTATATGAAATTGAAAATTATGAAATATTTTTCAAAATACATTTCTTTAGTATACATAAAAATAATTGGCTATTATTTTAGTGGGAGTTATTTAATTTATATGTTTTTTTAAAAAATATCTCACATCTTGTGAGTTGATGATAATATATGTAAATTTTGATGCAAAAATATTTGAATATTCATCAGTAACGGACAGACAAACTAACCGGTGCTACCTTTTTTTTAATAAAACATTTTTTTGTAAAAAATAGAACCGACTTCCAAAAAATTCACTAAGAGGTAAAAAATAATTAGACCAGGGTCAATAATTTTTGAAACCCAAAAAAAATTACAGAAGGATGAAACTGATTGGAAACGGAAGAGAATATAACAAAAATGAAACGAAAAATAAGTTACGGGTGATCTGAGGTCGGCAAGTGGAATGAGGTGAGTTTTTAAGTGTAAAACACGGTTTATCTCGATTTCCGTCAAAACTACAAGTCCTATTGAAAACAGTTATATGGTAAAGTTGTGGGTAATAAAAATATCTACAACTTTTGTATTTGTGTGCTTATTACAGAGGTATTCACTATAAAAACCTTAATAAAGGCCTAATTGAATTTTTATTGCTTAAAGCCTGGTCGAAAGGTGATGTGAATACACGTTTTCCGATAGCCGTAAAGAAAAATATTAAAAAAACATTATTTTATTGAATGAATTGAATGAAAATTTTGAGGTAATGTGAAAAAAGTGTAAATACAAAAGTTGTAGATCTTTTTATTACCTACAATCATTGCCATTTAACTTTTTTCCATAGGACTTGTAGTTTTTCCGAAAATCGAGATAAACCGTGTTTTACCCTTAAAAACTCTCCCCTTCCACGTGCCGACCTCAGATCGCCGGTAAATTATTTTTCCTTTAATTTTTGTTATATTCTTTTCCGTTTCCAATAGATTTCATCCCACTGTAATTGTTTTTTGGTTTCAAAAATTTTCGACCCTGGTCTATTATTATAACTAATCATATACAACTTTTTAGAAGTGTATTTATCAATGACTTGATATGATTACGGCCAGCCAGCCCAGCCTATTACTTGTAAATATTATTTTTATTATAGATCTTAACATGTATAATATAGGCAATTTGAATATCATTCCAGTATTAAAAGGTGCCTATAAAAGCTAGTTAGTATTCAATGATTGAGTGATTTTAATAATTACAAAAATGTAACTGTAAAATATATTATTAGTTTTAAAACTATTTTTAAACCGTTAATAGACATTTAAAAAAAAAAAATTATTACAAAAAAACAATTATAATTTTAGGTAATAATTATTACACGAACGATTGATTTATATTTATTCTGTAAGGATATTTCTTGCTACAAATTTAACTTCTCCGTTGAATCGATAATAAAATAGTCGATTTAAATTTTAATTATAATTATGTTTATTTCATTTTGATTGATACAGGAATTTTTCTTTGGTTTTTAATTTTGCGTCGATTCAACTAGGAAACTTCACTTTTTTGACTGCTTTAATTTTATAGCTTTTATTTATATGTACTCCATCTAAGTATCCAGTGTATTCTACATTCTGAACCGAATCACTTCCTCAGTGATATTCGTTTGGTATTTGATCATTAGTATCGGGTGCCCGGCTATCCTTATCGATGGTTTTCTATGCTTTTCCATTTGTTTTGCACAAAATGAATACTCGTAGTGTTCCTTAAAAAGTCAGCCATAGCTTGCATACCTTCCCCTTCCCTTCATATGCCCCATCCTATTTTTTTTACTTATTTTTTACAATTATGTATTGTTTAAAATAAAGAATTGAACTGAATTGATTTTTTTTTAATATTATTTAAAAAAATAATAATAATTTGAATTTTAATAGTTTTGGTTTTTTTTGTTATAGATAAAAGTACTGAGACTGAATCGTCACATCATAAAAATGATTCGTCTGCATACAAAGAAATACCAGAATCAGCGTGGATACCAAATTTTTGTGTTTTATTACAAGATGAACAAACATTAACGGCATACAAGACAGAAGAATTATCGGTAAGCCATGTCCATATTTATTTGCCGATAAAAAATTGTTTGTTAAAATAATTGTTTGATTAAATATGAGAGTAATCTGAAAAGTTTCTGACCTCAACGCGAAGATAAGATAAAAATAAGTGGGAAATCGCAACTGCGTTCCCTGCATCCAGACCTTTTGGTTCTCTGTATCCTACTTTAGAACACTGCATCACTTGAAGGCCAGGATGTCTTTTGGCTCAAGGTGCAATGAAAGAATCATCCAGATGCTATAGGATCTTAACGAGACCAGTAGCCATAGTAGCGCATAAAAGTGGGTAATCGCAACTGCGTCCCTTTCACTCAGACCTTTTGGTCCTCTGTACTCTCCTTTAGAACAATGCATCACCTGAAGGTCAGGATGCCTTATAGCTCCAGGTGCAGTGAAAGAACTATCCAAAGCAGATGATGTTATAGGATCTTATAGAGACCAGTACCCACACAAAAAGGATCCACAGTCGCCGGAATTGTTCCCATAATGGTTGGATCCAGACCTTCAGACCCGAACATTCTATATCTAACATCTTGAAGATATCTATCGGTGCAATTGACGTTATTGGGTTTCATCGTCCCCCAGGCACGATCTACAAGTGAGATCATCTGAGACTCAGAGTTAATTTTTTTTTGTTTCCAACGCCAAAGAAGTATAACTTCTAACGCGTGTACATAAGTACATATACACACATTTTTTTTACGGAATCTACTGATCCTTTACAATCTCTGACTAAAGCCCCACCTTATACAAAAATAAATAAACACTTTCTAAAAAAAAATTAAAAAGAAAATTTTATAATAAATCTTTTTAATCAGAATAATATTCAATACACAATAATTGACCTTGATTTGAATTAATGTTTTTTCTTGTTCGTATATTAAAGCGCGCACTGATAGATTGCATTTTCTAATATACTTTCACACATTTAAAAATAAGGTTAGGATTTTTAAAAAAAATTTCCCATTCACTTCAAAACATTTATCTTGTTTGGTAGATTTTTTCTCACATAATATATTAATGCAGAGTTAGTGTAAAATTGATTGAGTAATAAATATTGTATAAATTTTACTAAGTCGTTCATGCGAAATTTTTTTGCACATTTAATTTTGCACCTAATCTCTTTGATTACTTAAAACACTATATTTTTAAAAACTTTCAACCTCATGAATTGCATCTTATAATAGATACCTAAAGCCGCGTACACACGTGAAACATTCGCGTGTGAACGCGTACACCATTGTGTAACAAAAGTTGATACACGACGATGTTAAAACGTGTCCTACAAATTGTCGGTAAATTTGAATCGCACTTTTAAATAAACCTTCAACTTCATGAAACATAACAATAGATTCGGTTTTTCTACTACAAAATATAAGGAACCGGGACACACTGTATAATGAATTTTTTCCTGTAACATAAATTTTTAATTACTCCAACGTTTTCCATAACTTTAATGTGACAAGATTACTTTTCAAAAAATTGGTTTTTCTACTCCAAAATATAAAGAAGGTACACTTGAATCGGGACACACTGTATAATGAATTTTCTACTGTAAAATCAAATGTTTAACTTCCAATACTTTGTCCTGGCAATTTCATAAATTTATAATATAAGTTTTAAACAATTATGTATTTTTACTATTCCAGATAAGTGATTCATTGTTTGTGGATTTACCACGTGTACGTTTGGATGGTTGTTGCGGAACCGGGATTGGAGCAAATGGGGCAAATTCAAGTGGCAGTGGACGATGTCGTACTATACGTCATTGGCCCGAAACACCATCGTTACCTGAAGAACCAGAAAACGATTATGAAGCAAAATCAACGAACAATCATGAATTTTTATCATCACCAAATGGATTAAATGTGTCCGAGGATGCTGTGTCCTTACGTGAAGAACATTCACATGCATCAAATGATGGTTCTGGTAAGAGGATTTCTTGCTTTTCTTTGCATTTCCATACATTTTTTAGATTTGATTTTATATAAACAAATATTTTCGTATTGAGACCGAATTTTTTTTTTCGAAGTTATACTTCTATTAGGCGCGTTGATTAAAACATGATGAGAGTGAAATATTAAGATGCGCGCGCATTACCGTCACACAAAATTCTCAGGTTCAAGCTGTTGTTATGATTTATGTTACACTTAATGTAAGAAAATATATATTTATTTATTGAATTATTCGAATTATTCGAATTTAAACTGAGCTTTATTGACTGTGTTGACGACTATCCTTCTCCAGTCCTTTTATTATTTTATTGTAATTAATTACTTGCATGCAATCAAAAACTGTTTTTTAATGATGCCAAAGAAGTATAACTTTTGACGCGGGTACATAACGTACACGCACCCATTTTTTTCGAAATGAGCAAATTTAGAAGATACAATATTTTAAATATTCGAAATGGCGATTTTAAGGAATTTTTTAACGTTTAGTTTCGGGAAGTCAGTAATAAGATTGACAAAGATGGTTATTTTTCGTTTTATTATACTGCTATTTGACATTCTGTTCGAAATATTCTCCCAGACTATATAGTATGTAGTCTGGGAGGTAGCGTTGTAAATGACACAATAAATTCAATTCGATTAATTCATGTTGGAATTGAATGTTTATTAGCTGTCATACACTGTTATGTAAGTCTGCAGGCTCCGAGAGGGTGGTTGGGCGGTATAAAACTTTCTGCTGAGTAGCCATGCAATCTCCATCTAAGACAATCAAATGTCATATTTAGCTGACAATTATTCCACCCGTAAATATCTGACTAATTTTTTTTATTTACTACATTATTGAAACTATATTATTAATTTCAAGCGACCTGAAATATATTTTATTATTCCTCCACCTTGGCTGCGCATGCTGAACTGCCATTCGATATTATCAACTTCATATAAACTTTCAATAAAATCGAAAATTGATCGTCCTAAAATCACCATGAAAAATGCAACGCTACCTCCCGGACTATAAGTGGGGTCTAAGAAATGCAAAAAAACGATTGGAATGCTAATTTTCGAGATATCATTTGAATTGTGTCTGAAATTTAATCTCCGTATCGGATTTCAGTCGATACAGTTTTAACGAAAACGAAGGTAAAAATCTTTTTCTCTTTGATAAAATCGAGTAAAATTGAAAATTTTTGTTTTTAATTTGTTTTTTTTTTTCGGAATAATAATTACCGAAATAAATTTGGCAGGAACACAATCTTGTGTAACAAACGCATAGGATGACGAACGAAGTGTTTTGCAATATTAGAAATTTTTTTCGGCTTGTTATCAGTTTTTTTTAAATTCAAGATTGCGTATGCTAAATTTCCTAGCATTTTTGGTAAAACCTGACATTTTTGGTTTTAATAATCGGTTTAAAAGTAATCGTATAAAAAAGTTCAGTGATTCATACCAATAATAAGAACATGCATTTTTACGAATGTATTTCTTGTTAGAAACTTTGATGAATGAAATGTTATGGTCATCATCAATATCAACAGTCAAGTCCAACACACTTAGTGAAATCACCAATAATTTTTATATTAATTATATAATTATTATTATTTTAATTGACCGAACGTAGTGAGGTCTATGCAATAACTAGCCGATTTTGTTTTTCTGCATCTGTCTATACTTGTTGCGTTGTAACTTTCGAACGAATTGTCTGATTTTGATGAAATTTGGTATAGACATACTAATCACATTCAGAAAATTTACTGAGTTTTGAGAAAATTTCCGATTATGATGAATAAACATTACTTACCACATTCGGAAAAATTATTGCTTTGGGAAAATCTCTTCATTTGTGGAAATTCTCCAAAAATACCAATTTTTCGCATTGTCCAATTTTGATGAATAAACATTACTTACCACATTCGGGAAAATTATTGTTTTGAGAAAATCTTCTGCTTTGTGGAAAATCTCCCAAAGAGCCGGTTTGTTCGATTTTGATAAAATTTGGTAGACATATTTATCACTTTCAGAGTGTTTATTGTATGGTTTTCGGATGGAAGTTTCACTACCATCCTTTCAGGAAAATCAGCAAAAATATCAGTTATACTTCTTTAGGCGTGTTGTAATAAAATAATGAGACTGAAATTTTAGGGTGCGTACGCATCACTGTCACACAAACAGGTTGAAGCTGCTGTTCTGATTTATGTTACACTTAATGTAAGAAAATATATATTTATTTATTGAATTTTTTAAATTTAAACTGAGCTTTATTGACTGTATTGACTGATCCTTCTACAGTCCTTTTATTATTTTATTGTAATTAATTATTTACATGCAATTAACAATTGTTTATTTAATGATCCCAAAGACGTATAACTCCTGACGCGCGTACTTGAGTACACGCTCCCATTTTTTTGCAGTTATACTTTTTTTGGCACGTTATGATGAGAGTTAATTTGTGAGCTGCGCGCGTACAATCCAATAAAAACGACATGATGAAGTTGGCTACAGAATAGAATTAATAATATATATTTCTTTAAATGACTAAATTAACTTATAGGTATGAAAACTGAATATACAATACTTACTGTTTGTACTATAAGTATGGTACATAGTATATTCAGACTGAACGCAAGCTATCTAACAAAACGTGTTGTTATTTTTAAATTCAATAAGCCAGTTGGTGAAACCAATTTTTTTTATGAATAACCAATATATTATTTTTCAGACGCCAAAGAAGTATAACGTCTAACGCTCGTACAGAAGTACACGCACCTATTTTTTTTTGTACAATCAAACACACTACAGTGTTTGATTTATTTGCTGAGTGCGGTCTACAGCTCGCAGAGCTACCAGTGAATTAAATGAATAAGTTAACTTGTTGTTTTAATTCCGTATCGTGTATAGAACTAACTTTGTTTATATATTATTTAAACAAATAAAACGGTATTAAATCGGTATTTTTTAATAAATTACAGTTCATTTACCGTATAAGGAAACATTATTATTATTATTATCATTAAATCCATTTAATAATAATTATAATTATTATTGTTTGAATTAATTAATTGTCTTATTCATATAAGACGTCAGTCAAACCCGTTGAAAAATCCAACGGTATATTAAATCTTAATGTATTTTTACTTTATGTCCTAATACTATGAATTTAGAAAAAAATTTTTCTTCGGTTAATATTTTGATCAGTATAGACCAGGCTACCCTGGTAGAAGAAAAATGTGAGGAAAAATAATTTAGGAGCGATTTGAAGTTCTATGGAAAAAAGTTAAATGATAAAGTTGTAGTTGAAGATATGTGAAAACAGTGTAATATGATCTTTTTAATACCTACAACTTTGCTATTTAACTTTTTTCCATAGGACTTTACCCTTAAAAACTCACCCCTTCCACTTCCCGTATCAAATCACCCGTAACTTATTTTTCATTTCATTTTTGTTATATTCACTTCCGTTTCCAATGGGTTTCATCCTACTATAATTGTTATCTACATCCTACCTATCAAAAATAGACGTTACTGAATATTATGCAATAAAAATAGATCATTTTGAACATTGGATATTCATTAAAAAAAATAATTACGATAATGAGTTAATTAATATTTTTTTTTTTGTTTTAATATATTTTTCTTTAAATAATTAAATAAAATTTTTCCAAGAATGTTGTGTGCAAATTCTATAAACTCAACACATAATTAAATATTAAATATTATTATCATGTATGTAAATTTAATTGTTTGTGAATTGAATCATGACAAAGTAAAATAAACAGACATATTGACTGCACTGCACCGCGCACCGACTGACGACGCTAATCAAAAATATTTATATAGTTTTGTTATTATCTAATTATTCAACGGAAATGTGCTAGACTACCTATAAAGGGACTACTATGAAATATTTTAAATCACCACAAATTCTAATATTAAATCAACAATCACTTAGCAATTCTTTTACCGTTTGATTTACAATAAATTACAATATTTTTTTGAAATCATTTTATTATTGACTTTAAAGTGATTCAATAAATTTTTTAACATTTCAAAAAAATACTATACACTCTTTAGTTGTAAGTTTGAAAAGTATCTTCTAAAGAGAATACGGAAGATGGTAAAATTTTGTGTATTGTGTTAATACATTGTCATTCCCGGTTTGGTTGTATGTAGGTAAACTCACGTATATTTATATGATATGTTTTTGAAATATTTTATAAATAAAGGATGTGCCACCATGCTTTAAACATAAGTAATTTTAAAAAGCTAACATTTTTTCTGTACTTATTAGGAAGATGCGGTTTTTTGTGAAATAAAATAGGAAAACTTTCGTTTTTATTGCATTTTGAAAGATGCGTTTTTTGCAATCGATGTGAAAAATGATACTATAAAACATTAAATAAATAAATATATATTTTCTTACATTAAGTGTTACATAAATCATAACAACAGCTTGAACCTGTGAATTTTGTGTGACGGTGATGCGCGCGCATATTAAAATGTCACTCTCATCATTTTTTCATAACGCGCCTAAAGAAGTATAATTTCAAAAATCAGAGACTTTTAATATCCAACCCTTTTATTACATTTCAAAACAATCGATTAAAGTTGTGAATAAAATGATTATTATATAAACGAATTATTGTGGCTGTATAATTGTTTTATCACCATCCCACTTACGGTACTCTTACTACATATATAATTTAATAATTATCATACTATATCACATATTTAAACGGTATTTAATTTATTTATAAATAATTATTTAAAAAAAATACTTTTAATTAAATGTTTAAGGTGCTTTGCTGAAATTATTTGAAAGGGAACTCAGGGGGCAAAGGTGATGTCCAATCGTATTATTTACATGTTAAAAAGATTAATGACTTTATATAGGAAAAGGTCTATTATAAATAATTCTCTAATGTTTTAAGTAGGACAAGAGTCTATTACTTATATGAATAAAAGTTATTGTGTAAAAAGTCAGAAAAAAATTTATGTTTTTTGATTTAGCTTCTAAATTTATGATCGGCATACGCAATAGGTTGAAATAAAAAAATAATTTTTTTCGAAAAATCTCGAGAAACAAGTTCCTGAATATGTTAGTATGATTTCTCTGAAAATTTGGTGGTGTAAATTCATTTTTCGAAATTTTAAAGGTTTTCCCGAAACCACGAAAGATAAAGACATACATTCTTCCTTTGCGAAGTCTTGAAATATTAAAGGTATCAAATAGTATGATGAAACTCATTGGAAACGGGAGAGAATATAACAAAAATGAAAGGCAAAATAATTTACGGGCGATCTGAGGTCAGGAAATGGTGAGTTTTTAAGGATAAACCACAGTTTATCTCGAATTCCGGCAAAACTACAAGTCCCATGGAAAAATGTTAAATGGCAAAGTTGTGTGTAATAAAAAGATTAACTGGCATCCTTCTATTTAACATCTGACCCCCTTCCATTTCCCGACGTCAGACCGCTCGTAAATTATTTTTTCTTTTTGTTTATATTCTCTTTCGTTTCCAATGGGTTTCATCCTACTATAATTTGTTGTGGTTTCAAAACTTATTGACTCTGGTCTACTTGTGGAGTTCATATATTTCAAATGTATAACTTTATCTAACAACTGTAATGTCCAACTGGCCCCCTTAAAAAAACACAAAAATTAAACTAAAAACTATTGTAAAATTATCTTCCATTTCCAATGGATTTAATCATACTATAGGTTTTTTTCACTTTTTGCCATTTTTAAATACTTCTACCCTGGTCTATATTCTTCAAGTGTCATATATTTCAAATTCATAATTTTATCTAACAACATGTTCAACTGACCTTAAAACTGTTGTAAAATCAATTACAAATTTTTATTTTATTTTGAAATCACTTATGATTTAATATAAATAGACCATTTTCTCTCTCAATATCAATTATTATATTTGTACTAAATACGTGAAAATTTATTTTTACAATATTTATTTTAAATTAGAAAGTTTTTCCCATTACGTTTTCAACAGAATTTTATTATGTTGTACGTATTTATAAATAGGAAATTTATTTCTTGTATATATACAGGTCCGTATTCATTGATTATTATTGTTTTTTAAACACTTTATTCATAAAATTGGCTGCGTGTATTTAAGTACGCGCGTCAGAAGTTATACTTGTTTGGCATCATATAAAAAACAATTTTTAATTGTATGCAAATAATTAATTACAATAACATAATAAAAGGACTGTAGAAGAATAATCAACACAGTCAATAAAGTTCAGTTTAAATTTGAAAAATTAAATAAATAAATAAATATTTTTTTACATTAAGTGTAACATAAATTATAACAACAGCTTCAACCTGAGAATTTTGTGTGACGGTGATCCGCACGAATCTTTACATTTCCCTCTCATGATTTTTTCATAATGCGCCTAAAGAAGTATAACTTCAATAATAATTTTTGAATGAATCGTTTATAAACCGGAAGTGGGTTTGTTTTCAATTTCTATATTCAAATAACGACAAAACAAAGTTATTTTTGCGTATAATTATTTTTTCTTTTTTAAATTCTAAATAATTATTTTATGTGATGTGCTTTGAATAACAGAAGAATAAAAAAAAAATTCTACTTAAGAGAAAAAGCAGACTTCTTTTAAATATATGGGATATGTTGTTTTTTTTTTTTTTTTGTGAAGTGTGAGAATATATGAATATTATAAAGGTTCTATTAAAGTTCTAATAGTCTAAAGATAATCTCTAATGTACTATAATGTATTATTAATTGTATTTTTGAAGTTATACTTCTTTAGGCGCGTTATGAAACATGATGAAAGTGAAATTTTAAGATGCACGCGCATCACCGTCACACAAAATTCACAGGTTGAAGCTGTTGTTATGATTTATGTTACACTTAATGTAAGGAAATATATATTTATTTATTGAATTTTTCAAATTTAAACTGAGCTTTATTGACTGTGTTGACTATCCTTCTCCAGTTGTTTAATTATTTTATTGTAATTTATTATTTGCATGCAATTAAAAATTGTTTTTTTAAATGATCCCAAAGAAGTATAACTTCTGACGCCGATTCATAAGTACACGCACCTTTTTTATTTTTTAAATTAGGCATGCAATTGTTAAGGCTCGTTCTACTATGTCGAACGTTCAACAAGCGCATTGCAAGCCATTTTTGACATTTGTGCTCATTTTTTAAAAATAATTCCAATGCGCTTGCGTACGATCAGCCGACAAGCGATTACTGACATTTTAAAACGCTCTTCAATGGATGTTATTTTTTTAAATTTACAGGTCTAACTATCCTTTTAAATATTATTTTATTGAAATTAGAGACAAAAAAATTTTCGCAGTTTTTTTTTACGAATTTTTGTGATACTCTTTGAAAATTTTCTTTTTGCCGATTACGATAAAATAATTTTTATTAGGATAGTTTAACCCGTAGATTTCAAAAATATCATTTTGGAAGCGTAGGTTTTGAAAAATATTAAGAAAAAAATAGTTAAAAAAATTAAAAATTAACATTTTTAAGTTTTTCTCTATTGCTGAAGGTTTATTGAAATTCAATTTTTTTTTTAATTTGGTGCTTTGATTGGCAATTTTGAAGCCGATCTTATTTTTTCTGAATTAATTACCTCAAAATCCTTTTTTTTTAATAATTATAAATGATGGTTGAATTTTGTCTACGGAATCCTAAAATAAATATAGATCAGTACATACGTAAATAGTTGAGTTAGATAGGACGACATCTGTAAAACACACAATTCAATTACAACACAACCATCACGATCATACGAATACATACGCTTCTGATAGATACGATATAATTCTTGGATATATTATGACATCATATTAAAACCGGGAATTGTTCACTGAAAAATTATACAATTTTTTTTATTTGGTACTTTAAGGGGAATTTTTTTGTTCGGTATTTGTTACTTTTGTTATAAGCAGCGCACTCCTTAATTAATTATCTTTCAAATTTTTGTCGCATATATAACTCAAAAAATAAATATTCAAATGAAATTTGGTTGTGCACAATATTGACTTTTGCATAATTATTTTTTTTGAGCGAAAAAGGAGTGTACTTATTACAGAGATAATTAAATGAAAGATATTATATATTGACGTGTGCTTATTACAGAGGTAATCACTATAAAAACTTTAATAAAGGCCTAATTGAATTTTTATTGGTTAACGTCTGTTCAAAAGGTGATGTGAATCCACGTTTTCCGATAGCCGTAAAGAACAATTTTGAAAAAAACATTATTTTATTGAATGCAGTGAATGAAAATTTTGAGGTAATGTGAAAAAAGTGTAAATACAAAAGTTGTAGATCTTTTTATTACCTACAACCATTGCCATTTAACTTTTTTTCCATAGGACTTGTAGTTTTGCCGGAAATCGAGATAAACCGTATTTTACCCTTAAAAACTTATTCCCCTTCCACTTCCCGACATCAGATTGCCGTAAATTATTTGTCCATTCAATTTTGTTATATTCTCTTCCGTTTCCAATGGGTTTCATACTACTATAATTTTTTTTTTGTTTCATAAAATTATTGACCAATATATCTAATAATATATCTATCGTGGAAATAAAATTTGATTTAAAGAAACATTTGGATAAGCTCGCTTACAGCGGATTTGGATATGTAATATTTTGATTAGCTAACTTAATATTCACAAATTAAGATTAAAGTAAGATTAAACTTAATAAAAATTTAAAAAGTGTTTACTTCGAAAAAAATTAAATAATCGACGACACTAATAATAATAATAATATTAATCTTATTGTTAGTTAGATCGAAGGTAAATTTATATAATTTTATCTATAATCGATTATTATTGCTGTTAAATATCACAAACTACTATAAGACCAGGGTTGATGCTTTGGAACCCATTGGAAACGGAAGTGAATATAATAAAAATTAATGGAAAAATAATTTATCGGCGATCTGAGGTCGGGAAGTGGAAGGAGTGAGTTTTTAAGGGTAAAACATGGTTTCTTTCGATTTCCGGCAAAACTACAAGTCCTATGGAAAAAAGTAAAATGGCAACATTGTAGGTATTAAAAAAATCTACAACTTGTAATTACCTTTTTTTTTCACATAACCACAAAATTTTTTGATTGAAAATTAGGTTTTTTCTATATTTATTCAAAATAAGGTGGAAAAATTTTAAATCACAAAAAATTACAATAATGGGAACAAAATTTTTTTTTTTGTAAAAGAAAAACTTGTTTATTTCAATTTTCCACATAAATTTTGAGGTTATGTGAAAAAAGTGTAAATACAAAAATTGAGGATATTTTTATTATCTACAACCATTGCAATTTAATTTTTTTCCCGTAGAACTTGTAGTTAAACCCAAAATCGAGTAAACCTTGTATTACCCTTGAAAACTCACCCCTTCCACTTCACGACCTCAGATCGCCCGTAAATTATTTTTCCTTTCATTTTTATTATATTCTCTTCTGTTTCCCATGGGTCTTATAGAATGCGTCTTATGTATAATCACTATGGCGATGAACATGCATGACTTCATTAATCCAAATCTCCTTATTAAGTGTAATTAAGAATTTTGAACGTCTATATTTTGGATATTTTTTAAAATTTCAAAACAAAAAAAAACAAAAAACTGCAAATTCATGTTTGTGAAGTAAAGACAAAATTGAAGTGATAAAAAATTTGTGAATCTTTCATATTAGATGAATTTACGCGCGACTAGAAAAAATGATAGAGGGAAATTTTTACAGAGTAAAAATTCTTGTGTCCAATTTTCACATTTGTTATTAGCTCCAGGAAAATTTAGATGAATTTACGCACGACTCTAATATTACTTAGTCAATTTTAATTAAAATCTACTTAAGTGTATTAGTGAATTCATCAAGCTATAATGAATGCTGCTTGCTATATTATACATTTGAGTTAGTTTCTGAAACTGAATATTGGATGTAAACATATTTTACAGTGTGCAACTAACAACATTCAAGTCACACCACAATCACTTCTGACTTCAGTCACTTGTAGTCCATCGTGAAGTGATGTGTGTTTGTAACTATCGTTCTAATAACAATTCACATTTTTATGTGATATAATGTAGTTCTTTAAAATAATTGTTGATATTTTAAGGCAAAATATTCTTTTTTTAAAAATAATTTTAATTAAATATTTCAATAGTGTTTATTATAATTGTCATCCTCTGATCTGTGTTCTAAAAATGACGTTAAAATTTATAAAAATTCATTGTTAGTTTTTTTAACTTAATTCATTTTGTGTGAACAATTGTGTTTAAAAAAATTAGTTTATTGATTTGAAAGTAATTGCAAAAAAAAAAAAATTATGTTTTTAAAAGTGTTTTAATGTTATATTATTAGAGAATTGTTGTAAAATTGATTGTGTGATTTTTGTTAGAGTTTGTTTCAAATTGATTGATAAGTTTTATAGAAATGAATAATAATGGGTAAAAAAGAAATTTATGCATTCAAATAAGGTTTTTCTTGAGTAAAATCTTTTTTTTTTCCAGTGATCTGTGAGAAAATGTTTTTTTTTTTGAATTTCATGTAGTCTTAAATTTTGCGTAGTTAAATTTTATGATCCCCTTCGAAGATCAAAAAAATGGTTTGATTACGCTATCCTTGGCTACACAGTTTTTTGGCTCTCACGTTTTTTAATGAATTTCGGTAAAAGAAGAATTCCAACTTTTGAATTTTCGCCTATTTTTCGAGTAATCGGCCCTTTTTTCAATCACTATCAGTTTCTAAACTACACCCCACAAATCATATGGGTACTTTAATAACAGGTTAAACTTACTTAACTTTAATAACTCGAAAAATAGGCATCAACTCAAAATGGATCTTCTTCATTTTTATCTTTTTTAACTTCTTTTTAATTCTTCCAAAAATGGTTCTAACACGAATCTACCCAAAAAACTTTAATGACTATAAATCATTTATTTTTAAGTTTATAAAATAAATTTTGGATTTTAAATGTTTTTAATTTTTTCGATTAATAAAAAAAATTGGGGAAAATCTCTGCAATGATAAAAATACCATAAGCGAAATTAAGAAGTAAATTTATTTTTAGAAATATAATTTAAATCATTTTTTAACCGTTAAAAATTATCGAAAATGTCCAGATTGTTGTTTGAAGGAAGTACAAAAACTGATACAACGGTTTAGATCTAGTTTTTCGACCCAAATACTGATCTATTTAAGAAACTTTAAGGGCTTAAAGAAAATTTTATTGAAAACATTTTACATATTAATTTATTCAGATACTTTTATTGAATCTTATTGGTGCCAATACTCAAATTGGATCTAAAATCGTATATTTTATGAGTCAATTATTCTTGAGATTATTGATTTACACATTTGACGCAATTAGTAAGTTATTGATCTGCCCTTTAAGATTCATGTATTTATAACGGATTGTTTAACGCCTTTTTTTTTACATCTGTTAAATTTTTTAAAAATATTTCTTGAAACATTTGTGTGTTGCATAGAGTTAATATCAAATTTAATTGTGTAATTTATAGAGTTGGAACAAAATTGATTGATAATTTTCTTATTATAATTATTGACAAAATTTATTTGAGTTATAATTCTATTTAAATAATTTTTATTGAGTCTAAACTCGTAAATTTTATGAGCCAGTTATTCTTGAGATTGGTGATTTACATAGTTGACACAATCAGTAAGTTATTGATCTTCTCTTTAAGATTCATATATATATATACGGATATATATATATATATATATATATATATATATATATATATATATATATATATATATATATATATATATATATATATATATATATATATATATATATATATATATATATATATATATATATATATATATATATATATATATATATATATATATATATATATATATATATATATATATATATATATATATATATATATATATATATATATATATATATATATATATTACGGATTGTTTAACGTCTTTTTTTTACATCTGTTAAATTTTTTAAAAATATTTCTTGAAACACTTGTGTGTTGCATAGAGTTAATGTCAAATTCAATTGTGTAATTTATAGAGTTGGAACAAAAATGATTGGTAATTTTTTTTATTATAAAATTATCGACAAAATTGATTTGATTTATTAATTCTATTTAAATAATTTTGATATTATTCATAGAAAATAAATCTTGAATATATTTATATCGAATTTTATAAATGAAATTCCAACAAAATGTTTTTTTTTTTGGGATATAAATTTTGTTATTATAAATAATTATGTAAATATTATTGGTATCGCGTGTATTCAATTTACCTACTAAAATATGTGTGTTATTATCAATTGTATATAAAACATATTATACCTATATTTATCAAATCTCAATTTGAATTTGTTTATAAATTCCACGCATATGAGTTAAAATAGACCAAGAGCCAATGAGCCAATTTTGGATGGTCATTCAATAATTAATGAAAAGTTACAGATTAAATCATTCAACTATACATATTAAATATTATGGCGATTTATCAAAAGATGTTAGAAGTGTAATCCTTTATATAAGGAGTGTACTTCTAACAGCTAAAAAAATACGTATCGAAATGTTAATTAAATTTGATTTTTTTGATATCAAATGAAAATGGCCTAGTACCAGTTAAATGGATGAAAATTTTTAACGGATAAAATATGCTTATTATACTGACATATATAGAATATGTCACAGAATATTAATTTTAATCTAAAGTTTGTAACGCTACCTGATAATGACCGCACAAACAAAATTTTGATATATGTGTTCATAGAAACACCTAATTAGTCCATTTTCGATTGTCCATTCGTCATCATGATAACTCAAAAACAAAAAGAAATAGCGATCCGAAATTTTGGTGACGTATTCTAAACACAAAAAATGAGTTTAAGTTTGTGATTGAGCAAAATTAGTCCATTGGGTCCAAAGGATCCTTGACCCAACTTTTAAACTATAAAAGATAGAAGATAAAACAATTCAAATACAAAAAATGTTTATTTATTTGACACCAACAACTTTTGTTTGAAAAATGTTAGGATTCGCCACAATTTAAAAGCTCAAATTTTGCTAATTAACACATTTAGGTAATAACAATGTATATATATATATATATATATATATATATATATATATATATATATATATATATATATAAATGTATAGACTGGATATTTATAGTATTTTATGAATGCTAATTAAAAATAATCCAAAACAATGATTATTCAATCATATGTCTGAGTATCTAAACAATTAACATTGTTAGTTGTTTCACTAAATTTCTTTAAATTCAGATTAATTCAAAGTTTATTTATTATTTTGTACACCCCTCACCCCGTTTTGCAGTGAATGAAATATCAAACAATGAATTATTTATAATTTTAAACAATAATAAAATTAAAATAATTTAAATATTTTTCAAATGTGTCGCGTCAATTAATTTGCGTTGGTCCTTGTATAGATAATATATATGAATATTATTATTATTATTATAAATGAATATGAGAAATATAAATTATAAGTAAATCGTGTGAAATGGTACATAAAACTATGTTCTTGTTTGTGTTATGTTCAATGGTATGACTTAGTAATATTAGTGTTAGCTGACTTAGTACTATGTTAGTGTTAGTGTTTTAGTACTGATTGACTAATTCACTAATATGACTTATATGATATGAGTGTATGATTAACAGCATTAACTCAAGTCGTCTGTTATACGTATTCGTACGTACGTTTATACGTAGCACATGAATGATGTGTTTTTATTAAAAATAATATTTATATTCAATTCTCAAGTGAATATAAAATAGACCAGGGTCGTTAATTTTAGAAACAAAAAAAAAAAATTTAAGATGGATGAAATTCCTATCGGGAAACGGAGGTTTTATCCTACTATTTTATCGTTAGTCCAGGCTAGAAGCTTTTAAAAATGGTAAAAAGTGAAAAAAAAAATTATAGCAGCATGAAGAAAGCCATTAGAAACGAAAGAAGAGAATATTACAAAAATGAAAGGAAATATAATTAACGGGTGATTTGAGGTCGGTAAGTGGACAGGGTGAGATTTTAAGTGTAAAACACGGTTTATGTCGATTTCCGTTAAAACTACAAGTTCTATCGAAAAAATTTAAACGGCAAAGTTCTAGGTAATAAAAAGATCTTCAACTTTTGTCTTTTTTTCACATAACCTCAAAATTTATGTGAAAAATTGGAACTAAACTTACCTTTTTATCTTCTAAATACTCTGTAATTTTCTTGATTTTACCGTTTTTTAAATAAATATCGAAAAAGCTCCTTAATTTTCAATCGAAAAATTTTGAGGCCATGTGAAAAAAGTGTAAATACAAAAGTTGTTGATCTTTTTATTACCTACAACTTTGTCATTTAACTTTTTCCCACTTGTAATTTTGCCAGAAATCGGGATAACCCCGTGTTATACACTTAAAAACTCACCCCCTTCTACTTTCCAATCTCAGATCGCCCGTAAATAATTTTTCCGTTCATTTTTGTTGTTATATTCTCTTCCGTTACCAATGAATTTCATCCTACTATAATTTTTTTCTACTTTTTTACCATTTTTAAATGTTTCTACCCTGGTCTACATATATATTAAATGAATGATGGGTGGATATTATTTTTAAAATAAAATTTATTTTTATTAAGATAACGTTCGATTTTTGTTTTGTAATGCATAAGCACTTTTATTATAATAATAATATCATTTAATAATTATCTTTTAATATGCTTTCATAAATTTAACCCTTCACTTAATAAATAGCCTTCACTTCTAGAGTGTATTTTATGCCATACGGTCCTGTGAGCTTAGGGATGAAAACTGCATTATTTCATAAATCACTTGAAATTGATCGGATTTTAAGTTGGTCCTCCTTAACGTTCTTCTAATATTCAGGAGAAAACAAAGTAAATAATATATTATTCCTGTTTCATCCTCACTCTTGAAGTTAGGGCTCCCAGATTGGACGCTTTCCCACAATTTGGAGGTTTTTTTTTTTAACAATTATCAAACGCCTAAATTTTCTTTCGGTGATTTTCCGTAATTTGGGCGATTTTAGATAAAAGCCTTAAAATGGAGTTAGACATTTTTTAATTTATTAGAAGAGCGTACTTCTAATAACAAGCTGTTGACTTAAATTACATGTAATATACATTGTATTTCTTTCAATGTTTGAAATTCTGATGCTACTTCAGACAACATTTTATGTACGCGCATATTTCTGATCAGAAAATCTGATGTTTTATGTAGAAATCTTACCGTGTGTGCCGGGGTCTAATACAAAATACATGTTATTTAGTTACATCAGATATTCTGATCAGAAAATCTGATGGTGTGCGCACGCTCTAAATCAGTGTTACATTGCATATAAGGGTTAAATAATCAGTGTTTATACATTTATTAAATAATTATCAATAATTATCATTTTTTTTAACCAAAACAAAACAAAAAATAAATATTAAATATTAATTAGCATTATGATAAGTAAATAATTTTTCAATATTTAAATATAAACTCGATGAATCATTTTACAATACACACAAACAGACAAACACTCGTAGAATTTGGTGACTATGTTTACTATTAGCCTGGGAGGTAGCGTTGCATTTTTCATGGTGATTTCAGGCCGATCAATTTTCAATTTAGAAGATGATAATTGAATGGTGATTCAGCAAATAAAATATATTTCAGGTCGCTTGAAATTAATAATATAGTTTCAATAATGTAGTAAATAAAAAAAATAGTCAGCAGAATATTTACGGGTGGAATAATTATCAGCCGAATATGACATTTGATTGCCTTAGTTGAAGATGGCTACTGAGCAGAAATTTTTATACCGCCGTCTCGTAGCCTGCTGACTTTCATTACAGTGTATGACTGCTAATAAACATTCAATTTCAATATGAATTAATCGACTTGAAATGATTGTGTCATTATCAACGCTATCTCCCGGACTATATGTTGTCTATCTCAAAATAATTTTGTTGTTGTTGTTGTTAATGAATGCGTGTTTTTCTTATTTTGGCTGTGTGAATTACTATTTTTGAAATATTTTTGTTATTTAAATATGAATTAATAATTATTTTGAAAAAAATTGTATTATTCATATAATAACAACTAACAGACTTAATTGTTTAGATACCCAACATATGATTGAATATCATTGTTTGGACTTTTTTTTAATTAGCATTCATAAAATATTATAAATATCCAGTCTATACAGTTATATATGTATAATAATGTGTATTGTTATTGCCTATATGTGTTTATTAACCAAATTTGAGCTAAAATTGTGGAGAATACAAAAATTTTTTGTATTTGAATTTTTCTTCTGAATCCTTTATAGTTTTAAGTTGGGTCAAGGATCCATTGGATCCAATCGACTGATTTTTCTCATTTCACGAATTTAAACTCACTTTTTATGCTTAGAATACGTCATCAAAATTCCAGCTCGTTATTTCTTTTTGTTTTTGAGTTATTGTGATGACTACGCCGGCCCGCCCATCACCAAGATAAGTCAAAAACGAAAAGAGGTAGCGAGTTGAATTTTCGGTGGTGTATTATAGCCATACAAAATGATTACGAGTTCGTTAAGAAGCAAAATCGGTCCATGGGATCCAATCAAATCGGGACCCAACTTATGAAACCATAAAATGTAAGAGGTAAACATTTATGTGCGTGCCTTTAGACAAAACAGTATATTAAACAAAAGTGTGTGTCATTGTGTGTGTAATGTATTTTTTTTATTGACTTAATGTATTTTTAATGCACAATTAAAAAAAAAATATTAGCATTCTCCTGTCCTTCTCTGTATAAACTATTAGTATGCCAAATTTCATACACCTCCGTCGGCTCAAAAATAGGTACAAAATTTTTGCTTCATGAATTATATATAGATGTATTTATAACTGTATATACTGAATATTTAGAATATTTTATGAATGCTTATGATTAATATAATAGTTTAAAAAAACTAAAAAAACACGCATGCATGCGTAGTTCGCGCACTAGCTCTATCTTTATTACTCTCATGCAAAGGATCCGTTCAGATGCGTTCTGCAGCCAACTTCAGAGAGTTACCTACAGACAAACAAACATACGAGTGAAGCTAATAAAAGCGTGTTAAAAATTAATTCAATCATTGGTAATTAACAATTTGTTTGTTGAGTATCTAAGCAATTAACTCTGTTCGTTGTAATAAACAAACCTTCTTACCTAATAAACAATAGACTTTTCAATTATTTTTAAAATTAACCTCATTTTTATCAAAATTTTATTTTTAATTATGAGCTTTCGTTCAAACGAAAATTGAACGGAAACCAATAATTAAAAATAACATTTTGATAAAAATGAGGTTAATTTTTTTTTAAAAATACTTGCAATGGCTTCCATAAAATATGTTATAGGAACTGACTCCATAAGCGGCGCCTACAACGAATATTTTCAACTAGTAATGCCGGCACCGACAAAATTAACTTTTCCAATATAATACCCGATGCCTGGTATTTTATTAATAGCCGGCTAGTAGTTCTTTTTTTCAATGGTGTGATGGCGTTAGTTGAATAGTTTTATATAATTTGATGATCAAAACTCCGAAAGTATTAATCAGATGGAAATTTAATACCTGGTTAAATAGATGAAAAATTTAACAGATATGAAAAATTGGAAATTTATAAGAAAAATACTTTCACAGAATATTAGATAATAGAAATTGGGAAACTCGAAAAAAAAGGAATCCATTGACAGTTAATAACGCTAAAGAGATACTTATCTTATCTAATGTGTCTCTAACGCGCGGGTATTGCTGGTCTAAATGTTTAATTTAGTATGCAAATTTTTGCAGATATTTTTTTTTAGTATTTCCAAAACCAATATATTACAGATATTAAATATAAAGTGCTCTGTATTTAAAGCACAGAATACTAAAATTAATTTTACCATTGGAATAAATCGTTATTATTCAAGATGGGAGAGTACTTTAGAGTGATAAATATTTAAAATAATAAAAATTATTACAGTGTATTTAATTTTTTAAAAACTCAAAGCTTATGTCATCAAATATTCATTGAAAGTATTTTTATTATAAATTACTAGTTTTTATACCAATTCTTCTCAAATGTTAAAATTTTATCCAATTTTAAATTTTCATGTTGAAAGAGTGATTGTTTTTATGAATAGTTATTGATAATATCGAAGAAGAATCAATTAAAATATTGGTTAAAAATCACAACCGTTATAGATCTGCCAAAATTAACAGTATCACAGATTCCAGATGAGTATCACTTGCCAGTTACTAACATAATGACCGCAAATTATATTCTAATATTCATTTTACTAGCGCCGGTATTATTAGTTGAAAATATCATTGCCCGCGCCCCGGTTATGTAGACAATTCCTATGTTATATGTAGAAACAGCGAGTAATTCTTAAAATACCACACAAATTAAGTATAGTTTATCTTGTGTAGTAGGATAAAATTAGAAAGGATAATTATAGGATGTGTTGTTGAACTAATTGATTACATTTAAAGGTAGGTTTACTCATTTGTGATAAATTGGAGCTAAAAATAAAATATTGTATACTATTATTATTAACTGATATGAAAATGAATTTTATTTGAAAAGCCATTTTTTTTCCTTTGGAAAAATAAGACCTCCAGTTTATTGCTAACTAAAACATAGGAAATAGGATTTTGATTAATACAATGTCTACTAGTCAGGGAAAATCTGGAAAAGACAGGGAATTTTGACAGGGTGTCTCTATTGGTCAGGGAAACTCTGAGAAATCTGTAAAAGTAATGGAATTTTAATTTTGTGTACTAAGTCATAGAATTATTCAGGGAATTTATGAAAGTTTAGTAAAAATCAGGGAATTTTTTTATTTTAAAGGAATTTTTAAATTTTTAAGAAGGCTGTAAAAATTATTTTCACGATGTTTTATAAAATCTTCTGTCTAACTACGAGAATTGTCAAAACGTGGCCAATATTATGTCTACACAATTTTCTAAAGTCAATATTATCTGTTACAAGTCGATACAACCGTTTTTGTTTTTCATAAATCCAAAAACTTCCAAATTTAACATGAAAAACCGTAACATTTTTTTACAATTTTCTTAATGTTAAAGATTAAAACTATGTTATCTTAAGCCTGAAAATTTTATTCAGGGCTCCGTAACCATCTTTGAATTTTCTGTTTCTAAAAGTTTCCAAATCCTTATCGATGTACGTGTATTTTTGGGACAGCCATTATGCCTTTTTACGCGGTGGTGGGCTCTTGGTCAATAAATATAATAGTATTTATAATTAAATGTGGGTATTATATTACATTAAAAGTATGTAATAATACCAATATTACAATACATTATAAGTATAAGATTGCAGGTTTGGTTTTAATACTTTTGTGGTGATGATTCTCAATGACAAATACGTTACATTTTATGTTACAGATAAATAAAATAACCTATTATTATTATTATTATTTATTTTTTATTGCATTATTTCTCATAATTATTCATCAAATAATTCAAGTGAAGGGTAATTAATAAATTTAATGTAAAGTTTGTAATTCTAATTACGGTCAATTAAAATTTACATAAGAAGAAAACCAACCTAAGCACTTAAAATTGAATATACATTACAATGTTTTTGAGCTTTGATGTTAAAAAAACACTTGTTTCCGAATATTTCGTTAATGGTATCTCTATATTTTGTGCACTTTGCAAATTTAAATATTTTGAAAGACTGACAAAGAATACAAAGATCCACAAGAAATATAAGATCGGCCATGATCACATGATTCTAGTATTTTTTCAAAACAAAACAAAAATTACAAAATAGCCTATAAAAAAAATTGATTTAAATGGAATTTAAAAAAAAAAATGATTAAATCTATTGAAGTGAAACAAAAACAAAATGTCATTGTACTTCTTAAGTATTTAAGAATAGTACTTTTGTAATGATTTGATTTAGGTATTAACGTACAAATAATAGACCAGGGTCGATAATTTTTGAAACCAAAAGAAAAATATAGTAGGATGAAACCAACCTATTGAAAACAGAAGAGAATATAACAAAAATGAAAGGAAAAATAATTTACGGGCGATCTTTGAGATTGGGAAGTTTGAGTTTTTAAAGGAAAACACGGATTTTCTTCGATTTACTTGCAAAATTACTAAAGTTCTATGGAAAAAAAGTTAAATGGAAAAGTGTTAGGTATAAAAAGATCTACAATTTTTGTATTTACACTTTTTCCACATAACTTTAACATGTACGTTACGAAAAATTGAAATAGCAAAGTTTGTGGTTTTTTATTTCTATCTTTTACAAAAAAAATTTTTTTTCCCATGAAATTTAGTGAAAATTTATCTTTTTTCAACTACACTGTAATTTTTTTGATTTAAAATATTTATTTTTTCATCTTATTTCGATAAAGTACCCTAATTTTCAATCGAGTAATTTTGAGGTTATGTTGAAGACTTGTAGTTTTACCGGAAATTGAGATAAACGGTGTTTTACCATTAAAAACTTACCCCCTTCCACTTCCCAATATCATATCGCCCATAAATTATTTTTCCTTTCATTTTTGTTATATTCTCTTCCGTTTCCAAAGAATTTCATCCTACTTCAATTGTTTTCCACTTTTTATCATTTTTAAATGATTCTACACTGGTCTATAAAATAAATGCGTATTTATTTTTATTTATTTTTCGATTACAAAATAAAATTATCTCACATTTTTATTCAATCATTCATTTAAACTAAAAAATAATAAAAATTTGTAATTGTATTTGTTTTTTTTTTTTTTTTTTACAACAATTATATTGTTTATAATTATTACAAAATATATTTATTAACATTGTAACAATGTGACATGAACAATGATGCTTGTAATTATTGTAATAATTAATGATAATAATAATTAAAAATAAATACATGGTATAGATAATATTATTGCTATTACATAATTATTATTATGTGAATTCATGTTTGATTATGTAATGTGCTAAATACTTTTAATTGTTGTAAAAATCATAAAAATGGAAGGAAATCTATTTTACAATTTTTATTGTTCTTTAAGTTATAATTCTTTACGCGCGTTATGAAAAAATGATGGGAGTGCAATTTTTAGATGCGTGCGCATCACTTTTTTTTTGTTTGTCAAAAAATCTCAAAATCTATCTACTTTAACGCCACCTAGCATTCCAGTAATGAAGCTCCAACCATAAGTACTGCAATACCGTTGCACTGCATTATCGACAGTCACGTCAATATTCAATCCAATTGACTATAGTTTCAGCTGTTTGAAATTTTTTAATATTTATTGTTATTTTTTTTTGTCATTATATGCAATATAAAACTATTTGAGGTTCAAAATCTATAAATTGTTAAAATTATTTATTTTTGTTACAAATAAATATATTTTATTGATTCATTTTTATTGTAATGATATCTGATACTTATTTCATGGCTTCAATGCGACCGAAGCCGTGGATAAAAGCTAGTATTATATATTTGCCAGAGTATAAGCATGATTATTTGGCGAATATAGATTTATGCGCTTAAATGAAATATTCTTGAAATTATGGAAAATATTTTTTCTTTCCGCAAATGAATACTCAATAAAATAATAATACTTTTATAATCAATATTATTATTAAAAAAACAAGACTACTTAATTTGCACTTACATTATTAAAAATATGTATAGGAAAAGTCTCCAGGGCCGACGCCGTTAACAAATATTTTCAAGTAATAATATGCTGGCAAAATTAATATTTATGTATAATTATCAACGCCGGTCATTTGTATTGTTTTCAATATTTATCACTCTAAATTACTCTCCATCTTGAATAATAACGACTTATACCAATGATAAAATTGATTTTAGTATTCTGTGCTATAAATACAGAGCACTCTATGTTATATGTCTGTAATATAATATAAAAAAACAAAAATGCTGAAATTCTCAGCACTTAGAAAAGCGTATGGTATAATAAGTGAGGTTTCCTAATTAATATAGATTAAAAAACATACGTTATGAACGTTAAAACATTAAAACAAATATCTATATTATGAACATATTTGAACTAGCGCCATCAGACCATTGTAAAAATAACTACAAATTTTGCCGGTTATTCGTACCGTGCATAGTTCGTGGAAAGGGGATTTCTTCGTCGATTGTTACGAGTATCTAAAATTTGTAATAAAATATTCACATTCACAGAAAATATAATTATTTGTTCAATTGTTTCCATATAAATTGTATAGCAAATATCAAATAAAAATTATTGAATAATTACAAAAACAGATATTTATTTGGTTATAAGTTATTGGGTTGAAAATTTTAAGAATGATTGAACAAATAACATTAGTAATTATTTTTAATTAAAAGTATAAATAATTATTCATTTAAATTAATAAATTTTGAGAAATTTCTTATGTTAAATCATACACCAATCACAGAGTTATATATCATTTAATTGATAAACTAGTATATCGTAACCATAGAAACGAATGAAAACATTTTGATGCACGGTACCCATAACTAAAACGATCACCTTCATCTCTTAGATACGAATATTAATTTTGTCGGCGCCGCGGCAGTATTATTTGAAAATATTTGTTGTCGGCGCTGGTCCCGGAGACATTTCCTGTATATATAATTTACATATATTTTTTTTTTTTCGTATTTAATATGATGTTTTTATAAATTTAAATAATAATATGTCATTTTTTAATTTAAATAATAACTTGGTAACTAACTAAGTGTAGTAATTCTTGTATGTAGTCACATATCATGTGTTTGTTTAATTAATTAACTAAAACTATTAAATGAGACTCGTAACAGAACTTAATATGTTTATACTTGGTCAACTCACTCTTAGAGTTATAGTCCGGGAGGTAGCGTTGCATTTTTCATGGTGATTTCAAGTTTATATGTTTACAAGTTGATAATCGAATGGTGGTTGAGGAGGCGCACCCAAAGTAGACTAACAATAAAATATATTTCAGACCGCTTGAAATTAATAATATAGTTTCAATAATGTAGTAAATACAAAAAAATAGTCAGTAGAATATTTACGGGTAAAATAATTGTCAGCTAAATATGACATTTGATTGTCTTAGTTGGAGATTGCATGACTACTCATCAGAATTGTTTATCTCGTCCGTCCATCCTCTCGAAGTCTGCTGACTTTCATAACAGTGTATGATGACTGCTAATAAACATTCAATTCGAACATGAATTAATCGACTTGAAATGATCGTGTCATTTGCAACACTACCTCCCGGACTATTAGGTGGATCTTGTAAAAATAATTAGCATTATTATTAATATTAATGTTATTATATTAGATAATAAAAATGATATCATAACTTGTTAGTCCTTTTTTAAAATTAACTATGGGGGTGTTCACTGGATTCAGTGTGGATTTAATTATATTGAGGGGGTGTGCAAAATCATGTCATGTGTTGAAATTTTAAGTACAAAAAACCATAATGATAATTCCGAGAAATTTATTTTATGGAAGTTCATTTTGTTAATATTTTTGAAGTTATACTTCTTTAGGCGCGGTTTAATAAAATGTTGAAAGTGCAATTTTAAAATGCGCGCACATCACCGTCACACAAAATTCACAGCTTGAAGCTGTTGTTATGATTTATGTATACTAAATGTAAGAAAATGTATATTTATTTATTGAATTTTGACAAATTTAAATTGAGCTTTATCTGACTGTGTTGAGTATCCTTCTCCAGTCCTTTTATTATTTCATTGTAATTAGAGGTTCTCAATTCGACTCTATTTTTTTAATGTTTGTTAAATTGCAAACATACACATCTACCGTGGAATCGAACTTAGGAGTCTTCCATTTCTAGTCGGAGTTGACTACCAAGAATTATTGATGTAATTTCTGGTTATTTCCGATTTCATTAGTGTATTATGAATAATCTATTAAATATTAATAATTAACAAAAAATTGAATTAATTAATGATTTATACAAATATTTTTATATATCTTATTTTAATCGAATATTTAAAATAGTTATTACATTTCCTACCGGGTGTAACAAAATTTGTTTTCTGAAATCAATATTAGTTTTGCACACAAATTTCATTTATATTTCTATGCAATGAAGATGTGTTTTTTAGCAGCCCCTCCCTTTTTTTCGTCTATTTAAAAAACATGCGGTATTTTTTTTGTTTATATAAACAAAACATTGTTTATACAATTTTGGTACATCTTGTATAATACAAACATTTTTATATTTTAATAAATTCTCCGAATTAATAAAAATATTTTAATTAATGATTAAAATATAAATGACATTAATGTAACTAACATTAATTATAAATTTATTATTGTTATTTAAAACCATAGGTTTGATCAAATAAAATCGTATTTTGAATATTATGAAAATTTTTAATATCAATTTTAAGGGATTATACGCAGTTAGAATACCCCGAAAAAAAGACACGGTTTTTTTTACTCGATATATACATAATATGTTAGAGTATATTATTTTTAGTCTAAAGTATGTAACGCTATCTAATATTGACCGCAAAAACAAAATTTTTGTATAAGTGGTCATAGAAACACCTAATTAGTCCATTTCCGGTTGTTCATCCGTCATCAAGATAACTCAAAAACCAAAATAGATAGCGAGCTGAATTTTTGAGGACGTATTCTAAACATAAAAAGTGAGTTTAAGTTCACGAATGAGAAAAATCGGTCTATTGGGTCCAAGAAATCCTTGACCCAACTTTTAAACCATAAAAGATAGAAAAAATGTTCCATTATAAAAAATGTTTTTTTTGACACAAACAACTTTTGTTTGAAACATTTTTTCGTAAATTGTTTGAGTTCTCCCCAAATTTTATCTCAAATTTGGCTAATGAACACACATATAGGTGTAATTACAATGTATATTATACATATAAACATATATAACTGTATAGACTGGATATTTATAGTATTTTATGAATACTATTTAAAAATAATCCAAACAATGATATTCAATCATATGTTGAGTATCTAAACAATTAACTCTGTTAGTTGTTATGTTCACTTGTTTATAAACAACACATGGGTTGTTTTAATTAATTATTGATTACCCTTTAAAAATACCAAATTGAATACCTTCTGTTATAAGAAGACTTATTTATTATTTAATGTAAAAAAAAAAAAAAAAAAAAAAAAAAACTAATGCGGCCATATAATAAATAATATTGAATGATAATAATAATGTATTATATTTTATTATCAATATGAAATGTGTATTAATTATTTATTTATAAACGGGAAACAGGAAACAAAACAGTTGTTAGTTATTATTTACAATATTATATTATTAGTCCTTGTTTGAAAATAATATTATTTACAAAAAAATATACGCATATGTGAATATTGGTGTAAATGCATACTGAAGACAGGACGCGTGGTTGTCATTAAATAAATATACACATACTCAAATTCATGAAAAACGTACCGACATGAATCTAGCTTTTACCCGCGGCTTCGCTCGCTTTGAAGCCATTAAATAAGTGATCAGAGATCATTACAATAGAATTGAATCAATAAAATATATTTATTTGTAACAAAAATAAATAATTTTGAATTGTAACAATTTATAGATTTTGAACCTCAAAAATTCAAATAGTTTTATGCTGTTTTATACAATACAGTTTTTTACAGTTCATCGGACATGAACGCTATTCTCTATTATAGGCTGCAATTGTGTATTTTTTGATTTTAAATAAAAAATTCCGGTCGGTTCGGAACGCTATTCCCTATTATAGGCTGCAATTGTGTATTTTTTGTTTGTAAATAAAAAATTCCGGTCGGTTCGTTTTCTTTGGATTTGAGTATACATAAAAATATTATTAAATTTAATCATTTTGAAAAAATATGTTTTTTTTTTTTTAAATCAAAAAACTACTTTAACGGCAATCTCGTCCACGTAGAAGTTCAATTTAATCGAAATTATTCTTTGAAAAATTGTACACGGAAGAGTTTGAAATCCTTCCTCTCCTGGACTCACTTTTTCAACTTACGACTTTGTCCGCATAAAACTAACTAAAAATGAATATTTTAGATTATAGTTTCAACAAAATGTATTCTAATAAACAACTCAATACGACATAACAGTCGAGTATTTAATGTTTTAAAATAAATAAAAGTGTTGCATTTTTTTTATTCCACGAGTATACATTTACTAGCTTTTGTTGACGACGTTTTACATTGATGTCGGAAACTTTTCAGGAAACACCATCGTGTTTAAATAAAAAAATTAGGAATGTTTTGAGCCTAAATTGGACGTAAATTCTCACTTTTAAAGAATCTGAACAAATGTACGCACAGATGAGAAATAAATGAGAGTGTACTGTTGTCAGATTTTCTGTACTAATTCAACCATTATTTAGTGACCTATCTTTTCTCTTTTTCTAAGATATCGGCTTTCTCATTCAATCTAATAGAAATACATTAAAATTTTTAGTGATTTACGTAAATTTATTTTTATGTATATTCTTTTAAGAGCCACTCTGTTTCTCTTATTTAATTGGTCTTTAAACAAAGTTACTTTGTAATTTAATATTGATAAAAACCAATTTGTTATTTATTTATCTTCTTTTTTTTTTTTTTGTTGAATATAAGGAAATTAAAAATTGATTTCCCTTCAATCATAATAAATAAATAAAAAAATTAAATTACAAATGATACAAAAAAGTTGTTTATATTTATTTTATATTACTTGAGGAAGGAAATCTATTACTACAAAAAGATAATCATTATTTGTATCTTTTAATTTTTTTATATAATTTATTATATAAAATGCGTTCATTTTTTTTTTATTCGACTGTACAAAGACACAAAAGAATTTATGAAATGATATGTAGCTCGGAAATGGCTTAATTATATTTGGTTCGAGACTCGAAATCTACCGACTAATTAGTTATTGGAAATCCTTCGAACAACAATTCTAACTTCAAAAAATTTCATTCGTATTTACTTCGAAAAATAACGATTTTATTTGCGAATTGAAAGTTATACAGATCTGAACATCGCGCGATAAATAGTTTATCGCATATTTACAACAGACGAGTCTTTGGCCGAACGAGAATAGTCTAGTACAGTATATTTTTATTTGACCGAGCGTTTAGGGCCAGCACACATCGTCAAATTTTCTGATCAGAATCAAGATGGTCAACGCACACTATCGGACAGTCCTATAAGAAATTTTTATAAGAAAATCTGATCATACATTAGTCAAAAATCTTAAGTAAGCGCATATCAACGGAACCACAATGAACCAATGAACTTTCAAATATTTTAAATTTATTAATTACTTTGTTGACTAACTGATGGCAGATTATCATCGTAAGATATTCTGATCAGAATTTCTGATGCTACTTCAGACAGCATCATATGTATACGCACATGAAACGATTTTCTTATCAGAAAATCTGATGTCTTTAAAATTCTACCATGTGTGGCGTCTAATATAAAATATATACTAAGAGTTACATCAGAATTTCTAATCAGAAAATCTGATATAACTAAATAACTTGTATTTTATATTAGATCCCCCGCACACGGTAAGAATTCTACATAAGACATCAGATTTTCTAATCAGAAAATCTGATGGCGTGCGCGTACATATGATGCTGTCTGAAGTAGCATCAGTATTTCTGATCAGAAAATCTTACGATGTTATCTGAAGTAGGCCATCTGTTAGTCAACAAAGTAATTAATAAATTTAAAATATTTGAAAGTTCATTGATTGATTTTATAGGACTGTCCGATAGTTTGCGTTAACCATCAGATTTTCTGATCAGAAAATCTTACAATGTGCGCTGGTCTCAAGTAGCCAGAACTAGCCAAGATATCTTACTACATAAAAAATCGACCAGTGTAGAGCTTTAAATCCTCAACTAAATTCTAAACTTCTTAATAGGGATAAATTAAAAGGCATTTACAATATATAATATTTTTAAAAATAATTTTTGCTTTGATGTTAAAATTTATGTTCACTTAAATCAATCATCTATTCAATAAATTAAAATTAATGAACACTAATTAAACAATTAATTCAAAATGAACCAATTAATAATAAAAGTGTGTTGCAATAATAAATGTACAAACTTATAGTTTTAAAAAATTTAAAATATGACATCAAACAGTTCATCAACATCTGATCGACGTATCAGTCGTAGTCTGAATTTATGTTTACGTGGTAATAATAATTCAACAAGTGCATTTACTACATCTGATGAAGATTTCTATTATAACGGTGTGTATTTTTATTATTTATTTCTTATATTTTTTGAAGTTATATTTCTTTATAGAGTAAGATCCCAGAGCGATCAGACATAACTTATTTTCACACAGATGAAACTTTAGGATCTCAATCGTGTCTCGTGTACTTTGAATATCTGAACATTTCTGTAGAATTCGTTGTGTGACACCTGGACAGGTACCAGATGAGACAGTCGAGACACTTTCTATGAACCAGAACTTTAGTCAGATACTTTAAAGCTGAACAAAAAATAAATAAACTTTACTTATTTTTACATGTCTGACATTTAAATATGTTATTAAAATAACTATTACAAAGTTATATTTAATCAGTCAGACGAATTGGAATGACCAAACATCCCCTAAACAGTAAAATTATTTAGCTATAAGTACGAGCATAAGAATGCTGTGCATACGTTCCAGAGCGAGTGAGACGTGTACAATGACTCGAGTCCCAACTTTAAATGTCAGACATGTAAAAATAAGTATAGTTTATTTATTTTTTGTGGAGCTTTAAAGCGTCTGACAAAAGTTCTGGTCCATAAAAAGTGTCTCGACACTTAATTTAGTACTTCTAATATAATATTCTAGGAAATATATATATATAAAAATCAGCCATGTAAATTTAACTTAAATAACTCTCATTTTTAGTTACTTGTCTCATCTGATACCTGCCCAGGTATCACACAACGAATTCTATTAATGCTCAGGTAGTCAAAGTACACGAGACGCGACTGAGATCCTAAAGTTTCATCTGTGTGAAAATAAGTTATGTCTGATCGCTCTGGGATCTTGGACTATTAGGCGCGATATTAAAAAATGATTGAAGTGATATATTAAGATGCGCACGCATCACCGTCACACAAAATTAACAGGTTGTAGGTGTTGTTATTATGATTTATGTTACACTTAATGTAAGAAAATATTTATTTATTGAATTATTCAAATTTAAACTGAGCTTTATTGATTGTGTTCTCTTCTCCAGTCCTTTTATTATTTTATTGTAATTAATTATTTGCATGTAATTAAAAATTTGGTTTTTAAATCATGCCAAAGAAGTATAATTTCTGACGCGTGTGCATAACGTACACACTCCCATTTTTTTAATTTTCATTTCACGATTCTAAAAAAAAAAAAAATTTTTACAACAAACACCACAATAATATCATCAAACAATGATGATTTAAAATATGTGTATACCTTTTTTGGTTATCTTTAACTGAAGTACATGTTTAATGTATTATGTCGGAAGTCTTTTGTTAATAAATTAATGTTTTTTTTATACTGGACTTATATAGAATTAGACCAGGATAGATGAGACTTTAAAAATGGTAAAAAGTAAAAAAAAAAAAATTATTATAGTAGGATGAAACCCATTGGAAACGAAAGAGAATATAACAAAAATGGGACGAAAAATAATTTACGGGTGGCCTGAGGTCGTAAACTAGAAGAAGAGGGTGGAGGAGGTTTTAAAGGGTAAAACAACACGGTTTATCTAGATTTTCGGAAAAACTACAAGTCCTATGGAATAAAGTTTAAATAGCAAAGTTGTTGGTTAAAAAAAGATCTTTAACTTTTGTGTTTACACTTTTTTCATATAACTTGAAAATTTATTTCTTCACTTTATTTTGAATAAATATCGAAAAAGTATTTTCAATCGAAAAATTTTGAGGTTATGTGAAAAGTATAAATACAAAAGTTGTAGATCTTTTTATCACTTACAACTTTGCCATTTAACTTTTTTTTCCATAAGACTTGTAGTTTTCCCGGAAATCGAGATAAATCGTGTTTTACCCTTAAAATCTCATCCTCTTCTACTTCCCGAACTCAGATCGCCTGTAATTTATTTTTCGTTTCATTTTTGTTATATTCTCTTCCGTTTCCAATGGGTTTCATCCTACTATAAATTTTTTTCACTTTTTACCATTTTTAAAAGCTTCTACCCTGATCTAATAATACATATTATGAATATGTATTTATAGAGTATGGACTTCGAACATTGATACTCAACCATTTGTGAAATATTTAAACAAATAACACTGTTAGTTATATTTACTTGTTGTCTTACGTTTCCCATTTGAACAAAATGAAATTGAAAGATTTCTTCTCTAAATTTTTCCATTACATCTGTCATTTAAATCTCTAATTACCAATTCTTACCAAAATTACCATTTCCAAATATTATTATTTAAGCCTCTTATAGTGGTTTCCAAAAGTAATTATATATTTTATGGTTTCCGAAAATTATCCTGGAATTCTCCAAAATAATGAAAAATAACTACTTTTTACCGATTTACTTCAAAATTATAAAAAAAATTCAAATTTGGAAAAATATTATAGCCAAATTTTAAAAATTTAGGGTTAATAAAATGCAAAATTATTTTCTACTCACAAAAACGGAAAGATTCAAATTTGGAAAAATGATATGGCCAAATTTAAAAAATGTTGGGTCAGTAAAACCAAAAATTATTTTCGGCTCATAAAAAATGATTTAATGTTATTTGAATTTTTTATTATATAATTTCATGGACTATAGATTTTAAGTACATAATTTTATTTAATAATACAATTTTTTGGTACATAAAATTTACAAATTTATTCAAATAAATGAACTACATCGGAGAAAAAAAATGACCATTTTAATGGTTCGATGAAATCTTCTAAATAAATAAAATAGAACATGAAGAGACATCCATCGGACCATATAATAAACAAAAAAAATGTATTATACTCGACATATATATTTTTAATTTTAGTCTAAAGTTTATAACGCTACCTATAATATTGATCACACAAACAAAATTTTGGTATCGGTGTTTATAGATTCGCCTAATTCGCCAAGTTCATTTCCGACTGTCCGTCCGTTATTTCTATAACTGAAAAACAAAAAGATACAAGCTGAAATTTTGGTGACTTATTCTAAAATGTGAGTTTATGAGCAAAATAGGTTCATTGGGTCTAATGGATCCTTGACCCAACATTTAAACTATAAAAGATACAAGAAAAGTTCAAATACAAAAAATGTTAATTCTGTTTCAATTTTTGTTTGAAACAAATATATATAATTATTCAGAATTGATTATTAATAATATATTGGTTATTAATAAAAGGATATATTTCACATAAACTGGCTTATAGAATTTAAAAACAACACGTTTTGTAAGATAGATACCTTGCATTGAGTCTGAATATACTATGTACCATACTTATAGTACATACAGTAAGTATTGTATATTCAGTTTCCATACCTGTAAGTTAACTTAGTCATTTGAAGAAAACATATATTATTAATTCTATTCTGTAGTCAACTTCATAATGTCGTTTTTATGAGATCGTGCGTAGCACATAAATTCACTCTCATCCAAATGCGCCGAAAGAAGTATAACTTCAAAAATTTTTTTAAATATTTTCATCTTCGTCGATTAGCCTCTTAATTTTCAAATCTTTAGTTTTTAATAAGTAAAATAAATGTTAGAAAAATAAAATGTATTGCAACTAAAAATTTTATTCTTTACATATCACTCCTCTCTCCTTCCGCAGCCTCATCGGTGTTTGGTGGCAGAATGCGTATAAAATTACATGTTACATGCTTATTATTTATTAACAAAACATTCCATGTAATAATAATTTAATTTTTTTTTTTTTATTATTATTATTTTATTAAAATAATTAATTTGGTAATGAAATCTTATATTTTTTTTATGTCACGCTCTAAAAGAATGTTTTTAAACGTAAAAGAATTGACTTGGTTGTTGAAATGATGTTTATTTTTATATTCAATTCAATTATGATATTATTTATAATGTTTTTATTTTATTAAGGTAGTTTACACGTAAACTCACTTTTATTATTGTAAGAATTTTTTTATGATATTAAGAGATCTGGTGATTCTGTCACTACCATCTATTGACTATAACGTTAATAGGTATTATCCATAGTTATTATTGACATAAAGAAGTGTGCTTCTAACAAGCTGTTGACTTAAATTACATGTAATATACATTGTATTTCTTTCAATTTTCGTGCATAAATAACGCAAGAAATACTTATCCAAATATTATGAATTTTATATTCGATTTTATATTTAAAAATGTTTTTTCAAGAAAAAACAAGTCCTCCGTTTTCTAGTCAATATTGTGCATACAAAATTTCAAAACATTTTGAAGTATTTTTTGAGTAATTTGGGCACGAAAATCGGAAGATTTTTTATAATGGAGACTGCTTCAGTATTATGTTTTTCCCCCTTAATGAGTGAACTTTACCTTGAACATTTTCCATTTAAAGTACAAAATAAAAACTAGTGTTCTGTCTGAAAATAACCATTTAAGAGTAATTGTTTAAATGGCTGAAACTGAATTTGCTATATTTCATATCAAAATGTGATACTAGACCCAATTATGCTCAAATTATAACACTCATAATAAAACTCAAAAATTAAATTAAAATTGATTCAAAAACGTTATAATCTCTAAAAGATTATTTCCCATCTCTTTTGTCAAAATGAAATTTATCATTTAATCTTTATAGAGATACTTATTAATGACGTCTCTTCTACATATCAACATCTTTGTTTAATTATGATTTTCAAATTACCATATTTTACTTATTTTGAAAGATTTAAAAAATATATTTTCAGTCTCTGCTCGTGAAGTAAAGACACTTCAAATGAAGTCATAAATTTAGCCATCATTTCAATTAAGAGAGACATTTGTATTGATGATGATTACACTGTAGTAGAAATACGTATTTATAATAAAAAACTGAGGTAAATTTAAAACACTTTATAATAGAAATTAAATTTACTATCCGCGAACCTTGGGGGTTATCAATATTATTGATTCTTGATTTAAAAAAATAAAATAACTGATAATAAAACTTTGGCGTGTAAACTACCTTAAGATTAAAAAATATTTTAATTTTTTTTTTTTTTGAAATTATATTGAGCGAAGAATAAATTTTTTAAATAATTTAAAAAAACAAAATATAATTGAAATTATAGTTTATAGATATTTGGACGATTAACTTTGGCATTGACTCTACTATAAAAGGTCTTGAAGTTTGCATATTCTCTCAATTTTTTGAACTTTCTTTTCCTGTTTCTGGGGATTTTAAAGAGTGTTCCAAAAAAATTTAGAAAGTTTCTATGCGATACAAAATATATCTGATAAAAGCGGGCTAAATTTGTTTCACATTTCAAATTTTGTATATAATTATTAATTAATTTCTGAAGTTTATTGATAATATCATTTGTTAGCAAAGTGTCAGAATCTAGAAATCATTCTACAATAATCTCAGTCACAAGTCAAGATGAATTTGGAAATATCCAACAAAGTTATATTTGCAAAACTTTTTTATGTGAAATTTTGGACCTATTTTGTTTGGAAAAAGTTTGATGAAAGAAACTATGGCCAGTCTGTGTTCCGAACATAATTCAATAGTTTATCACCCGGGGACATCCCGGCCGTTAAAAATGGTGCCAAAGAACTTCTCTCTAATTTAATCATAATTAATAATGTTTAACATACAAAATAATGGGATAAATTTGATTTTCAGATACATCGTATGAAAAAGCATGTCGTCGTGGAAGTGCCCCAACAACACCAGTTCTTGGTGGAACTGGAAGCAGTACAAACCCAAATACAAGTACAAATCAAAATACATCGTCCGATAACATAACACCCTCACGAATACTAAATTTTTTCGCAAAACGTTCATTTCGAGCGAATCCATTAAAACGTACAAAATCCGTGGCTAAATTGGAACGTGGCAAACGTACAGTACTTAGTAACACATCCAATAATACAACAAATTCTGGTGGCAGTGGTTCAGGAGGTTCCAGTTCACGATTACGATCATCACGATCCCATGAAAGTTTACTATCTGGACATTCGTTAATCACATCGTTAGATTTGGGCTCGAATCCAGGAAATGTTGAAATTAAGGAGGTACATCCATCAGTATTAGGGCGACCACATTGTTTTCAAGTGAAATTATCATCGGATGAACATAATCCAAGATATTTCAGTTGTCAGTCACAGGATGAACGGGATAAATGGATTTATAGGTGAGTTTGAATCTTTAATTATTTTCTGTCTGAATTTCTGAGAAGTTGTGAGCTTTTGTGTGGCCACTAGTTTCGATAAGATCCTGTAGCACCATCAGCTTTGGATGGTTCTTCTATTGCATCTTGAGCCAGAAGGCATTTCAGTCTTCAGATAAAGGATTGTTGTAAGGAGGGTAAAGAGAATCAAAAAGTCTAGGTGTAAGGGGCGCAGCTACCCTCTTATTATCTTTTCTTATTTTATCTTAGTCGATAATTCAAAAAATAATTATCAGAATAATTTCTCTAAAACAAAAGACAGTCTTCATTACTCTTTGCCCTCCTAATTCGACCCATTGCTAAGAAGAAGAGGCAAAAATTTTGTAATAACATTATTTATAGTTTAAATTATTATTTTTTCTTCCAGTTTACGAAAATCAGTTCAACCGGATGTTGAACATACACGTCGTACGGATAATTCCTTAAAAATATGGATCCTAGAAGCTAAAGGTATCATCAACAAAAAACGTTATTTCTGTGAAATATATTTAGATGACACGCTGTACGCTCGAACCAGTATTAAATATAAAAATGAATTATGTTTTTGGGGTGAACAATTTGATTTTTACACTCTGCCATTACTCTCAAATATTTATATAAAAATTTATCGCACGTCAGACGATAAAGTTAACAAAAAACATTTCAAAAAATATAACAACAATAATTACATCCATAAACAAATTTTAATTGGAACCGTAAATATTGGTATTAAAGATGTGGACTCTAGGTATCCAATCGAACGATGGTATCCAATTGTAACCACATCGAATGCATCAAACTCATCGAATAATACAAAGGAAACAACATCGTTACGAGTTAAATGTCGGTTTCAATCGATCGATATTTTACCAGTAAAAATTTACTCCGAATTTTTGGAATATTTGAAAATTGATTATAAAAAAGTGTGTGAAATATTGGAACCGGTGATTGGTGTTAAGGCAAAAGAGGATATTGCAACTTCGTTAGTTTTAACAATGCAATCGGAAAATATGGCACATCAATTTTTGGCTGATATTGTTATGATGGATATTTTGCGGGTCGATGATCAACGGTTAACGTTTCGAGGGAATAGTTTGGCAACGAAAGCGATGGAAGCATATTTGAAATTAACTGGGGATCGTTATTTGAAGGTAAGAACAAAAATTGTTACCATTTATCATTGTTTTCTTTTGTTTTTCCAAGAAAATTGGCGAATTTGTAAAAGTAAATTTCTTTCGAGTTGCTTCGAATATTTATCAAATAAGAAAGTTTCCATTTTTTTAAATTAAACCCCTTGACTGTCTTTTTAATAGGCTTTAAAATTCAGTTTGACCCTTTATCAATGTGTGTCAGTAGAATGCACAACTCAAAGTGTGTCCTAAAATGCACAACTCAAAAAACTCCATCAGATGAAATAATAATTGAGTTTGAGCTGTATTTTCATGGCCTGCTGTAATCAAATAAATAAGTCTAGACTCAGAAAACACTACTAGGCATTAATAAATTTCGATTTTTTCGCCCATTTCCTAGATCAAATTATTTTGTATTTTATAAATACGTATTTCGACTACAAAGTAGTAATCATCAGTATGAATTAGCTAGTTGTAATGATTCTCTGAGGAGATGTTACTCGTTGCACGGTGCAAACCGTCACCAAATTAGTAACGAGTAATATCTCCTTAGAGAATCATTACAACTAATTCATACTGATGATGACTACTTTGTAGTCGAAATACGTATTTATAAAATACAAAATAATTTGATCTAGGAAATTGGGGAAAAATCGAAATTTATTCGAAAAATCCTAGAGTTCTCATTAATAATTATAAAATACTAGGCATTATTTTATTTTGAAAAATGATAATAAATTCATTTTTCATGCTTCAATATCTCAATACGAGAAGTTAAAATAAATATTTGACTAGTGGAAACTTCCTAATTTAAAGCAAAGAAAAAAGGGTTTCCCTTTAAAAATACTTATTCAAAATTTCCATTACAGGAAACATTATCAAATGTTGTGTGCAATGTTCTGGCATCAAATTTTGATTGTGAAGTGGATCCTTTAAAAGTAATTGGACCGGATCAATTAAATAAACAACAAATGAATTTACGTTCAATGGTTGAAATGGCATGGTCGAAAATATTACAATCTCATTCAAATTTCCCGTATGAGCTACGTGAATGTTTTGCATTGTTTCGTGAACGCTTAAAATATTTGGATAAGGGTGATATTAGTGATAATTTAATATCTGCTTCCATATTTTTACGATTTTTATGCCCGGCAATATTAAGTCCAAGTTTATTTAACATTACGCATGGTAAGTTCCATTCAATATTTTTGGTTTTTGTAGGAAATTCAATCCAGTAAAATTTAACATCTATATATATATATATATATATATATATATATATATATATATATATATATATATATATATATATATATATATATATATATATATATATATATATATATATATATATATATATATATATATATATATATATATATATATATATATATAAATCAATTGCTGTTCGTTTGTTTCGCTAAAACCGAGAATGGCTGAACCCAAAAAAATGGGTAATGATCTTGAATTAGGGATTACACATCTCTTATATGTGCTGTGGTCTCAAAAATATGTATCGCTACGAACATTGCGTCTTAGAGTCAGCAACAAAATTGAATTTTTTTTTTTTAATTGTTTGAATTGAAATATTTTTTTACAAGTCTTGGAACCGTAAGACCTTCTTTCATTGATAAAATTTGTATTTTTTAGAATATCCAAATGAAAAAGCATCAAGAAATCTAACATTAATTGCAAAAACTTTACAAACATTAGCAAATTTTACCCGATTTCAAGGTAAAGAGAATTTTATGGAATTTATGAATGATTTTTTGGAACGTGAAGCTAAAGCTATGAAAGAATTCTTAAAGAATATATCTGTAAGTTTGTTTTTTAAAAAGTTTTTCTTTATAGCAAAACTGTTTTGATAACGTCGTTATTTTACAGACACGTTTAACAACATCACCAGAACATAATTCAACACCCACATATGAATTTGATGGTCATATTGATTTGGGTAAACAATTGAGCATATTAAGTATGTTACTTACAGAGTGTTTAACGAAAGTTGCACCAACTAAATTACAGGTATGATAATTTAAATCATTCAAAATCTATTTCTTCTTCCTGTTTTTCTTATGCGATTATTTTTCTATTTGTAGGAATTAGATGTATTAATAAAAATATTAGAGAATTTACAATTACATCAACATTCAGTTGGTACTCAATTTATGAGACCACATTCAACAGCATCATCCGTGTCTGTAACAACATCAGTGATACCAACAATACCACAATATCATTTAAATAATGATAATACGTGTATTGTTGAACAACATACAAATTCAGCACATCATACAAATCTTTTTAGGTATGTCGGATTTTTATTATTTTACTTATTTCCAGGTTCACAGGAGGATATTCCACTTCAGAATTTACCATACGATGTGTTAAGAGTTGCGACGAGGTGGGGTGTGTGATCCAGCTGTTGGGTTATTATTATTTATCATCCTCTGATTCTGAGATCGGAAGTTTCATCAAATGTGCTTTTTTTTTCGTCATTTTTTGTTAACGAGAAGTCTCTTACAGTTCAATTGAATTTTCTAATTTTTGAATTAGGGGCTCACAATATTTTTTTTCACTTTTTTGAAATATTTATTTACCTAAAATTCAATATAATCTCTTAAAAGAAAAATTTTTAATTTGTGTTTTATAGATTATATGATGCTGGTTTAAAAACAAGTAACATCAACTTAACAAATTCATCCAACAATAACATGGATGATAATCGAACATTATCAGTCGCACAAAATCATCATCCTCATCCAAACATATTATCTTCATCAGCATCGTCAACGTTATCATTAACCAAAAATAATTATTTAACTGTTCAAAATTCCTCAACACTTGATAATTATCATTTACATCCGCAACATTATCAATTATCGTTGAATAAATCACCAAAACTTGGTGTACGTGCTTCAACACTACCTCGTAACAATACACCATCTTCAGCATCGTATAATATTATCGAACCAGCTACGGCATTTATTAGTAAAAGTCCAACACCAATGAGAGTACATCATGTGCAACATGATAATCCCCAACATCATCATCCTAATTTGGATGAATTATCCGATTTGCTACGATATGCTGATGAAGAGGAGGTTATGAAAGGTTCAAATATGTCAATAAGTCAAATATCGAATGTAGCCTCGTCTGGTTATCAAAGTTTTACAACGGAATCGAATTCACCGATTGATTTAACAAATCAAGGGCAATCATCGATGCAACGTATGAAATTAAAACAAATGCCACCACCTTTAGCGTTTGCTAATCCGGTTTATCAACGATTTAATAATCATTCTGGTGAGTAAAAGCTTTATTTTTTATAATCATTGACTCAAAAATAGAAACCGGAAGCAGAAGTATTTTGTTTTTAATTAGTATTCGATATCTCTGGACTTGTTGAGTTGTACCCAAATCTGTATTACGGAAAGGTATATTTTCTGGTAACCAGGTAATATTTTGGATACTTTTGAAATACAAATATCGTACGAATATTTCAAATGTGCATTATAGATAAATACGTTTGTTCAATTATGCACAAACAGATGCCGTTGATAAATACTCCTCTGTTCTCGAAATTATTTTTATAAATATTTGTTATTGGTCATAACATATATCCTCGACATCGAAGGAAAAAAACTTTGAGCTAAATTTAAGTTTTTCGAAGTACTTTAAGGTAAGGTATTGATACTCATTTTATAGCATAAACTCAAAATTTTTAGTTTCATTTTTTTGCTCAATTTTGAAATTTTGAGTATTTAATGTACTAGATTTCTAGAATTAGAAAACTAACATGAATCTATAAGAATCGTTTATCAAACATTCTATTGTAATTTTGTTAATTTTGATTTTGATTCCAGACGATGAACAACTCAAAAATCCACGTCCATATCCCCGAACAAATCCATTAATCACATATCGAACAATACCAACAACCACAATGAAATCATCAAATGATCTCGAATCAAAAATGTATCGACGTTTATCATTGGAAAGTGCTCGAGAATTATCGGATACATCATCCGATGATGAACCAACCACAAAATATCATACAACCGGACGTTGCCATAACAATAAGTTACGTTTAATGATTGATACAGGATGTGCAAGTGATGCACCAAATACACCAAATAATAAAGAAAGTGTTGAACATTATGAGCGTCAAATTGAACGTTTACAGGCGTCTGTTGATGAATTGAGACGTAAATTAGAACGTTCTGATTATGGTAATTCAACACCAGATCTATGTGTGACAACGACTACAATTGATAGTGATAATAAAATGAAGGAAATCATCAACAGGTTTGTTCGATTTTTTAGTCTTATCTTTGTCTTTATTCTATTTATTCCTGCTTGCAATTAGTTAGAATTTATTTTCACAAAAAAAAAAAAAAAAATTGTGATCCAAGAACTAATCGGAGCCGTAATAAATTTTTCCTTATTTTTAACCCATAACTGAGTAAACGTAAGTCTGTACTTAAAATAAGTCAGTAAGGTGAAAGCTGGAAACTTTATGTATTTGACAAAAAAAATTAGGACTAATTACTAAATTTTTAGAGGCTCTGTTGTTTTTAGTAATAGTCCAAAAACGGAATGTATCTTTTAGTGTAAAATTTTGTGTTCTACAATTTTATTTTGAACCTTTAAATTTTCTAAAATTAGTCGTCATTTTTGGGGCATTGGACCACTTCCAGATTTCAATGGGTTTCCATTAAATACTGTGTATGGAATTATGAAACTCCCAAATGACCGTAGAGCTCGTAAATCGTCGTCCTCGATAATTTTTGTCTTGAAAATCTAATTACAAATTATATGATCTCAGTAGCTTAGTTAACATCGCCGGAACTTTCGCCAGATTTTATTGTGCTCTAAATTGTAAAAAACATATACTGTGTGGCCGTGATGTAGCGGTTTCATTTTAGGGGCTGAATGTCACTGAAATCCATTTTTTCAAAAAATTTTATGTACCCTATACGCACTATGAATACAGGATAGAATTCTGATTCCTTTCGAATTTTAAAGGGATTAAAAGCTGTGTATGGAATTATGAATCTCCCAAATGACAGGAGAAGCTTTTCTGAGTGCTGAATATCTGAGTTGTACATTTTGGACAATGATTTGAGCATGTAAATCGTCCTTGATACTTTTTGTCTTCTACGTTATGTATGACATCGTAAAATCTAATGGTGGCAAATTATATGATCTCAGTAGCTTAGTTAACATCGCCAGAACTTTAGATTTTATTGTGCTCTAAATTATAAAAAATACAATGTTGCATATACTGTATGACACATGGTGACCTAGCGCTTTCATTTTAGGGGCTGAATGTCATTGAAATCCATTTTTTTTTTTTTTTTTAAATCTGGCGCTATGAATTCAGCATAGAATTCTGATACCTTTCGAATATTAAAGGGAAATTAAAGTATAAAATACTTAAATTTTTTTTAGTTCACAGATTTGTATACTTAATTTAGATAGCTAATACATGTAACTTTAGATCTCCTTAATTTCTTTACCTAAATCACAAAAAGGCCATTATCAAATTTTATTTTACGATAATTTATATTCATTTCTTATTAATAGTAGTTTAGTTTGTAGACTTTTATGTTAGCCATCTAATGTTAGTATAAATATTTATGATTTGCGCTAGTAAAAAAAACGCTTATTTGAATTTGATGTTCAAGAGAGCGTTCAAGTATTATTTATGGACATTAATCTGTTAGTTCTTGGATCAAATCTCTTCACTTCACAGAATTTTAAACGAGTGGACGAATTCAAATTGACTCCTTCGAAAATAAATACTTGAATGCTCTTAATAGCTATTTATACGCAAATATTATTTTCTATGAAAAAGAATTTGGAGTGTTAAGACTGCAGGAAAATGTTTCAAGTATATATTTTATTCGCGAATTTTCGGAATGGAAGAGTTTTCCTACTGTGTAGACTTCAGAAGCCCAAGTTTTTTTTATATATTTTTAAAATTTGACCAATGATTTCTAATTGAAAAACGAACTTTATTTGTGTACGAAATAAATATTTGAGTATAATAAGCTACAGTAAAGTAAAATGCTAAGTTTTACGCTATATTTAGTTATATTATTTTGAATAAATTTGTTATTTGTTTCAAAATAGATTAATTAATGTTGAAGAAGAATTACGTCGTGAACAACAAAAAATGTCATTAGCTTTATCACATAAACAACGTGTGATTGAAGCTCAAGAACATCAAATTGCTGCTTTAGATGCTGCAAACAATCGCTTATTATCTGCTTTAAGTACATTAAAACTTAGATATAATAATAATAATCATAATCAAAATCAACAAAATACGATGACATCATCAAATAATAATAATCAAAATGAGAATACAATGTTAACTGATGTTAACACTTTAATTAAATCATCAAAATGTTAAATTATTAATTATTTAAATATCGAGTGACCTCCATCTTAAAAACAGTTATTTATTGCTTTAAAGCACAATACAAATTTAATAAAATGTGATTTGTCTCAATATTATGACATCAAACACGGAAGTAACAGCTCTGTCTAAACGGAAATTATTAAATAAAATTCATAATTTTCGTCATCCTTAAAGTAGACCCTAATTAAAGAGACATGCCAACTATTTTTTTCAGTTTTCGAAATACTATTTGTTTTTTTTTTGGCATAGCTTTCGGTACTTCATCGAATTTCGTTTTATTGATTTGATTAATTCAAAAACGAAATGTAAATTTTAGGTCCATGAATAAAAATGGGGCTACCCTCGAAATAGGTCTGATCTGATTTGAAGTAATACACGAATCCAGGAAAATAGATTACAATACATTTATATTAAAATTTGCCAAATTTTTTTTTCCATGATTCTTTCGTAGTCAAAAAATGTTTTTACAAAGTTATTTTGACAGTTTTTACACACATAAACCATATGGAAATGGTCAAATATTTAAGGCAAGTTTAATATGGCCCACGAAATCTTACAAAAATCGAAGAAATAAATATCAAAATGAAGATTTAATGCTTTGAAGTGACTGTAAATCACAATTCTGATTGCTTACTCTCGAGTTTAGATGCCATAATGTTTAGGTACTCGATATTCTTAGACTATGTTGCTGGTCAACCAGAAAGTATGAACAAAATGATTTGATTTTGATGGCGATTTTGTGAAAGAGTTTAGAATTTTCTATAATATCCTCTCTAATATAAGTAAAATCTTGCCAAATTATTTTACAAGTTTACAAATAGTTAAAAAGAAAATCTCATCCATAATCAAATCATTGCTTCAAAATTTGACTTAAGTATTAAATTATTGACAAATTATAAATCGCGTATTTTCAATCAAAATTTAGAAACATTTGTATCTTTTCCATTTCATATTCGGAATATTTTTTTCTGATTGATTCATATTTCAATTTTTCTTAGATTATTTTGGCTTTATGAATATTTTGATTGATTTATTCCATAAATTATTGATAGAATATGTCATCGGTTTTTGTTGATTTAAGAACAAAAGTATTTTTTATATTTTAAGTATAAGAATTGTAATTATGTATTTTGTATAACATTTTTATGCGCATAATTGCATTGCGCATATATATATATATATAAAACAAATCCAGTATATTTTTTGGCTAAGCTAAAAACAAAATATTTTTTTATAATAAATCAAAATAATGGCAGTTATTAATTTTATACAAATGATTTAGCTAGAATTTAGTGTAGATGGAGTTATGACCAAGTATTAGTATTAATAGAGTATTCAGTCATTCGTTGTGAAAATAAAAAAAAAAGTTTAACGAGGAACGAATAAACTATGTGGGGAAAAATGATGACGTAACATCAAATAGATAAATTAAAATTTAAATAAATGCAAAACATACCATACCACCTATTGTTCTGATTTCAATGAATTGAAATTCAAAAAAACGATTGACAAAAAACTAAATGACGCTTCACTTATTTTATAATTTTTGGATTCATGTTTGATGGAATCAAATGGTTAATTTTGGTTATATTATAGTAATAAATGGCGAGCCTTTCTCTGATATGAGACACAACGGTTTAATCAAGGCGATAGTAAACTTAATTTAATTTTGATACATTTTTAAGCATATTGAGTAAAAAATGGCCGTTTTTGAGATATATACAAAAATTTAAAAAAAAAACATGTTATAGAAGTGAAACGGCATATTTAAAAATTGTATAATGCTTTCTATCTCTTTCTTTCGCACGTTAAAATTTAATTTTGACACATTTTTAAGCATATTGAGTAAAAAATGGCCATTTATTGAGATATATACAAAAATTTTAAAAAAACATGTTATAGAAGTGAAACGTCATATTTAAAAACTGTAAAATGCTTTCTATCTCTTTCTTTCGCACGTTAAATCCTATAGACACTTCTATCTTATAGACTCGCACGTTAGATCTTATAGATTTGTTTGCATTTTTTTTTACTGTCGGTTTTTTGTGTCGTCGAGTTTGAGAGCACAATGATACTAAATAAGTTTCACTTCAAAAAATGTTTTTTTGATTAGAATGAATTCCATTTGGGGTCAATACGTTTTATTTTCACAGCGAATGAGTTGTATTGATTTTATTATATAAATTAAATAAATGATGAATAATGATAAATTATCAATTATATCCGCCCATTTTTATTCACTTACTTAGGCTTTAGCATTTTTTTAAAATTCATAAATTAAAAAATTAAAATATTTATAATTATTTTTAGAAAATATTGCAATCGAATTAATTATGGTATTTAAATATCTATAAAAGTGTCTATGAATAACGAACTTTGGACTTTGATTAATTAATGCTCAAGGTGTGGAGAGAAAATAATTTCGCATTAAGGTATAAATTTTTGTTAAAAAGTTTCTTCTTTCAGTTTTTTGGCTTTATAAAAAAAACTGTACGACTATTTTTGATTTATTGTACGAAAGTTTTTAATCGAAAATAAAAATAGTACCAATAAAAAGGGCCAGAGAAAATGAAAGTTAATCGCAAATATCTATTGATACTGACAAATTTGTATGTACGATGGTGGTCTGAAAAGTTTTCAACTTCATTTCAACTTCAACGTGAAGATCTCTTCCATAAAAACTATCAAATGTCGTTGTGCATCTTTTGATAGTTACTCACCAAGATTTCACGTGGTCCAATACTTCAATATCATTCACCGAACACTAAACGCATAAGCGATGCTGGTTGGTTAACGTAGCAATTTGATAGATGGCTATCATTAAATTTTTGTTTGGGTGAAAAAACACATCGACTTATTCAAACAAGTGTCAAAAAACTTTTACGCGTACACAAAATGGCTGAAATCTTGGTAAGAAACTGTCAAAATATGTACAACTACATACACAAGCTTTTATTAACGAGTGTTACTATCTTCACTTCAGTTTGCATTTCAAATTAATAACAAGGTCATTCAGGTTAAGTAACGCACAACCAAAATTAACCAACACAAATAATTTTTAAAATTTGTCCTATTCGTTATTCTAAGACACATCGATGACCGCAATTAAGTTAGCGTGGAAGTTTAATAAAATTTAAATGTAAACATTGTAAATTCTTAAATAAAAATAATTGCTGAATCAAATGGATAAATATCAAAAGAGCAAATTGGGAGCCATTTATTGGATTAAAAAAATTTAAAAAAAAAAGCATTAATTAGCTGACATATAAGGAAAACAGTTTTTGTAATTTTGATTGCAAATAATTAATTAAATAATTACCTAATCACTGGAGCAATTACGGATACTGATAGAGCATTTTAGGAGCCATTTTTTGAGATTTGATTAAATAAATTTTATTAAACACCCACGCTAACTTAGTTGCAGTACATCGATGCATTATAAAATGGTTCAGTTCTTCTATATTTGAATCTCTAAAATTTCGCCCTACTGAACCTTTTTGTTTTATTATTATTTTAAGCTAAGTTGTATTTTACAGTGTTGTACAAATATTTCGAACTTCTCTAGAAATGTTGTAATTAAAATAAAAAAAAAAAACAATAGTGTACCTGATAAATAAGTTAGCTACAGTGTGAATGAGATCTGAAGGTCTGGATGATGGACCTCATTTAGATATTTGGCAATAATATTTGTAAATGGATATTTCTTCTTTCGATTCTTTGTTCTTTTATTTTGATATTAAAGTGAGAACGAAAGGCATTTTTAGAAACAGGAATCGAAGTTATTTAAATTTGTTATGTACAACACTGTCTAGTAGAAACATAGATGTTTATATTAAATCTAGATCGTTTAAAAAATGTAAGCAAAGATATAGTAACGTTTAAGATATAGGCATCAATTTAAGCATTTTGTTTCTTATTTGGACTTAATCTTACAATTATTGGATACTTTTAGAATTTCAATCTTGCTTTTTATTGTAGAAACTATTTTTTTTTACTTTTCGAACATTCTTTTTGGTAGAAATTGTAGGATTTTATCACTTATCATAATTTTTAACGATCTGAATTTAATATAGAACATCTATAATCAACAGAATTAAATTTTTTTTTACTGGTAAATTATTAAAATTATTTCGGTAAAAAATCATACAATATTTAAAACTTAACAGTTTCAAAAAGAAATATTGTATAGATACCAACAAAATTTCGTCACCAAGTGATTTTTGACGGATTAACGGATCATTTTGTTTTGATTTTTGACAAATTTCGTCGCTTTTGCAAAAGAAGTATTAAACGTATATATTTTTTATCTTTTTTTTAAGTTTTTATTTACTTTTTATAATTTATTCAAAATTAATTATACAAGGTGTACCATAATATTCGTCCATCTCTTTTGACTTCAATTTTACATATTTACGAGGGTGGTCTGTTAAGTTTACGACCTCAACGTGGAGATAGCAGTAGTAATCAGTAAAAGCTAATAAATGCAGTTGTGCATCTTTTGACAAGCATAACAGTCGTTTGAATGAGTCGATGTGAGTGTTTTTGATTATTGCTGCCATCTTCACGTTAATATCGGAAACTTTACAGACAACAATCGTAAAAAATTTAAAACTAGAATTTGAAATTATAAGTTTATATTTATAGGGTTCTTAATGAAGTACAAAATCTGATTACATGTGTAATCGAATTACGTTTCTCTTGAAATTGTGAAATTGAATTCTAAAGACGTAGGCTGGAATTTGGAACATTTGTAGAGATATATATTTTACTAATTACAAAAATTACAAATTATGGCCAATTTGGATTGATATCTAAAATAATTTGTAAATGTAAATTAATGTATAGAAGATTAAAAAAAAATTATACAAATTAATATAAAATTAAAAGAAAAGCAATAAAAGAAAATGAAGTATTTTTGATCCATTTTCTTATATAAATTTTGTAACCAAATACAAAAATAAATATGAAATATAATATATAGGATGGGTCTTTGAAATACTTAGATAGAAGATATAATTATAAATATATTTTTATTAAAAAACAAAAAATTGTGTATTATAATTAATATTTTTTGATTATGGCCAAAGATTTAATAAATATTTTCAATGATGATTATTACATGGTGTTTTATTTTTTTTATGGGCGATATGGGCAGTCATACGATACGAACGACATGGGTAATAAGGGTGTTGTTATTTAGGCGATATGGGTAATGTAGGAAGTAAAGACGAAAATGTGATATGGGGGATACTATCCATGTATTGGCAATATAGGCGACATGGGAGATATATTCTATATGGTCAATATCGCCTAAAAAAAGATTAAAGATTTTTTAAATAATTTCGTTGGTAGAATGTGATGCTAGATTCTTGAATACTCAAGTACCTCTAAATCTTGCTCTAATATAAATTATATGTCGATAGTTTGTATTTTTTAGTAAATTTTTTTTATGAATTTTCTGTAGTATTTTTATACTATTTCCATTATTCCTCTTTTTTTCAGGAATAAGTAAGTATGATATTATTATGAGCATGAGTCAAGTAATTTAACTGGTAGGTATATAACCGATAAGTTTATTTGGGAGTTAAGTAAATGAGTAACTGAATTAAAATGTGAGTATCAAGGTAAGTTTAATAGAAATTTGATAGAATTACGATTTTTATTTTTCGATTCGTCGTACATGTGGTGGTCTCTCTTAATTTAAATTTTATAAAAAAAAAAAAAAATCCATCATGTTCTCCTAATACAAACTTTAAAAAATTTTACATTTTAAATAATTTTTTTTGCCTAACTACTTTTTCCCTGTTTTTTATTAGGAGAAAAATAAAATTTTAAAAAATGTAAAATTTAAAAAAAAAAAAATTTTTGAAAAACTTTGTTGTTTTTTTGTCAAAAATTTTTAAAAATTTTTTTTAAAATTTTTGATAAAAAAACAAAAAAGTTTTTTTATAAAAAAAAAAAAAAAAAAAAAATTTGGAAAAACTTTGTTGTTTTTTTGTCAAAAATTTTTAAAAATTTTTTTTAAAATTTTTGATAAAAAAACAAAAAAGTTTTTTTATAAAAAAAAAAAAAAAAAAATTTTGAAAAACTTTGTTGTTTTTTTGTCAAAAATTTTTAAAAATTTTTTTTAAAAATTTTTGATAAAAAAACAAAAAAGTTTTTTTATAAAAAAAAAAAAAAAAAAATTTTTGAAAAACTTTGTTGTTTTTTTGTCAAAAATTTTTAAAAATTTTTTTAAAAATTTTTGATAAAAAAACAAAAAAGTTTTTTTATAAAAAAAAAAAAAAAAAATTTTGAAAAACTTTGTTGTTTTTTTGTCAAAAATTTTTAAAAATTTTTTTAAAAATTTTTGACAAAAAAACAAAAAAGTTTTTTTATAAAAAAAAAAAAAAAAAATTTTAAAAATCTTTGTTGTTTTTTTGTCAAAAATTTTTAAAAAATTTTTTTAAAATTTTTGACAAAAAAACAAAAAAGTTTTTTTATAAAAAAAATAAAAAAAAACATTTTTTTTTAAATTTACAACATGTTCTCCTAATGAAAATGCACTTTTTTTTTCTGTTTTTTGTCCATTAAAAAAGTGGTGACATGAAAAATTTTTTAATTAAAAATACAGTAAATTTGATCATTTTTACTAGGAGAACATAATGGAAATTTTTTTTATTAAAAAAAAAAAAACAATTTTTTTTTTAAGTAAACTTACCTTCTGAATACTTACTCACCTTTATTTGTCGGGGATTGAACCAGGGTCCACCCAACTTCTAGTCGGATGTACTACTAATTACACCAAATTGCTTCTGATGGTCTAGTAAACATATTTTATTATATTTCCAAAACAAATAGTAAGATTTGAAAAAATTTTTGAATAGCAGAGGATCGAATCCGGGAGTACCCTACTACTAATCATACCAAATTGCTTGTGGTAGGTTATTACAAATATTGTATTGTAACAACCCAACCAAAAAATTGTAAGATTTATAAAATTTCTAGCCGGGGATCGAACTCGGGACCACTCAAATTCTAGTCATATGTTCTACCCATTACACCAAAGTGCTTGTGTTAGTCAAGTACAAATATTTTATTATAATAAAAGAAATTTTTCTATAATTTTTTTTATACTTTTTCTAAAATAAAGAATAATTAATAATTTTCACTAAAATAAAAAAAATCATAATTTTTCCCAATTTTATTACGAGAATATAATGAAAATTTTTTTTATTACTTACCCATAAAATTTTTGATAAACTTTTTCAAAAAAAAAAAATCATAAATTTTTTTTATTACTTACCCATAAAATTTTTTGATAAAAAAAATCATAATTTTTTTCCCAATTTTATTACGAGAATATAATGAAAATTTTTTTTATTACTTACCCATAAAATTTTTTGATATACTTTCCAAAAAAAAATCATAATTTTTTTCCCAATTTTATTAGGAGAATATAATGCAAATATTTTTGATTACTGACCCATAAAATTTTTGATAAACTTTTTCCAAAAAAAAAAAATTATTTTTTTCCCAATTTTATTATAATGAAAATTTTTTTTATTACTTACCCATAAAATTTTTAAAGACTTTTTCGAAAATAAAGAATCAGAATTGTTTCCGTGGTTTTTTAGAATATAATAAAAATAAATTTTTCATTACCTACCATAAGTATTTAAGATGGTCTCCCATCCAAGTGTCTAACTATGACTAAACCTGCTTAACTTTATGATCGGTTGACTTATGTTAATTGTAACTATTGAATGGATTTTCTGTTTGGTAATAGAAATAAATAAAACAAATCAAATTGAGTGTAATTATTTTAATTAATACAAATTTTTGTTTACAGAACTATATGATAAATGAAATTTAGGTTATTTGTTTTGAAAAAACATGCATTTTTTATTTTAATATTCTCATAAATCAAAATTTTCAAAAATTCATTTATTTTATCCCTATTAAAATAATTTTTGAGTGCACTTGAAAAATATAAATTTAAGTACTTATCCCATTACAAAAATATCAAATAAGTAATTATTATTTTATTTTTTTTTTAAATTAAATATTATTGAAAATTTTCTTCTTACTAAATTTTATTTTTCAATCATTAGAAATAATAATATTTAAAAATTATTTTCCTGAAAATGTTTTGAACAAGTTTTTATTTTAACAATTTTTTTGTTTATACATATAATCCCAATTATCCCCGGATTAAAAAAATACTGATGAAGAAATACTCTCCACTAATATCTTGGGTGTAATAAAATCCATATCGGAATGCTATCTACGTAAACTTTCGCCCTAATAAATACCGTAAGATTTTTTGATCAGAAAATCTGATGGTCAACAACTCACACCATCGGATTGTCCTATAAGAAATTGTGATCATACATTAGACAAAATTCTTAAGCATGCGCAGATCATCGGTTATTGGGTAGAAATTTGACATTAAAACGGAAGGCGTGTTGAAGAGTTTTTCTCGAAAAAAAATGGATTCTAAAGTAAAAGTCAAAATTTTATTTCCTATGTAGAAATATTTTTTCATAAAAAACTCTTCAACCTCTGCTCGTTTTTCATGCCAAGATTGTGCATACCAAATTTCATAACATTTAGATACTTATTTTTGCGCGAAAATTGAAAAAATGCAATGTATATTACATTATAAAATGTCTTTATTATAGAACCTTTAGAGGTCTCTATAAAAAATACGTAAAATAAATTTTCCCTTCGTTCTATGCTCAATTGGAAAACGATTCATTTTTAAAAGATTTTCCGATACATATAAATTTTAGAGAGATTTCTTCATCAAGATTTTATTCGATGATAAATCCTAAAGATACTGGATTAAACATACAAATTTGAAAATTTGACACAAGCTTTTATAAAATGAAAACTATCGAATTTTTCTTAATATAAAAACTAATACTGACATTGAAATTGAACACAGCTTAGCGTAAAAATCCAAATTTATTTTAATTAAATTCAACTTTTAAATACAATCACGATACATGAAAATTTCAAAAATAAAATTTTCTTCTTGTTTCGAACCGTAACGAAAAATAAACATAAGGAATTTTTTTTACGTTCCGTATAAATTTTTACTTCTTCAAAGAGAAAAAAGAAATGATTCGAAATATACGAAATTTTTTTTTATCAAAATTGATTGTAAAATTCACTCAACGTACTAGAAAAAATATCACAAACTTACGTACTAATTCGAAAAAAAAAAAGTTAAATAAGACTAGAAATAGAAATTTGTGCTTAAATAAATTCTAAAGCCAAAGTAAAAGTTTGAAAAGTAATAAACTTCACTCTGGTTTTTACGACAGCCTTTAGCCTTTAGCTAAAATGTTTATAAAGATAAAAGTTTTTTGTTAAATAGACACGATCCAATATTAGACAAGCCAATTCAATTCATAAACTTAAACTGTTAGTCGACTGTCGATCAGGATGTCTACTTTTCTAGCTTCTACTTCTAACAATCCAATATTAGACAAATCAATTCAATTCATTACGATTTAATATTGAAGTTGATTCTTAACCCCTTCACTACTGGTGTACAATATATTGTACGTAAAAATTTAGCAAACGTATAGTACCACTTTTAATGTAGAGTAGGAAAAAATTATTTTGCCTTAAATTTGGAAATGAACCACCATCCTTACTTACTAAAATTAAAAAAAATTTTTAAAATTAGTTTTTTTCTTTATTTTCGGTAATGTACAATATGTTGTACATTGGTAGATAAGTGTAGTAACTAATTACAATTTTTGATATATTTTACCCAAGTTAGAACCTTGATTGACCTACTACATATTTCTTTTTTTTAAATGAAAATTATAGAAACAGTTTTTTTTCCTGGTAATACACAAATGTATTTTACATTTAACTCATTGGAAAAATGTTCTACCTGAGCAGTTTTCCGACTTGCACATGGTGGGTTAATTTTTTCCATCATGTTTAGGAAGATGATCAATCGTATCTGTGCGCACCTCATCGACGGGCCGATGTTGATGGTTCAGGAGATGCTAAATCAATATTGGTGTTTCAGAACGGGACCTGTTGGATGCCTTCAAAGCTGGTCTACCCACTTTACGACCAAGAGGTGCATCGAATTTTACTAGACATTCAGCAGCCACTCTCATTTTAAAATGAAGTAGGTCTAATATTTCTTTTTGGGGAACTTTTATTTTTATTGCGTATGTGCGATATTCGATCCAAGAATTTACAATGGCTAAGTCCACCGCATGAAAAATCATTCGTAGTGTCCATTTACGAGATTTGATATAAATTCTATATAAGCTGATGAAGCGATCCATGAGATCCACTCCACCCATTCCATTGTTGTATTTTTTCACTATTTCAGGTCTATCAACGTCATTGTATTTTTTATTTTTTGCATCCCATATTTTTACTATATTTTCTTCACCAATACCAGTGAATGTCCAAGCAAGTATGACACTTCGGATGTCCTTCCATCTTACCAGTACAACATCTTCATCATTGTTGACCAATTCTTCGGAATTTCCTCTATGTTCATTTTTCATAATATTGAAAGGTGGATTTTGGAATCGAATGGTGAATTTGCCAACTTATTTTTTTTCTTTGACTTTTTAGAACATGTCGGAACATTGGGATTTATATTTTCGGTCATAACGTCTTCATCATCACTTTGAACAAAATCATTTTCCTTTTCTCGTTGATTGTTTCTGATCCTATCATGTCCTACCCTAACTAAATTATTACCAGAGAGTAATTCTGGATCGTTTAGCAAGTCAAACTAATAAAAATATAAACCATTAATCCTAGCTACTGATTAAAAATGTACAATATATTGTACAACGAAATTACAGTTAAAAATTTTGCAATACTAAATTGTAATTATAACTTATCTGCTACTTTTATTCAAGATTAAAGCCTCATTTATCAATTTTTACTAATAAATTTCAAAATTTTCTCGAAAATCGTAAAAAATAATGCCCACAACGAAACTTGTTTAGCAAA